>OZ038494.1:53335381-53345381 GCA_964036315.1 Acanthosepion esculentum
ATCGGGAAAACACGTACCCTGCTGTTAAAATGAGTACGTGTGCATAATTATAAGTATGCCTATTAGTTTGTCTCTTTATCTCTCTATATATATATCTCCCCCCACACTCTTTATATATCACACACAAAAACGCTTACACACACACACACACACACACACACACACACACACACACACACACACACACATATATATATATATATATATATATATATATATATATATTGCTCCGTGTGTGTGTATGTAATAGAATGGACAAGGCATGTATTTTGATCCTTTTAGTGAGTTATCTTCTGGTATCGAAAAAGTGGTTTAATATCAGATGGAATTTGTAAAGAGAATTGCCCAAATTATGTGCTATATTCCAAGTACTTTTGTCCATCTTTAGCTGTTCTCAACAAAAAGAAGTAGAAATGCTCGAAAAAGCTATTATTTTACTGTAAAGTCGAGAAATAGCTATTAAGTTGCTTTACTGTAAGCAGACGCACTCCAATTGCATAAAAGATAAAAAAGTAATGAAAAGTAGAGTCCATATATATATATATATATATATATATATTCTCTGTAGACAGTAATAACAGCCTAAGTTTCATCTTCAGCTACACATAAATTGAAATTTTCAAATTTGTGTCTGCTATGACACTACTCTGCAAAAATCCTATTTTTTCAAAAGTACAAAGTTGTGCACCAATTTTGCTGTGTTTTAGGGGCCTGTATTTCCGTTGATAATTCCAAAAAAATGTCATATGTTGATTTATATCTTGGCCTATCATTTCCTCGAAGAAAAAGCAATGTTTAAACATGCAGCAATTTGATTTACATTTTGGTCGACAATAACAGTTATCTACGACTCCAACTGAAAAAAAAACGATGACAAAACTTGAAGATCATTTACATTAAGTAATACTATCACATTATCAATGAAATTTGTTTCAATCCGGGTGTCTTTTTATTTAAATATTTTTACCTGTAACGTCGCTTTTTTCACACAACGCTAAATTCTATATTATTATAGCCCTTGAACCAACGTTCACTTCAAAGTTTAAAGTTTAAACTGTTAAAAAAAGTAAAAAAAAAGGTAATAGTAGCTATCTCTCGGATTTCGATCTGTTTTCCTTAAAAATCACTGAAGATGGAAGAAAGTACTCGAAATATAAAACAATTTCGTCAATTTTAAACGTCCAAAACGAAACTATACTTTAATCATTGTAGGAAGCCATCTTGGCGCACGTTGGTGTAGTGTAATGATTATCAAGGTTGTCTCGCTAGAGCAATTACGACTGAGAAGTGAGTTTGATCCTCAGTGAGTGCTCTACAATTTGGGCCTTGTGCCACATCTAAACTTCGCTTAAAAATCTTTTCTCTGGCCAGGGTGTGTCATACAGTGTGTGATGAGTAAATTGTCTACAGATTATATTTTTAATTTCGTCCATGCGAATTATTCGTTTTTGACTCTGTCGACTGTAAGGTACAGTAGGGTCAGTTGGGCACCGTCTGTGAGAAAAAGAGCGCCATGACGCAATTCACTCCACGAGACATTTGGAAACGGCATGCTGTTATGCTTGGCATTCGCATCGGAAGCTCCAATACGAACATTTCAGAGTGTTTGGATGTCAATTTGAGGACAGTGCAGAGGATTAGGAAAGTTAGATGAGTCTAATGGTGATTAGCAATTTACGACAGCTCGTAAAACTCTGATCGTTGTTATAGGAAAATAACTCACGAATTTGTTGGTAACGGCCTCAGACGGAAGAATAAATCAAGTGCTTTGAGGAGATAGTGCTGCCCTGGGTCAAGAGAGTGGCTGTTGGAATACACTATGTCTGACAACATGAGTCTGCACCATGTCATACAAGCAGGAGTGTTCATTCATGGCTATCAGACAATTTCTGCGGCCACATCAGCCCTCATATCTGGCCACCTAACTGCCCAGACTGCAACCCCCTTGATTGTGAGCAGTTGAGCGAAGGACCAACAAAACTCCGTGTAACACCAAAAATGAACTGAAAGTAAGGATTCTGGCAGCATTCATCAACTTAAACAAGAGGACTGTCCAGAAGAGTTGCGAGACATTCCGAAATCATCTGGATGCCGTGATCGAAGCAAATGGCGATTTTATTGGATAAATATACTCTTTAGTATTTCAAGATGTTTTGTGCAATTTCCGTAAATATATCTATTAAAATGAGATGGCAGTATTATTTTAATTTTTGCGCAATTTACAGGACAATTTATCCATCACACCCTTTACTTTCGGCTTCGTGCCATATCTAAGATATGCTTATAAAATCACAACAGAAAGCAATTTGAACCCTCTAAACAGCATGGCTGATGCTAACCTCCAGGAGAGGATCTCATTGTATCATCTTGGTCACACGTTCTCTTCTAACATCAAGGGAAGCGACTATATTGAATCAATTGCGATGTCTGCCACTAAGAAGATTCACTGTGTCGTATCAGACATTTTTCTCATCAGAATCCATCTTGCTCATTTATAAATCTACCATTCGTCCCTGAATTAACTATTTAGATGAAAAAGATAGTGAGAAAGAGAGAGAGAGAGAGACTGAGAGAAAGAGACGGAGGGAGAGAGAATGTTTTTGTGTCTGTGTGCGAGAGAGAGAGAGAAAGAAAGAGAGAACGTAACATAAATACTGAGTGTAGGAGGAAGCACGTAACATTTCATGGAATTTTACCAGACGAAATAAGTACTTAATCTAAAATCAATTCTTTATGACTTCCCGAAATGTCTAGTACTTAGATATTGGCTCATAAAAGTATAAAAATTCACAAGGAATAGTAGCGAAGGCCCTTACTACTTTTGATTTATGAGCGCTGTTCAATTTTTAAGTACATTTTAGCATCTCACAAGTAAACAAATTGTCAGTACTATTTGGGACTCATCAGCAGTGCGCATCCACTACCGATAATTGAAACCCTGACAGTTAGGTTGTCAAGCGAACACCCTACTGTTCTACGGGCCTCGGTGACGAAGAGGTAGCAAATAAGACTCAATATAGCGCTGCTCACTCATGTGAGTGAGCGGCGCTATATTGAGTCTGATGAGTCCCAAATATAGGACGAAACGGCCGTCCAGTGCTTTCTGCATTCTGTGACAGTGCTTTCAGCATTCTGTTGAGGTTTCAGACTCGATGAATTACTTAATTACACACACACATATATATATATATATATATATATATATATATATATATTGGATACAAACACCTGGTAAAAATCTTGCATCAGACGGAGGAGTAGAAAAACCAGATTGCTGCTGATGTTGAAGAATTTCAGAAAAGAGTTGTTGAAACGAACAGGTAGATATGTGGAAGACGTTAGCCTTCCTACTGAAAAGAGGCACAAAGACCCACCTTCGTGTAAATGAATGTGGCCACATCTGCTTCTCGCAGGAAGGCCCCTTTGGCCACAGACGTGTATACAGAAACAACACCATCTACCAATATGATATCTATCAAGACCTTTTTGTGCTGCATTTGTGGCAAAATGTGTATATCCTCTTCCTTTAGAAGAACCAGATCAAGTCGAAAATGGAGTACCGTTGTCATATTTGAGTGGGAGATCACCAGTCCTCAATTTCCAGTTTCGATAACTCCGAATTCTTGTGGGTGATAAATTATTTTCCACCCTCCAAATTCTCTCTGACAGTCGGGATATGGCGAGCCTCTTATCACTCTATCCCCACTTCCATGGAGAGTGCTCGGACAAACTGCATTCCTTGGTTCAGGCATTTCTGACGTTCACAGCCAGGAACGCCATACCACTTACATTTTTATCAAACCACACACATTCCCTCCTTTATTCGATTGGTGAGAAGATCCACTTGAACAGCACCTTCCTGCGAACCACTGCTTTGTGAAAGGAACACCTAAGACGATGTTTCCCCAGTACACTTCAATCTTAACTTAAGTCTTGGGTTAACCGTTATGTTCCCCTCCAATCTGTACAAAGTGCCGTTTAATGCAACCCTCTACCTTGCGTGGTTCCGTGCTTTGTACAGGGTGAACCTTACTGAGATGCAAAATATCAGTCAACGTTTTCACTCCGGCATCATAAAGTTAAACATCAAAATAATAAACTTAATGTCAGAAGACCTGGCTGTGGTCAATTTGAAATGACTTGCAAGCAATTGTAAGTCTTATGAGCATGATAAATAACTTGGAAAACATCACTAATATGTCCGTTTGTATCTTACTCGAATCGATTTCTATCATATAAATTGATAACAAACTGTATATATGTATATATGATTGCGTTTGAATTACACAGCGAGTCGTGATATAGACGTAGGATATTATGTATGTTCATTAATTGATGCCAAGCCGGCACTTGTGAGCTGTGATACAGTGAAACAGGCCTGTATGTGGATAACATATATATATATATATATATATATATATATATATATATATATATATATATATATAAAATATAAAATATATATATATTTATCTTATGCAGTGTTACATTATAACATGCACATATAAATATTTACGCCTCTACTTTGTGTATTGAGCACTTTGATATATATATATATATATATATATATATATATATATATATATATATATGCATAAATATAGTTTTAAAGTGTGCTATATTTATGGGATAAAGTGCTCAATATCAGAGATAGAGCGTATGTGAATATAAATATAAAAGTGAACATTGAAGTCAACACTCAGAGGCGACAGGCTGTTTCATGCTGGACGTAATCCTCAGGCCTGACGATTGCGTCTAGCATGTAACAGCCTATCGCCTCTGAGTGTTGATTTCAATGTTCACTTATATATATATATATATATATAATTGTATTGTTATATTAATGGGAGAAGAGGATAGAAAGGACTTGGGCCTAAACAACGTGGACAGAGAAATCAACACTGCATATAGAAAGTCAATTTCACATTATATATATATATATATATATATATATATATATATATATATATATATTGGGTGTCTCAAAAAATGTACTCACACTTTGAATGACGAGAAAACCTTTATTTCTGAACATAGAGTGAAATGGAATAGCTTCGAATACAGTAGAAAAATGTAATTTAAGAATCATGGTCGCAAATGTTCAAATTGACAAAGAAAATAAAAAAAGCTTGTTAGAGACAGTTAAAGTGTGAGTACATTTGTTGAGACACCCTGTATATATATATAAGTGTGTGTGTGTGTGTGTGTGTGTGTGTGTGTGTGTGTGTGTGTGTGTGTGTGTCTAGAGTTATGGGCATGTTTTATTTTCCAAACACGCTTAGTATATCGTGGCCATATTCGTAGTTAATGTCATGGAGTACAAGCTTTTACTTTTTTTATTATTAGGGCTTTGTTGTAGTAAAGCAAAGAAACAAATCTGTAAACTTATAGTAGCAACAGACGTCTGCAATACATTTATTCTGTCTTTCGCCCGAAAAACGTGTAGCCAAATCACAGTTCAAACTATAGTCCGTTGTAACAGTCCAACAGGCAACGTAGAAACGACAAAATGGGATCACAAATCCAACCTTCACTTCTCAGCAGCAAAAACGCGTGTTCGTCCTCCAAGCTCAGGAAAAAAATCCTCTCATTGTAAGCGAAAAACAATGGCCTTTATTCACAGTTCGATTGGCCACGCCATTCAGGAGAGGAAAGAACATTAACATAGATTCTGATACTTATAATTAGTAGATTTTTGCTAACTACTTTCGCTAACATTTATTCGGCAGATCACACACAAAACACGAACTCTTTTTCGAGGTAGTCGAATATCTCTTTCAGTACAGGCTTCCATTATTTTTAGTCTTTATGAGGTTATAATGTTTTTATTTTCTATTAGTATATTTCGGGTGGAGTCTGGAAGGTTTGTGTGTTTGTTTAAATGTTTTGTAATGGAGTTGTGGTAGAATACGTGCAAAGTAAGTCTTCTGGATAGGCATATAGTAGTGTGAGCGATGTAATTATTCACGAGTTTGGTTTGATCAGCGACACAGTTTCTTAAGGGACTTTTGAACTCGTAAATAATGTTGGAATTTTATAGTTTTGATTTTGCAGGTCTGTTGTTATTTTTGAAGTTATGGTTGCAGATTTTTATTTTTTTTGTAATAGAAAATTAATTTAATTTTTTTGTTCGGTTCAATTTGGGTAGTGTATTTCTTTAGGTTATTTGTAAGTGAATATTCATCTCGGTTATAGTTGTCGTGCATTTGGCTTTTGTAGAAGATGTTTATGTTATTGTTTTTGTCTGATTGTTATTATTTTACTTTGGAAAGAAATAGTTTAATGTGCCGGTCGATGAGGTAGTTATGAAAACCATTGTTAACAAGTGTTTGTTTTGCAGTGTTAAGTTCTTTAAGGAAAAATAGTCGAGAAGATGAATTCTTGTGTGCTCTCTGGAGGAAAATTTTTTTATCACTGCTATTTTGTATCTAAGTAGGCATTCACTCTTAAAATTAAAGTGGCAAGAGTTCCTGTTAGTGATTTGTTGGTGAATGTGTTGTTACTTGTTGTTTATATTTTTTACTTAGATCGTAGATATAGTTAAGAATAAAGTTTTATTTTTCGAATGTCGTTTTGAGATTATCTATTTCTTGTGTGTTTTTCACTAAAATAAAAATATCATCTACGCAGCGGATATATATTTTGGATTTAGTGACCTGTATAAATGTTTGCTACACGCGCCTTCTAGTTATTGGAGGAGCACAGGTCGAGCGGATGTCCCACATTATCACTATTAGGTTGGATGTAGATGTTGCCCTTATGGTCGTGGAAGGGGACTTTAGCTGTTTATGCATGTAATAATTCTTTGAGGATATTTGGTTTGATGGGAGGAAGTTAAATAGAATTATTTGTGCACACGGAGTTAAGTATAATGTCAAAGGTTTAATCATCGGTTACACTACTACATGCCTATCCAGACGACTTACATTACACCTATCAGTCCACAGATCATTCGGAACTCATTTAAACACACACAAACCTACTAGACACCATTCAAAACATACTAGTAGAAAATAAAAGTAAAACTCCCTTATCCACATGTAAATAAATAAAAAATAATGCAAGTCCTAATCACAAAAACGAAAAAGCCAACATTCAGTAACAGTATTTACGAACATGGCCACAATATGCTGACCATGTTTGGAAAATAAAACACCCCTATAACTGTAAGTACATACGCACAACCCATACATTCAGTTAAAAAGTAAAAATTAAAGTCGTCTTTAACGAAAGGTGTATAAAATATATATATATATATATATATATAAAATATATATATATATATATATATAAATTCAAATGTTAGTTTTAGTGCATATGCATTTTTGAACATACGATCTATTTATTTATTAAACAGTATATTCAGACCAGTAGAGGAAAATAAATACCTATACTACTTAATAGATAAATAGATTATGGAACATGGACTAAAATATGGGTATCCAATAAAAATAAAGTTTAATGATAAAAAGTGTCGGACTGATAAATAAAATCCATTAACTTAGAATATATATATATATATATATATATATATATATATATATATATATATATATATATATATATATATATATATGTATATATATATATATATATATATAGCATACAACGTGTATTAACACGTGTGATACCCTGCCTTCATCAGCCGTCGACCAGGGGTGATATCCCGGTTTCGGTGGCTATGTCTGGACCGCCACCCCTAGCGCCACTAGCAGCGTTTGCCATCAGGCAGGGTATGAAAATAAGCTAATTAATCGTAACTATTTGTAAATTCTTGTAATGAAATAAATAAACGATTGTTTCTCGTTGCAGCTTCTATCCGTAATGAAAGCTCCTGAACGCATTTGCCGTTATTGACGCGCACGTAAAAATCGTTACAGACGACAACGCAAATATTTCACTTGCGCATATATATATATATATATATATATATATATATATATATATATATATATATATATATATAAATGTACATTGAAGTTAACACTCAGAGGCGACAGGCTGTTTCATGCAGGACGCAATCGTCAGGCCTGAAACAGTCTGTCGCCTCTGCGTGTTAACTTCAATGTACATTTTTATAATTATATTTACATACGCTCTATCTCTGATATTGAGCACTTTATCCCATAAATATAGCAGCCCTTAAAACTATATATATATATATATATAAAACTATATATATATATATATGTATATATATATATAGTTTTAAGGGGTGCTATATTTATGGGATAAAGTGCTCAATATCAAAAATAGAGCGTATGTAAATATAAATATAAAAATGTACATTGAAGTTAACACGCATATATATATATATATATATATATATATATATATATATATATATATATATATATATATATATATATATATATGCTATCTCTTCGTCACCGAGGCCCGTTGGAACAGTTGGTATAATGTTTGCTTGACAACCTAACTGCCTAGGACGAAACGGCTGTGCAGTGCTTTCTGCATTCTGTTGAGGTTTCTTTCAGACTCAATGAATTACTTAATTATAATTATCAAATCCTCCTTACAATTTCTATCATATATATATATATATATATATATATATATATATATATATATATATATATATATATATATATATAACAACATAACTGTCCGGATTTCAATTCTCGGTAGTGGATGCGCACTGCTGATGAGTCCCAAATATAGGACGAAACGGCCGTCCAGTGCTTTCGTCATTCTGTTGAGGTTTCTTTCAGACTCAATGAATTACTTAATTATAATTTTCAAATCCTCCTTACAATTTCTATCATATATATATATATATATATATATATATATATATATATATGTGTGTGTGTGTGTGTGTGTGTGTGTGAGGGTATGTGTATGTGTCTTGGGGTGGACTGTACATCATATCAGATGTTCTTAAAATAAGTCGATATATTTGAATTCATACATATATATATATATATATATACTAATGGATGTCAATAAGTTCATTGGCATACAAGAAATTTTACCTGAATTCTGAGGTGACATTTTTGCTGTATTATTGACGATGCGTATGATTAATATTCGTCAGATAAAGACATATATATATATAGATATTGATAATATTAGGGGTAAATATACACAACCATATGCAATCATATATCTAAAATATAAATATATATACATACATACATACATACACATACATATATGTATAAAAAAATAATTCCAAGAGGATAACATCCAGGTAGAACTCAATGTCCAGGACAGAGTAAGGATATAATAAAAAGACTTAAACACTAATATTCCATGGTCATAATTTATTCCACTGGAATCGTAAATACGATCCAATTCATCAGACGTACAAATTCAAATCGAAAACAGAATAAATATCTCCGGGAATAAAAAATAAAATTTTGTGAGAGTGTATGTATGAGAGTGTGGGGCGAATTCTAGAGTGAATGAAAGACAAAGGGAGGGGTAACAGGCGAGAGAAGAATAGGAAGGTCCAAAGATGAAGGGGGGATTAAAATTTAACAGAGAGAAGTTTTAAAAAGTGGGAGGCAAAGACGGTTTAAGTGAGAAAAATATGCATATTTTCAAAAGTCTGATACATTAAAGATACACCGGAAAAGTGTATACATTTCCTGGTAACATACACATACAATAGACGATAATATCTTAAAGCTCGGAAGATGAGAGATGGAGAGGAAAAGAAAAAGTGGGTGGGAGGAGGTGGGTTGGGGGAACTATAGTACACGTAATAGACCGTTGGTATATAATCCAGGTGGAGCCTACTAATAACCAATATTAAAACTCATTCACGGAGAGCTCAATGTCTTTATTATAACAGAGTATATATATTTTTACAGCAAAAACCAAAATTACCTCAACATGAGTATAGTCTATTTCAAGCTGGTCTGAACCCAGCCGGCTTCAGCTCTTAAGTGTTTGTCTGAAAATGGGGATTTGAATTTATTTTCAAGATCAGTTATCTTCAGAGAGACGTCTTCTTTATGATAAGGGGCTTGTGTTG
>OZ038494.1:53350381-53355381 GCA_964036315.1 Acanthosepion esculentum
GCAGCAACAGCCAAAATGTATATCACATATAACTCAGAGAAAATAATGACATAGTGAAAAAAGTGACGTTCTATACTACTTCAAATAAAAGGTTAGGAAGGAAATCCCAATCACTACTGGAAAGAGCTATAATAGCTACTGAAAATGATAAACTTATTTTCATGAAAAATTGTTTTAAGAGGAAGATTTTATAAATTTCCAGCGATAGGGGCACTGGCACCTTGGTCAATGAATGGGAAATATTTCCTTATAAGGAAACAGCTGATATTACCATTAAAATAGCAGTGCGAAAGTTTTCCTCGCAAGACATGGCGAAAGAAGTGATTCTGGGTGTAATTAATTAGTGCTTTCTTCACTTAAATTTGTTTTATCATTTTTGTGTGTAAATCTTTTTTTGTAAATTATTTTATTCTTTGGTCACAGACACTTTTAAAAATATCGTTTAAGTTCATTGCTTAAATATTTTGAGCATTTCTTTAAATGTGTTCTGCATTACATTATCTGTTTTTGTTTGTTATATGTCTGTTGTTATATAATTCTAAAACAGTTATTGGTCAGAGTTAAATTAGATCAAGAAACAGTTGTAATAAAAAGTGCTCAATGCACGTAAAGAAAATGAAAAAAAATTGGTGTTAGGATTGCTCATCTAATTTTTGAAATATATATATATATATATATATAGATAGATAGATATATAGATAGATAGATAGATAATATTAGTGGAAAATATACATATACAATCGTCTGTTACCCCTCTCGATAGATCTCATTTGCTCTAGCGTTCGTTCCACAATCTCATACATACACTCTCACTAAATTTTTTTTTTTTTTTCCCGGAGTTGTTTTTTCTGTTTTCTTTTTGAATTTGAAGGCCTGATGAATTGGATCGTTTTCACGATTCCAATGGAATAAATTATGACCATGGAATATTAGTGTTTAAATCTTTTTTATTATATATATATATATATATATTTGTAAGTATACATGAAGTCCAACGTCGCTATTTGGATATTTTGTATTTTCACTAATATATACTTATAACTGTTTCATATCATGGAACACTGTATTTATAACACCTGAGCAAGAAATATATTTATATGTACGTGCACCTGTTTCTGCGTGAATGTAGATTTTTTATCCTGCCCATTCCCATATATATATATATATATTTAAAGACATTTATATTATGTTTAACGTTCTTTTTATAGATACAAGTATTTAAGCAAATGCTCTGTTTTTTTTTTATAATAAACAGTATTAAATAACATTTACCGGCCTGAATGTCCGAGAAATCTTCATAGAAAATTTTCGCTCTCCGACAGGAATCGAACCTGTATCCTATACGGAACCATCATTTCGCGTGATTTGCCTTAACCTTTCGGCCACAGAGCAGCGTCTGGTTAGCAAGGCCGATTTTACTATCTTTAAACTTAAATCCTCCATGAATCTCTTCTATTCATATCTGCTCTAGCGTATCAAATGTAAACAAATGACGTCATATATTTTAGAATTGGACATTGTCCGACAATTTATTTAAAGACATTTATATTATGTTTAACGTTCTTTTTATAGATACAAGTATTTAAGCAAATGCTCTGTTTTTTTATAATAAACAGTATTAAATAACATTTACCGGCCTGAATGAAAATGATGGTTCCGTATAGGATACAGGTTCGATTCCTGTCGGAGAGCGAAAATTTTCTATGAAGATTTCTCGGACATTCAGGCCGGTAAATGTTATTTAATACTGTTTATTATAAAAAAAAACAGAGCATTTGCTTAAATACTTGTATCTATAAAAAGAACGTTAAACATAATATAAATGTCTTTAAATAAATTGTCGGACAATGTCCAATTCTAAAATATATATATATATATATATATATATATATATATATATATATATATATATATATATATATATATATATATATATATATATATATATATATATATATATATATATATGTGTGTTTGTGTGTGTGTCTGTGTGTTAAGTATTTCAGATTCATGAATAACGTTTGTTCCGAGGAATACAAATATAAGATTTTATTATAATTTCAATAGTTTTATCGAACATCTCAGCCTGATGAGAATTTTGATGCGAAACTCTGGATTTGGTCAATGATATGTCCATTGAACGTTTATTGATTTATCGAATATATTATTATTATTATTATTGTTACATACGCTATTTTGTTTACAAACAGACAAATCAATGTGCAACAGCCTAGACAGAGAATCTCTTATTAATACAAATGTAAGTGATAATTAGTTTTAGAGGTGTAATGTTTTACAATGCAAAGAAACTTCATCACCACGTTCAACTTGTTTTGTATTCAGAACTGTCCGCCTTCTTGATTGTTTGCCATTCAAGGCTGGAGAGCTCGGTTTACCTTGCTATTTAACTCATTTGTGAGAACGTGAAGTTTAAGTGATAGGGGTAGTTTTTATTAGTTGAAAAATTCAAGATATATTACTAATATGAATAAATAGCGATTAATTATAATCAATTGCTTGGTTAGGAATAATTTTATTAGGAAAATTTGATTTTATATTAAAATCTGAAATATTATTCATCTTCTTAAAATTATTCCCCGCATCCCAAGCAAAACGATAATGCAATTAAGAGTTTACAGGGAGTGAAAATTAAAGAGAAGACTGAAAACAGGGATGATTGAGGAAAGAACTAAAGAAGAACGGGGTTCAAGAAGACGAAAATGGCGATTGATGTTGCATTTAAATTTTTTAACATAGTAGTTATGTTATATAGGAATAAAGTGTCTCTGCTGACACTTAACTTGAACATAGGTCGCCAGTGAGCAAACCCAGGCGATTCCATTATTGAATTAAGTAGACCATGTGACCATAGAGGAAACGCATCTATGGAAGGTAGCGTGACGTATAATTGATCGGTATTTCTGGTCTATCCTCTATTACTATTCGGATCACCATTTCTACTCTATCCTCTATTACTATACGGACCGTTTTTCTTTACTATATCCACTATACTATTTCTCTATTTAGATCCCTATTCGGTGGTTACTATTCGAGCGAGTGTTATCGAGCAAGTACTATTAGTGCGAGATTATTCGAAGACGTCTGACACCAGTATTGTTCAACGGCGTACTATAGTGTTATCTGCAATTACAAAGCCCCTACTACAACGAGCATTACGAAAGTATCAAAGGAGTGTTCGTTGACATCACAAAATCTTATCAGAGAAGCAAGTAAACGGAAGGAAGTTTTACAGTTGGGAAGTGCGAGCAAAGAAACTGTTGGAGAAGAAGTGACGGTTGCATTTAGCTATTGCAAAAGTAAACGGGTGGGACCTAGATACCAATCTAGTAGCAAGATTAAATTCCGGGTACTGTGGATAAAACCTCGTCCGACCAGTTGTCATGAAAATATTTTTAGAAAAGACAGAGGAAAGCCAAGTCACGTTGATGAAAATGTAACTGAAGTCGAGAAAACTGCAGAGTATATTAATTTTAGATACTAAAAGTTAGATTAATTCGGGTAGGCCATCGTGGTTCGTTCTGTGACGATCGATCTTTATGGTCATAATTGTCTTCCATACAAGCTCGATAACTATCGTAATTATGCAAGACGCCCTTCAGTGGCAATTATAAAATCACTATTTCATTTTTTATCATGCCAATCTTTTCTTAATCGGTCTCAACAGTATTTTTTCGTTTCATATTACATTACGTTATGTACCGTATCCCTTCAGGACGTTCGCGGTCATGGTTCTCCACAGTTTCCTGTTCTTATAGCTGTCCTTGAAAGGGTTTTATTTAATTTTCGAATTTTTAATTTTTTTTTAGAAATTTCCGAAATCGACGACGGCGATGACATGCTCGCTCGTTTGTTCGCCGGCCGGCCGTACGAGGACCAGGCTCTCTTTTTTTTATCTCTCCTGAACCTAGCCCCGACATCCATTTACTGAAGCTCGCTTGGTAGGTTATGTGTTGTTTTCCTCTGTCCCTCTTGCCTTCAACATGCCCTGTGAGTATCAATTTCTCCAAGCTTTCTTTTCTCGTTATATGCCTTAGAAATTTCAAATGTCTCTTCTTCGTGTTATACATAACTGCTCTTTGGGCTTCCATTTTTTCTAAAACTTTGTCGTTGCCCACACGTTCGAGCCACTGTATTCTCACTATCATTCTGTAGAACCACCTGTCTGTTGCTTCAGGTCTCCGTTTGCGAGCAGATTTGTCAGAATTCACTGTCATATGGGAGGACTGATATTATTGGATTTATATTTGTTCTAAGAGACAATATAACTTGTAGCGTTATTGTGCTTCGTTCATTTTGGAATAAAAGAAGCATCACAAGCTCTGGCTATGGGCAAAAAGTAACTACTTTTATTTGCTAGAAGAATAACCAATTCCTTGGAGTGTTATTCTTTCACGGACACGATTGTAAATATTCTGTATTGTGCGCGCCCTCTAGCATAAAAGACGAGAAACAAAACCAATAACTTGTGAAAGGTCAAGCGTCAAACTAGATTCTAGAATAGGTTAAATTGTTTGTCACGGGAGGACCGTTTTTATTCTTCTTGGTGATTTACAAACGTATGAATTGGTCGGTAATATTAATTGGTACCATGAATTACTTATATGAAATCCTGTATTCTCAAATGTAAAGAATAAAACTGACCAAAAGTAAGTCTTTTTTTAAAGTAATTTCACAACATTAATACCAACAACTAATCATATAAATTTTTAATCTATTGAGCACTACTGTTTCCAACTTATGTTTTGTTAATAAATATGTAGAGATACTGATAAGTTGTAAGCAAATTAAATAGAAACGAAGTAAAGAGAAGATTTCGAATAGAGTACAAAGAAGTACGACATTAAGTTAGATGATACTATAACCGCATTTTTAACGATAGCAGTCATATCATTTATATCAGACGACCCGGGTTAATTAACGGAAAATTTATTAGAATAAGCAAGGCAAAACTGATACAAGGTTAAAAGCAAAATAATAAA
>OZ038494.1:53360381-53365381 GCA_964036315.1 Acanthosepion esculentum
ATACGGTAGTTTTCAGCCGATTTGCTCTTAATTTGGCCTAAGCATTAATAACGGCCAAATAGAAGTATTCGGCTCACATATAATTGATTTGATGTTTTTTCCCAATATTTGGGGGGAAAAAAATTTCTTAAAAGTCCCTACTAAACCTGGTCAAACATACATCATGTGACTGAGGTGGGTAATTATGGTAGCGAGGTCATCGCTGAAGACGGCATGACTGTGGACCAGGTGGGTAGTTATGGGGTGTTAGGTGTGCATGTGCGGGTCACAGAAGTACGCGTGCGAGTGACGGATATATACGTGCGACACTGGGAATGGTGTTAATCGGGTGGGGGCGTGAAGTTATTTCTCTGATTAACTCACAAACCGTCACAATTCTACCCAAAGAAAGCTCAAAGAAAACCCGTCAATACCATTACTAAAATAGACCGTTCTAGCACCTTCCACTTCCATTAGCAGCCTTTTTAAACTCAGTAATGCCACTTACAATTTCGCTCTAATCTATTACATACAGCAGTGCCCATCTTCCACTCCTCGTTCCTTCCCAGTATGCTTACAGTATGGTGCGAAGTGCGTCAATCGTATACCCTCGTCTGCACCCCTTTTTTTATTCTTTCCCTAATTTATTACTTTTTAGGTAATCACACAAAACAGTCCCCCTTTTTCCTTCCCCCTTTTTCTAGATTCACATGCCCAATTCACACACCCCTTCTTTTACACTTAAAAAAAAATCTACACACACACGTCCGCACAAAACATATCCCATTTTGTCCACCCACTTCCTTCCTTTTTCAGGTAACCAAATCATGCGTACAAAAAACGCTTCCCCCCTATTTTCTTCATCCATTCCACTTGTTTTAAATTGTTCACGCCCAACTTACATCTACCCCCGCCTTTTTGCACTTGTACACACACTAGCGCCCATGGTGTGTGCCCTTTTGACCTGTACTGGATCCCCACTAATTGGTCCAATCATGTTTACGTCAGGGTCTCATTGGTGGAACACTGCTCCCCTGTTCAAGCATGCGTCAGGATATCATTGATGCCGCTTTTTGTGCATAACTTTGACACGCTTTAGCTTACAAGTTTGAACTGTCATTTGAGTCATATTCTTACATTTACATGCTACTGTCTGTTTAAAACTTATTGCAGCCCCTTTGCTCAAACAACTATTTCCACTCAAACACGTGCTTAATTAGCGATTGCTTATCTTGCATCTGTGTTACTACGTGCTTTTCCCAGTAACATATTTCTCCCGCTATGTCCCCTAAGAAAAGTTCGCGTCTTAGACTTCAGCCGCTTTAGCCATAAAACGAAGGAAATAAAAGGAGTCGTCCCCTGAGACTGTCACAGAAAGCTACTCGAAATGCACTTACTAGGTCAACAGAAAAAGAAGAACGGAGATGTCTTCGCCTTTCTAGAAACGCTTTCCTGGCTGCTCTTGTGCACGCAGCTCAATGTAAAGAACAACGCACCAGACGACTGTCGCACGTGTTGGTGAGGATGATAAACAGCGTTCTAGACGGCGAAGAAGAGACGCCGAATCAGCCGCTGATTCACGTTCTAACAAAAGTGATGAACAACGCATCAGACGACGGAGAACAATTGCTGCCCCCACCGTTGCTGCACGTGCAGGTGAAGACCAGGAAAAACGTCTAGACGGTGAAGAGGAGACGCTGATTCGGCTGCTGGCCCACGCGCTGGTGAGGCCGAGGAAAAAACATCATCGATCAGACGCCACCGCAACGGGGTTTGTGCGCACAACGGGGAGTGAACCAGTTCGAGTCAGTAGGCTAAACGCAAACTCATACCGAAAAGATGCTGCACGATGTATTACACGAATCAGTCCTGCAAGATGGTCCAATAGTGCTTTCCACTACGACCCGACAGTCAACTATGCTCTCCTGTCGGAGAGTTGGGAACAATATCCGTCATTTGTCAGCCATGCGTGGCCAAATATGGCCAAGGGAATCTAATAGTCTGTGCTGCTCCGACCGTAAAGTATAGTTGCCTCATTTGCGCGAAACACC
The DNA here is from genome assembly GCA_964036315.1 of Acanthosepion esculentum. NCBI lineage: Eukaryota > Metazoa > Mollusca > Cephalopoda > Sepiida > Sepiidae > Acanthosepion > Acanthosepion esculentum. The sequence continues at coordinate 53,362,412 of OZ038494.1, forward strand.
GAAACCTTTAAAATTGCTTCTGTCAGGTGCATCTTCGCAATATGAACATTTCCTCTAAAATTCCAGGAGATAAAACTGCGCTTTTATGATGAACTCTTTCGGCGCTAACATCATACGGGAGAGCGGTTACAAACCCACTTTTAAAATCCAATGACCGAATTACCACAAAATCGGTTCAATTCTACCTCTGGCAAACGAGTTCCCCAATTTCTACAACTGTACTTCGTCACTGACTACATGAAATAAGCAGGGCGACGCACGACACTTTTGCCAGGCACAGAAAAAGAAATAGTTTTGAAACTACAAAAACATGCTTCACAAGATCAACAACTACATCCACAGCTTTAAATACGCGTTGAAAGATATAACTACGCCCATTTTTTTCTGCTTTAATTGACGCTGACAGAAACCTGCGGGCTCCCACATCGGCCCCTTTAACGCACCCACTTGCAATGAAATTGATGTAGTTATTTATGAGCAACAGCACAATAGCCGAGACATCATACTGCAGTACAGGGGCAACAATAAGCAGAGGATCAGTTAGATGTAAGGTCCTACGACACATTCAAATACCCACTCCTTTTCCTCTACGCTGACGACGGATATCACTTTGGAATTCCTTTGCTCGTCAGCAACTCAACTCTATCCTGTAGGTAACTCTGCGCCTACCTCTTCATAGTTCGCGATGGTAGCTTCAGTCCTCTTCATCGCTTCAGAATTCTTTTCAGTCAAATTCTTGTAGACGCATGCAAGAGACAAATGCGCGAAAATGGAATCTGAACGACTCTGTTACATAGTGACCAATCAAACAGGTCTGCGGTCAGACAGATACATTCATTTGCGAGACTGAATAAGGAATGACATCGATCCCGAAAACCTTGGTAAAGTTTTCATCCTTCCGTCAGCGTTCATTGCGAGCCCAGGATATATGGATAAACGCATGCAAGACGCCATGACTTATATGCACCACTTTGGCCGAACGGACCTATTTGTCAACTTCACCTACAACCCGAAGTGGTCTGAAATTACCCGAGAATTGCTACCGGGACAAAGAACGTCAGACAGACACGTCCTTATTGCTCGAGTCTTCCAGTTAAAGATGACACTACTTACTCGACTCATTCATATAGGTAAGGCGTTTGGAGACATCAGAGCGTATGTGTACACCGTTGAGGGGCAGAAGAAAGGGCTGCCACACATCCACCATCTCATCTGGCTTCTGAATAAAACCAACGTGACCGACATTGACAGTCTTATCTCCGCAGAACTGCTCGATCCAAATGTGGACAAGGACCGCTACGACATTGTAACTGCGCACATGTTTCATGGACCATGTAGAAGAGGTGCAGTAAATGAAATCCACAACCTTTTCTACGAGAAACCTAGACAGGCCCCGACGGCTACCCACTTCCACCGACTCTTCTGTTCAATGCTTCTGAGTCCGGCTCAGCCAACTGCATTATAACAAAAGACAAAGACAAATCAGAAATGCTGCGAAGATGCCAGCTCACTGTTTGGGGACGAATGCACCATGGCCCATAAAGAATCCCTAGAGGCACTGAATAACACCTTGAAAGACATCATAGGTTGCAAAAGCTCCTTGGGAGCTTTTTACCTCCTGTTTGGTGATTTCATATAAACCCTGCCCGTGATTCCAAAAGGCACCAGGGCCGACGATGAAATGTCTTGGATTGATTCATCTTCCTCGTGGCAGAACGTGACAACTTTGAACCTTACAACAAACATGAGGGCCAAGCTTTTCAGTGACAGTTTAACGGATGACCTCTCCAGTGTAATTCTCACTATCAGTGATAGCACAGCTCCCGTAGATGCAGCTGGGGAGACAGCTGTTTCACACGTAGGCACACCTGTTGACACTGGACGATCCTAAGGCAGCTGTTTTCCTGACCTACACATCAACTGCAACAATCTAAATTGGATGAGAAAGAGCAAGACTCATCCCAAAAAGCATACTTGTTGCCAAAATCAATGAAGTCCTATCGTGAAACCTTTCCAGAGACACCTCCATACCTATAATTCAGTGGACACTGTTGTTGACCCAGAAGAGGCCGTTCATTACCCCACCGAGTTTCTCAAATCATTGGACCTCTCCGGACTACCGCCTCACTAACTTTATCTCAAAATTGGAGCCCTAGTCATGCTGCTAATGTACCTAGACCCACCACGCCTCTACAACGGCATGCGGTTAGTGGTTAAAAATTCACTGCCCTGTGTCATTGAAGTAACCATTCTTATCAGAAACAGTGTCTTTATACCACAGATAACACCATCCGGTAAGGAATGCTTTTCTTCCCAGCGCCGACTTTATTTCCCCCTACGTCTGTTTTTTGCCATATCCATCAACAAGTCGCAAGGCCTACACTTAGGGGAACCATGCTTTTCACACGGTCAGTTATACGTGGGCAGCAAAAATACTTTTCGTGTTTGCCCTAAGAGCCAAAACGAAAAATATCGTCTACCGTGAAGTCCTGTAAGTCGTCGACCATACCGCAGCCATCCTTGCCTAATTGGTAAGTTAGTTCTTTTGTTTTTTTTGTTTTTTTTTAAATAAATGTTTTTTAAAGAATTTTTAAATATTGCTGCTACAGCTTCTCAACCCCCCTATCAGATGACATAAATTTCGGCACCACCACACCCACAGCTTCCCATGTGACCGTCAAAGACGTTTCAACGGTTAACAGCCCTTTTCAGGGCTACTGAGAGAATGATAATACGGCCCTTTTCACGTTCACTTTCAATCAAATGTTACACCACCTGAGCTTCCCCTGCGACTCCACCAGGGATACTGTGAGGACGATAAAACTCCCCTTTTCAAGGCCACTTTATGTTCAATTGTTGCACCCCTGAGAGGCCCCTGTGTCTTCTACAGGGCTTCTTACCCTTCTGCTATTCTTATTAATGTACTGTGGGAAAAAGCATTTCTTCCTCAAAGAAGATAATTCTGTTCAG
>OZ038494.1:53369702-53377202 GCA_964036315.1 Acanthosepion esculentum
TATAAGTAAAATTTATTTTATGTAAACTTTATGACAATGACGGCAAAGGTGTACTTGTAGGAGTAGGTAAATTATATGAAAAAGAGAGCTACATAACCTTAAAAGACCACAAAGCAGATTTCGAGGCAAATCCGACTACAAGGATAATTAATCCTACAAGACCAGATATAGGAAAAATTAGTAAAATAATCCTTGAAAGGATAAATAAACAAATCAAAGATAAAATAGGCCTCAAACTTTGGATAAATACCGAAGACGTGATAAACTGGTTCACCTGTATAAAAGCAAAAAACAACTGTACACTAATGCAGTTCGATATTGAAAATTATTACCCATCAATATCTAAAGAACTGTTCTTGAATGCGTTGGACTTTGCCACCCAGTACACGGATATTACTGAGGATGAAAAGAACATTATATTAAATGCGAAGAAATCGGTACTGATTCATAATGGTGAGCAATGGGTAAAAAATTCATATGACCACTTTGACATCACAATGGGATCACTAGACTCAGCTGAGTCTTCTGATCTCATTGATCTTTTTATTTTATACAACCTTACAGCGCACCGTGATATTGATTCAACTGACATTGGTCTATACAGGGACGATGGTCTCATGGCTATTAGGAATTCTACTAACTTCAGAATTGACAAAATTAGGAAGGCATTATATAAAGAATTTAAAAGCATGGGTTTAAAAATTACCGTCAGCACTAAAATTAAAAAAGTTAACTTCCTTGAAATAACATTAGATTTAAAGAACAATACATACACACCTTATAAAAAACTCAATACGAATCCTTTATATATACACCCTAAATCAAATCACCCCTCATCTATAATTAAACATATACCTTTATCTATCCGAAAAAGAATTAGTACAAATTCAGCAAATGACAAGATTTTCGACGAACATATTAATTTCTATAATAAAGCTCTAAAAGATAGTGGCTACAAAAACCTAAAACTAACTTATATTAAAAATGAAAACGGTAAGCATAGGAAAAACAGAAGCAGGAAAATAATTTGGTATACACCCCCATACAACCAAATGGTAAAAAACAAATTGGGACAAAAATTCCTTGAATTAATAGTCAAGCATTTTCCCGGTGGAAGTAAACTTAGTACTATTTTCAATAGAAATACACTAAAATTAAGTTATAGCTCTACTGATAACCTAGAAAAGATTATTAAGAAACATAATACTAATATCTTAAATAAACACTTATACCAGAACCAAAAAATTGTAGACAAGGGAAAAATACAAACAACAACTAATGAGGGTGAACAAAAATTATGTAATTGTAGAAACCCTCAAAACTGTCCTTTACAAAATAAATGTTGCATGGAATCAGTAGTATACCAATGTAATATATCTTCTGTTGAAAACCCTGAAAACATAAAAATTTATATAGGTTGCACTAGCCATGAGTTCAAAAAGAGGTTCAACCAACATCAATCCTCGTTTAGGATAAATAAGTATAAAAGTCAAACATCTCTTTCGAAGTACTTTTGGCACCTAAAAGAATCCAATAAAACACCTACAGTGAAATGGAAGTTAATAAGAAGGGCTAGAATATGTAGGTCATTAAAGGACCCATGTCCTTTATGCATACATGAGAAACTATATATTACTAAGTTTATAAAAAATAAAAATTTACTGAATCAGAGAAATGAAATAGCTATTTTATGTTGTCATTGCCAAAGGTTATTTTCTGTTTTCTGAAAATTTGTTCTTTTATTGTCTACTTACCGTAATAGTATATGTTTTTCATAGGTGCTACTATAGTATGATGTATACCATCCATTTTCTATTACAGTATATCTACTATTCATTTTCTACTATAGTATAATATTTACCAACTGCTGGAAGTATGAAATATGTTATGTTTAGGATTAGAGGTTAGAGGTTAGAGGTTAGGGTTAAAGGCGGTGAACTGATTATGTATTAAAAATCAGTAACAATTTTTAAACACAAACTTATGAAATAGTGATTTTAATTTTTTGAAACTGGTTTGATATCATTTAAAAAAAAAACAGTAAACAGGTCATCATTTTTTTTCTGAGAATTTTCCAGCTATAATGAGTCTATAGTCATTTACGGTAGGTCACAAATGCCTCGGCAGATATCATACTATAGCAACACCTTTTTCATATTCTCTGACTTTCACTAACCCCTTGCGTCTTAGTGGCTTTATTACCTTGAAATGGTGAAAAATAAATCTGAAATTATTGAACATCCCGGTTGGGTGTTGGGGAATTTTACACCGTTTTTATTCTTCAGATCTTACTTTCTGTGATTAGCACCCATTCACGAATTTACATAAAAAACTTTAGGGGAATGCTTCTTAAAAATACGAAAAGATGGAAAATTAATCTGTCTCGATTATTTACACTATTTATATTCGGACTATTCTCCCCATCCTTGTTGTTATCATAACATTTCGGCCGTTGTGTCCTCCGTCCTTCATAAGGTGTATCTCGATCTGTGTAACCCACAGAGAATTCAGAACTGAACCCTAAATTTAATCAACAGGGGTAGACTGTTCTCGTTCTACAGCTCATGTCTCGGGATATCTCGTCTAGTTCTTATTCCTAGTACTGTTCCGTTATAGCCCACCCTGTTTCCACTGAACCCAAGCAAACACTGCCCAGCCCAGGGATTGACAAAAGCCTAGATTATTGAAGTGTTTGTTCGTGAATTTGATGATATAGCAATTATTCGGTCAATCCCTATCTTAATGTGATAACAACAACAAAGATGAAGGCAATCGTCGGAATTTAAATAGTCTAAATAATAAAGTAGAGACCTTTTCAAAAACCCAGAGGGCAGTTAATGAAGGACGATATTATTGATATCAGTAGACGTTACCTGCCTTCTTAATGTCTACCTGATTTGAAAGGAGAGATATATTAGCCTTTCAGTGAACTTTACTAAAATAATCGACAAGCATTCAAATGAATAAATTATAATTAAATATGAATTTGTGAGGCTTTTTAAAACCCTAAACTTCAGATCCTAAATCAAAGAACTGCGCGTAGAAGTTAATTATCCACTCAGTAATCCAATGGCTGTGTAATAGGCGCATCACGAATTCTATATACCAGTTTTGTGTCTAGAGTTGTCTTCTCCTAGACTGGTTGCCAACCACAGCTAGAGGGTCTAGCCTGCCTGACTATTTGCCCGATGATTAAGCAGAGATGAAATGAATTCATATTTTTCTAGCGGGTATTTCTGCGTAAGTGAATGTAACGAACTCCCTCGAAATTTGAACCCGGCTCGCTGGTTTCGCCTTGTGAACCGATAACCGTTACACTACGCGAAACTCGAACGTTACATCCATATCACGTTAAAACATCGGATTCCTTAAAATCACCGAAGTTAAGCAACGTCGAGCCTGGCCAGTACCGAGATGGGTGACTACTTGGGAATGCCACGTGCTGTAAGTTGGATGTGCAGGTGGTGTAATAGATAATGGCTCGAAATTGTTAATTCGGAGAGCCGAATTCCAATTCCCGTTGGGTTCGTTATATTCACCTTACGCGCAAATATTATGGGGAAATTATGAATCCATCTCTTCTCCCCCTTCTATGGGTTAATTAGTAAGACATGTATCACTAAATTATATTCCGCCCCACAAACAAAAAAATCTTACAATCTAAAAATATTTTATTCTTTAGACCATACGCACATCCAGCACCTGGAATTCCCAAGCGGTCACCTCTCTAGATACTGACAAGGCTCGAGATTGCTCAACTTCGGTAATCGTATGGGAACCGGTGTTTAAACGTGATACGGTCGTAAGTCTCTATATATAAGACTAATGATTGGAATTGCTGCTGTTTTCAAAGTATAAACCGAGGAATTCTCCTCAAATGACGAACAGAATCAGGTTACTTCCTGGACTGCAATGCCAAACTTGAAACACGAGAATCAAATATTCTTGAAGGAAACGAAGAATATCTCTTTGTCGTCTTTCGTCATTTTAGCCGGCTGCTTGTTGAGCACTAATGAAAAATTAATATTCTCCGAGGAAAGATATATTAACCTTCCAGTGAACTTTACTGTAATAATCGACAACCTTTCAAACTAATTAACATGACCAAAGAAACGAATGCCTGGCAATGTACACACAGCCTGTTGTTAATGTAAATTTGCGGCGATATCATATTTCGTGTCCATATCTCATTAATATCTTTCATTACATTCGCGCTTCATAGTTTTCCTTCGCGCCGTTTCGCCACCCAACTTTTCGGTTAACCGCGGTCAATGAACATTTCATGCCTTTAATTTAAGAATACATCCCAATGCGCAAGAGTTGGGATATTGGTAATTTCATCTTCTTTCATGTACCGTGTCTCTTCAAAACACATGCGACCATGGCCATCCATATCTTCCCTTGTGGCTCTTAAGAAGTTTTATCTTTTTGTTATTTGCGGAAACGAAGAATGGGTAACCTGGAAGACAGAACTTGTGGCTGTTGTTGCTATTGCTGTAGAGGTTAATTTCTTCTTCGCCTCAGCAAACGTGAATTCATAGAAAAGGAATACACTGGATTTGGGGTAAATAAATGTATAATTTTTTTTCTATATAAACAAAGCCATCAAACTACTATCCGTTGCCGTTGTAAAGGCAACAGAGTGGAGAGGAAGAAGGAAAGAGAAAGAGGAGAAAGAATATTGGTGGCTGTCGTCTGATGTTCTGTGACGACGTCTGCGAAATTTGAAATTGAATTCAGTGTGTCTGGTGCGTTCTCGGCCAGCTTCTGCCTGTCGACATCTCAGCCGGGTCTCTTGCCTTTGCGGTGTTGAATCGGGGAATTTATATCAGTCGTATCGGCTCCAAATCTCAGTTTGCGTCTTTTAGCGGGAGTCATTTTTACTGGCCAATAAATAGTTCATTTTATTTTGTTTAATAAACACTTGGAGGATTTTTTCATATATATATATATATATATATATATATATATATATACATATATATATATATATATATAGCCATCCACACACACACACACACACATATATATATATATATATATAGTCAGCCATATACAAGCCTGTTTCACTGTATCACAGCACATCAGTGTAGCTAGACATCCGATTGCTTCAAGACGGAATCGAAGAAACGACCGATTTAGCATCAGTCAGAGATTCTATCTCCAAGCTATTGGCACACGACAGAGAAAGATAAATTTTAACGTATTATATACGCGATGTATACAAACGCCAGTAGCCAAGAGCGCTGAAGAGCAGTGCGTTAATAGCAGAAGCAACGAATGTTTTTAAAGTTACCATTTCTCTACAGTACTCAATCATTTATAACGAGAACATAAATAGTCATACACAGACAACTCTGTTTCGCGGTATCACAGCTAATCAGTGTGGTAGACATCCGATTGCTTCAAGCCCGTATCGATATACATATATATATATATATATATATATATATATATATATATATATATATATATATATATGCAGCATATATTCACTCAAACATGTTTTATTAAATAATCTAGACATTTTATATCCATTTATTTTTATAATAATCCTTTCTAATTATGTTGAAATTTATCAAAGAAGTCGTCGTAGATTTTTTTCTTACCCAAATACTTTTGATCTCCGCCGATTTAATGTTATTTGGCAATTCTAACATTTCTGGTTAGCCCTCTTAAAGTGGGACGCTTGTTTTGAAAAACATACCTTAGCTGTAATTGATAAGTTTCAAATTGAAAATATAACAGATCGTGTTCACGCATATTTTCAAAATTCACCATCACCACGATCACAGTTACAATAAGGTTGTCTTTGCAATACACCCCTGAAGATGATCTCGGAGAAGATCGAAAGTGGTTGGGTAATAAAAACTACGGGAACTTCATGGATGAATTTCAACTTAACATCAGGAAGGATTATTATAAAAAATAAACATAATGATGTCTATGTTATTTAATGAAACGTGTTTGAATATATATATATATATATATATATATATATATATATATATATATATATATATCTTAGATGAGGTATTATGTACACTATTTAAATTATTCGGATTATTGTCCTCATCTTTGTTGCCATATTTATCACAAAGTTTCGGCCGTTGTACACTACGGCCTTCTTCAGGTGGTTGGAATGTCGAACTGAACCCTTTATTTCGCTCACTGAGGTAGACTGTTCTAGTTCCACTTCCCATGTCTAATAGATGTCAGTTATCAGTTATCTCCTGTTAATTCCACTCGCCAAGTTCTCCAAAGGAATTAACAGGCGATAACTGATAAGATTTGAGTGAGTCCCAAACTACCTCTTCTCAATCTTCTTCCAACAAAAAAAGGAAATGTCTACGAAAATGGCAGCAACAATCTTGTAGATGGGAGGCTGCTGTTAAGAAAGAATTGTATATAGAATTTTGATTTTAATTTTATAATTGGGCCCGAACTTTTGTTTCATGCCAAAATGATTGCTTATACATCTATTTTAGCCGCTTTTACATTTGTTTCTTCTTTTGAACCTGAGCGGCTAGTATACCGGTTGCTGTGTGATAGTGAATATACAGTACTCATAAGGGGGTCAGGGTTCAAAGGGTTAACATGTAAGCATATCTGGTCTGGTGCCCCTGCTGATCAGCCCGAGGTTCTCGACAAAATCCAAAGAAGGTTGTGCAATGCAATCGGTTCTGACTTGGCATCACTTTCTCACAGACGTGATATGGCTTCCCTTTATCTTTTCTGCAAATATTTCCTTGGCTACTGCTCTGACAAGGTTTTTTTCACTGGTGCCCCGACTGCGTAAATTTAGCCGTGCTACTAGATTGGCATCCTTTTACAGTTGAAATAGTTAGTTGTAGAGATTTTCCAAGCGTAGCTTAGATGTGGCACAAGGCCGAAAGTATGGGGCACCCAGTGAAGATCGAACTCACTTTTCAGTAGTAACTGATCTAGAAAGACAAGCGTGCTAACCATTACACCACGCCGAGGTGTCCATGAAATACTTAGATTTTCTTTTTTCAGACTTACCGACATTGGATTTCTCTTTTTATTACTTGCTTCTCTGATAACTACAATCTTCAAAATATTAAATGGAACGTCAATCGCCATCTTCTGTTGCCTTGATCCCTGTTTTTTTTATCCTTTCCTCAATCCGCCTTCACCTACTCTTTTCTCTCACTTTCACTTCCGTAACACCCTGCGTACTAGTGTGACTCCCGCTTCACTTGGGTTAAAACGCTTAAAAAAGTGTTTTTTAATTACTAAATGTACAGTTTCCAGTACTGTTGGTGTATTTTTGTACACGTGTAGTGAATTATTTTGTTCAAATTCTAGTAATATATCCGTTTTTACGTGGACTTTTTCTGCTTAATTTTAAAGTCAGCGACAGACGCCGGATAGCAGCGGTGGAAAAATATAATTGTCTAATCACAGTCATTTTAATACACTGGTGTAGGTAGGTAAAAGAGTTAACTTGCCGGTGATCGTGACAAAAATGTATTAAGC
>OZ038494.1:53382202-53412202 GCA_964036315.1 Acanthosepion esculentum
CAAAACTCTCAAAGTTTTTTTTTAATCTGCAAAAGAAATTAAATCCATGTGAAAAAGAAGTAAAACAAAAAAATAAAAAATAAAAAAGAGTAAGCTTCTATCTGTATTAGAAGTCCTTATACCGAAAAATACACCTTATTTATTGAATGACCCTCGTATATATATATATATATATATATATATATATATATATATATATATATATATATATCTTTCATAAAAATGTAATAAAAATAAATAGTTTAAAGTTTTACAATAATATTATTGATTATTATACAGCTCCCTTTTGAGCCCCACTCGCGCCATTTGAATTTTTAACCTCCCATTTGGGGATGGGCCTCAGTTGCACTCATTTTTTGTTATTAATATTGATTGGTCTGACTTTAAACTTAAACTGCTCCTATTGAACAGCAAAAATTCCCAGTAATGACAGATCCGGTCGAAGACGGGTTATACTGCTAGTTTCAGCAGCTGTATAACGCAATACAAACTTCTCACAAAATTCAAAAAATAATTTGACAAATATTATTTATAACAATAGGCATATAATCCAGGGTACGGCAGAAATACCTCCCACATCAGTTGCGTGCCAAGCTTGATGTTTCGATACATGACTGACGAGGCAGATTTTTCCCGCAGTAGGTTGCCACATCTTTTTGCAGTAGACCAATTGCCACCCAACGCTATAGAACCAGGTCTGCGCTGTTACATACCCATAGATTGGGGGCAGAAGAAGAGGATTCATACCTTTCTCAAGGGTATTAGCGTGAATGTAATAAATTCAAACACGGCTCTCCGATTCCTAAATCCGAGGCTGCCTGTCCTGCTATTTACCCATAGATTGGGGGGTGGTGGAGAAGAAGAGGATTCATACATTTCCCACGTGTATTAGCACGTAAGTGAATGTAATGGATTCGAATGGAATTCGAACTCGGCTCCCCGATTGCTCAATCCGAGCCACTATCCATTACTCTACCGTGCCACCCTCCCACATATACCTCCCCGAAATACCGTGTTCATTGAAATACCATTGACGTACTTCTGCGTGAGGTATTCTGTCGCACTATGTACCAGCTCAGTAATGACTACAAGTGAGAAAACTTTCTCTAAACTTGATATAAAATTTGCTACAAAAAAGAAAGATATTTAATTAATACAAAACAAAATAATAACAATCAAAAACTCGAAACAGGAATTTAGAAAATAAACTGTAAAGCATGCCTAAGAAAATACATATTTGGAACATCACGGAATTTAAATAAAAAATTATATGAACATTAAAAGAGATCAACAAAGATACACGATGTATTAATCATTCATTGTGGCATTTTTGCACGTGATTTCAAATAAAAGGATACAGTTTTAATTAAAAAAAGAAAATAATTTATTAAAGCGGCAATATATCGAAAGTGCATTAACTCCTGAGTCTTCCTCGGCAAGTTTTTGTTCAAGATCATACAGCATATCGGCTTTTTAACAAACTTACTGCGATTACAATAAAGGGTATTTAAAAGGAAATAGCGATGAAAAATAAAACAAAAGCGGTAGAGAGCTGAATGATGTCGGCTAGGTTGTGCGTATAGATATGTAGAACAGCAAAAAATTTTAAATGTAAATTTAAAGTTAAGGATCCCTGTATCTTCAGTGTACCTCGGTAATTGTAATCGGCGTTTGTTGCATTTATTTGCTCTCTCAACTACATATAAGATTTCATCGATGAATCTATCCTTATCCTGAAGAAGTCATTTCGAAGTTCGAAACGCATAACGGGAATGTTTTTTTTTGTTTGTTTGTTTTCCATTTTTTCATTTACAGGGTTAAGACCGCCAGACTGAATGCGTATAATCATTGTCCTTCCAAAGCAGCAACCTTGTTTTCACTTCATTGGCCGGCAAATCGATTTTAGATAACCGGTTTGCTCTCTCACTCAGACTTCTTTTATTTTATTCGTGAATGAAGCGCCTGACGAAGGAGAACAGCGGATGAAACGTTTGTTTGTTTGTTTTTTTAAATAAATTAACAATGTCGAAAAAAATTATCTGTATATATTAATAGATAAAAGCTTGATTTTACAAGGCCCAAATATAAAAGGTGTCGCTATTAGGATACAAAACAATGTTTTATGTCAATCTGCCTGAAATCTCAGAATTCCATATCTTTCTTGTTTTTGTTTGGGCAAAAACACCGACCAGAAAACTGATTAGAAACGATACAAATGACTCAGAGACAATAAATTATCAGCATGATCAAAACGGCTGTAAAACCCACAGGGAAATTTAGATTCATGCCTGTAAAATAGTCTTTAAAGTGAAAACTTGTCTAGAATTTCTGCTCAGCTTGATCGATTTCGTCTTCCGAACTCATAGCTTTTACGCTATCTTGCACTAATACTATTCGTTTTAGATTAGGTTTCGACAAAAACTAGCAGGATTTGTTTGTTGGCGAGGCGGGGGAGACAGTTTTCTATCATGTGTTCAGCTTCTACCTAAAGAAAAAGCATAGATTTGGAAACTTTTGCACGCACTTAATATTAAACATAGTTGTTAATTAAACAAATGAATGCTAGAGTTTAGATAAATAATTCTTTTCAAATGCATTAACTTATTGTTATGGTCCAAGTTAGGACCAAGGAAGAACAACACGAACACAAGAGTAGAAATAACGAAGATATATAACACGAAATAATAATACAAGATGTGGAAGGTGTTAGTATGACTGTCAGTCTGGTTTGGAGTGAACTACTATCGTCTCGACTCGATTCGTCCCTCTCTCTTGAGAGGCGTAGTATACATAGTGTTAGGAAGAGTTCATTCTGTAGTTATAGGTAAGGACCCATAACACTTATATGGTATACACGAAAGTAAAGCTGTAGAGTGAATCAGCCAAAACGTTTAGATGACAATAAAAAGAATAGTAATAAATCATAAAATCAAAACTTCAGTTAACATGTAATATTGTGTATATTTTAGCGCTCCAAAAATATGAATTTGATTATATTTTTGCGTGTATCCAGGTTTCACAGGTTGTATGAGTACTAAGGATCTTTAGTGTAAAGAACACAAAAGTGACCAGATATCTCACAGCTTTCGACTTGTGCTAAACCAGTGGTTCCCAAACATTTTCTCTGGGATGCATTTTCGGAAAGACATTTCGCTCGCGCCTCACCAAATTTTATGTGATAAAAACGTACATTTTAAAATAAAAATAAGAGAAAGATTTAAAGGGAGATAACCGCGGATTCGAAGTCAGAACATTATCATTGTTAACTCTCTCCTCCAATTTGCGGACCATAGTTACTATATTCTTAACACTTAATGTAATGCAAAAATATCATAATGATAAAATTGCTCAATAATTATTTATAATTATTTATACTGAGACTCATGCATGTAATTACAAGTCGTCCATAATAATATTGTAAATTTTGAAATCATATTTATTTTGGGCATATGAATTTTATGAAACAGTTTCTAAATCTTTGATTGTATTTTTTCCTCGTCGCACCTATGACGCGGGCCGCACACTTTGGCACTGCGCTAGACTAAAGTCAACCTGGTAATTGTGGTATTGCCATTCTCGAATGTTTACTTGCAAAATTTAAGTAATTTTTAAGATACGCGAGAGGAATCTCTTTTAAAACATTTAAACATATCATGCGTTCTTTATCACTGATGAATCCAATTTAGTCAATGCTTTGTGCTGAATGAAGTTTTTCGAAATAATTATAACCGAAATCTACCTTTCTTTTTTTTTAAAAAAATAAGACATTGAAGAGGAAAGTAACAAGTTATAAAACAAAAAGCTACCTTCGGCTTTTAAATGACAAAAAAAAAAAAACAAAGAAAAAACAGAAAACTTTATTAAGTGACGAGGCAAAAATAAAAGTTATTTTTATTGTTTTAAGTTCTAGAATATTTTGCAACCCGCTAATGCACGTTGAATTCCTCACAGTATTTAGTATTTTTGAAGTTATCGCTAACATTTTGTTGATATTAACAAGCTCTACGTTTCGTTCAATTTCGCAAACCAATCGATGAAATTTGAATGAGCTGATTTATTTTGAAAAAAATATTTTTCGCGGTTTTTATGCACCCTAGTAAAACCAAATGTACTTTGTATCCCCTTATCTGTTTGCACTTCTCCACAAAATTTGGTTTCGATCGGTCGATATAAGGCTATTTTAGAGGGTGTGACGGACGGACGGACAGAAGTCACAGGATTTTATATATAGATTACAAAAATATGTATAAATACATTCTCTAAAGAAGCCAGATCTGAGAATTATAATTATTCCGTTAATGCTGTATATAAAAATCGCACATATGCTTTCTTTTTTTTACCTTAGCTATGATTATTTTTGAATGCTTTTTCTTATTCCTGCAATATTTCCCTGCTTACATTCCTCATTTCCACTTACATTGTTCATGGTCTGACTCAGCTCAATTACTACATCTAATTAGAGGAAGTATGTCGGTCCACAAAATCTTACATGTTTGGCGAGGATCCCAAAACGGAAACATTTCAAACCTCATCAGGAGTGCAACAAAGAGGGAATTACGGCCACAACCTATTTAATCTTTTCCTAGACAAAGACTTACGCATTTACAAACACAGATGCGTAGAGATATGTACCGAACATTTCAGCATTCTATATCAGATCCTAAACGAATCTTCTGACGTAAACTTTGGCTCTCCCAATGTGTTTTGCGGATGATGAAGAGTACTGTGCTGATGATTATTCATAGTTGGAATAAGATTGATCTTGAACCAAAGTCAACATCTTTAATAAAGTATTACAAGAATTAGGACACACGATAAACCTTTTCAAAACAGTAACCATAACCTGGAATTAGAATGAAAACAATAATGTCACCTACCCTGAATCCATCATAAAGAAAATCAGGAAGTGGAATACTAAACATTTCAAATACCAATGTGTATGGGTCAGCATTAACAAATCTCAAAACAGTAGATAATGAAATTGAATACAGAATAGACTATGGTAGGGGTAGATTCACCCAACACAGGGAATTGCTTCAAAATCAAAACATTAACCTAAAACCACGAAACATGTACTATAATAAGATCGAGATTTGCATATGGATGTGACGAGCCAAACTCGTTCAGAAATCTCTAAACTGTCAGCTCTATATACTGGCGATTTGCCGTGTTTCAAAAATATTAAGCCTAAGCCCTAGGAGGGTCTTATCCCCAGGGAGGTGATGAGATTATTGCTCGGCGCTTGAGGTGTGCCCAAAAGGTACACTGCCGAGAGGGCTTGGGCAATTTTTCCACGATATTGCCATTAAACCCACTTTAAACGTCGGCCTTGTGTCACATTTGGTAGCGACGTTGGCGCGCTTAAATATACCCTGTCTGCTGCATACCATCGGTTTCTAATATCAGTACATTCGAGTTTTGTAGGTCTTAGCGAGGACCATCCTTCTTCGAACCTCGTTGGACTGGTGCTACAGAATCACAATCAAATGACTGTACAGAATCACAGAAGTCACGTCACTTGAGAACTGAAATGGATAGCAAATGTTATTCCAAAAGTAAATAATGACAAAATCTCTATGACAAGCCAAAGGTTAGGAAGAAAGCTTTCCAGCAATACTGGAATAAGTAATAACAGTTTCCAGAGAAACCTATTTTTCAGAAACATTGTTTTAATAGAAAGATTTTATAAATTTCAACAGACAGTAACACAGTTGGTTAATGAATACCGAATGTTTTCTTATAAGGAAACAGCGAGTATTACGATTAGTATTATCAAACTCCTCCACAGGAGGATATGTTTGGTAACAAAGAAAAGAATACTGAACTGTTACGTGATATTTGTCCTTCTTTACGACAGCGAATTTTGGACGATTTCCTCAAAGATGAAGAAGAGATGTGGTTCTACAGAAAGATGCTAAGTATATCATGAATCGAGCGTCTGAACAACGATGAGATCTTAAAGAGATTGCAAAAAAGGAGGAGGCTTATACTTAACATCAGGAAGAGGCAGTTGAAGTTTCTGGGACACATAATGAGGAAGGAGTGCCTGGAGAATCTGATACTCACGGGTCGAATTGAGGGAAAAAGAGACAAGGGAAAACAGCGCGTGACATACCTGGCGGACTTAAGAACGTGGTCTGGGGGAGAAAGCAGAGGGAAGGAACTTGTTGAGAGCTGCAATGGATAAACGCAGGTGGAGGGCCATGATCGCCTACGTCCTGGAAGGACACGGCAGATATAAGGAAAGAAAGATGTTGCTGCTGGCATTTCTTTAGCAAGTATTTTTTTTTTTTTGGTGAACTTGTCATCTCTACGTTAAAATGTTGCTGCAGCTGCTGCTTTTTTCTGCTTCTGCTTCTTCTTTCATGGGCCCTCTCCATTCAGGACGAGGGCGATAATGGTTCTCGCACAACTTTCTGTCCATCGTAGCTCAACGTAATGTTTGTTCATTGCCGTCGACTTCCTGTACTTGTTATGGTATCATCCATCTACACAAGCTCATTAGGCAGGTCACTCTATGTTTTATTCTGTTTCTCGTGCCTTCAATATGTCAATATGTGTATCAAATTCTCCCAGCCCTCTTTTCTCATTATGGATCCCGATAATTTTAATGTTCCTTTCTGATTTTAATTAAAAGTGCCCTTGTCAATCGCGTTTCCTTGAAAACTATCATAATTCACATGCTCCATCCATGGTATTTTCAGCATCCTTGTCTATGACCACATCTCTCTTGCTTCAGGTATCATCTTTTCTGGGAAGAAATTGTCCAGTATTCACTGTTATAGAGGAGCATTTCTATGACATCGATTTATCTGTCATTTCTTTCTTTCTAATGAAAATTTCCCCTTGCCTTATACATTGTTTAGCTTCTGGAGGTATATTTTTAATCGGTATCACCCCATGAAAGGCAGGAAAGTTATTAACGCACAGGGGGTTACAAGATGTGTAAGAATTAGAAATTAAAAATAAACAAAAAAAACCATTAATAATGAGCTGAAAGAGGAAAGAGTAATCAGGAGGACAGTAGATATCGATTGATATTGCATTTAAATTTATGCAGATGGAAAGCATGGAAGGGAGTTCCACAAACGTGAAATGCGAGTAAAGAAACTGTTAGCATAGAACTTACGGTTACATCTAGCTATCTCCCCTGTAAATTGATGAGATCTCGACGTCAGTCGAGCCCTGTGCTTAAATTTATAAAGTTTAGGTACCATAGCGAAGACTTCATCCGAACAATTACCATGAAAGTATTTATAGAAAAGACACAGAGAGGCAATCTTATGGCGATAGGAAAGAGACTGAGGCGAGCCGCCAGATCAAGACCAATAATATTGCTGATTCTTCTTTGGATTTTATCAAGGATCTCAAGGTATATTTAGCTATTCCCCATTCACCGATGTATTTCTGGGTCGAATTTCCCTTTGTTTTCTTACTAACTATCGCAGTCACTGTTCTGTCATCCATTTGCACAGAAACGTTAGAATGGTGAGTTTCTCTTTAATGTTGTCTTTGTTCAAAATAGCCGAGAATCAGAGAAGAGGAGGTTCATTTGATCCTCATACAGAGAACCGAAAAACTACTCCTCAATTGATATTCATTTCTGAAATGAAACAGATGTGGCGCAAGGCCAAAAGGGAACATGGGGAATGTTGATCAATCTTAAACTTAGCGAGCCACAATCACTGAATCTAACAAACTCTACAATATTCCTTGCACCAAAACACAACATTCTTACTTATACCTCTTACTACAGCCACCAAAACACCTCAAACTATATAGTCCTAACTAATCTCCATATGAACAAGTTGTTTGTGGAAGTGGGGAATAAAATAATAACTTTTAAAATATAAAACCCCAATGAGTATTTAAACCGATTAAAATTCCATATACAAGCAACTAAGCAAAATAGTGTTAGTAATAAACCCTACCCCTACAATCCTTAATCGTGACAGCAATATGAATTAAATGGAGAAAATTAAATCGGGACTCAAACACATACTTCTTCAAACATATCGAAAAATACGAAAGAGTACAAGCGTACATTTCCCACCTATTTTCCTAAACAATTCCTCATTGCCTGCATTGTATGTCTACTGAATTCTCTATCTAATGCGCATTCGGATTTCTGTTAGAGTTTTCTCATATAGGCTGAATCCATCATAAAAATCCATGATGTGGAATTCGTGAATATCAAACTAGGCGTATGGATCACTTATAACAAATTTAGTATGAAAGATCCGGAAACTGAACATAGAATAGGCTGCGCAAAAGCTAGTTTTGTCCAACACAACAAAGTCAAAACATTAACCTGAAAACACGAGTTAACTTCTTAAATAGTCGCGTCAGATCGAGACTTGCCTCGGAGTGTCATGCATGGCAC
This sequence comes from Acanthosepion esculentum, assembly GCA_964036315.1. Taxonomy (NCBI): domain Eukaryota; kingdom Metazoa; phylum Mollusca; class Cephalopoda; order Sepiida; family Sepiidae; genus Acanthosepion; species Acanthosepion esculentum. The sequence continues at coordinate 53,390,586 of OZ038494.1, forward strand.
GAAACCAGTTCGGGAATAACTCCAGTCAACGGCTTTGAGAGAGTAAAGGGTAATGTGTTTTGGCGAAAACCATAATTCTTGGAAACTTGTGTGACTGGCGCTACAGAATCACAATCAAAGAACTTTACCAGTAACAGATACCACGTCACTTGAAGGCTACGAGCAGCAACATCAACTAAACTAAAATGGGTATCTCATTGAACTCGAAGAGAATGTAGTGATATAATCTAGGTGTTGACATTTCATACTACTTCAAACAAAAGGTTAGGATGTATGCCCCCATCAATACTGGAAAGAGCGATAACGGCTACAGAACCCATTTTCCTGAAGAAAAATGAAGATTGTATAAATTTCAATCGTCAGCAGTACAAATGCTAAATGTTTCCTCATAAGGAAACGGTTAATATTACCATTTAGTTCTGTGCCGTGCGTGAAACACGCTTAGGCGATCATGTATCTTTCGATACATGACTGACAATGCAGATTTTTTTTCCTGCAGTAGGTTGCCATTTCTTTCTGCGGTAGATCAGTTGCCATCCAAGGCTATAGAATCTGGCCTGTCCTGTTATGTATCCATAGCTTGAAGGGGGGGGGGGTGGAGAAGAAAAGGATTAATACCTTTCCCAAGGGTATTAGCACGCAAGTGAATGGATTCGACGGAAATTCGAACTTGGCTCTCCGATTCCTCAATCCGAGCCGCTATCCATTACTCTACCGTACCTCCTCTATATCACCATTACCATTTCCAAAAAGACTGAAGAATAATCAATAACTACCGGATGCAGTTGAAACTTTATGAATCGACTAAAAAGAGGAGAATAATCGGAAGAATTCATACCTACCTGACACATGCTAAGGAAGTATTAAAAAATATTAAGCACAAGCCGAAGGGGCCCTTCACCCCCAAGAAGTACTTTTACTTGGTGGGGGCGCTGGGCTTATTGCTTGTCGCCTGAGGTGCCCTCAAAAGGAAAATGCCGATTATCTGGGGTCATTTTTCTACGGTATTACCGTTAACCCCACTTTAAAACTCGACCTTGTGTCACATGCGCTATCGACGTGGGTGCACTGAAAAATAAATACCAATCAGAAGAATTCTTAGAAACAAAAAAAAAAAACTTTTTCCCCGTACTTCTGGCAACAACAAAGGAAACGGGTTTAAAATTACATTCAAGTATTCTCTCTTATTCTGCGACATTCTTTGATCACATTATTAATATTTAATACACTATAACAACATTAGAGAATTCTTTTATCAGTGTATATATTTAATATTTTAACAGAGGCGCATCTAACTTGGTTATCGTGTGTGGCGTCATGTGTAGCGGTTTGTACTAAGTTTTACTATATATGTCAAGGAAAAGTGAAAACATGGTAGGCCATTGAAACGTTTTAAAGGCTGCATCAAAGTCAATATCACCCACGCCGGAATTGTCCCCAAAAAGCGCACAGGATCGAACCCAATGGCGTTCCCTGACGCGTGAAGCAACAGATACACTTGGAGTAAACCGACATGAGAGCATCAATGAGACCTGTGTAAAAACGAATGCAGACTTAGAAACAACCAAACCTCCGGGCTATTTTCCGTGTTCCCATTGCGGACGTCTTTGCCACCCCCTTATTATCACCTTCAATTTACATAGCACATAAATGGCATTGTCGAACCGGACAGACCACCACTTTATATACTATTTTGGTTGGTTCGATACAATTTTGAAGTAAATGATACTATTTTGATTGGCACTATTAAAGTTTAATTGGTACTATTCAATAGTGCTTGTTACTGTATCATTTTGCTTTGTACTACACCATTTTGATTGGTATTATTTAATTGTGATTGGTACTACTCGATTTTGAGTGGTACTATAGAGCCTATTTTCAAACTGAAACGATATGTGTGATTTCCGTTCTACAAAATAGTATTAATGCTTGTTATAAACACATTCAATAATAATTAGATAGCCATGATTCTAAAAAGCAACTAATCATGTTCAATTAATAGAGACGTTGAGGCCAAGTAAACAGAGTACACTCGAGAAAAGAAACTTGTTCATAATCATATAATAATTGTGCTTGTCTCTCCCGCTGTTAGTTCGCACGACCGTTATTCCCTGCCCAATAAATAATGGACTATTCCGTTTTGATTGCGTGAAAAGTCAAAAGTCATATCAAAGGTGCTACTTGATTCCAGTGAAAAGAAAATCGATAGATAGATAGATAGAGTAGGGAAACAAAGGGGGCAGGGAGGGGCAGCCGTTCGGGATGCACCATCATGGGGGGGAAATTGCTCTGATTTGGCAAGTTTATTGCCGGGACTGTGAGTAAATTGCAATCGAAAAGTTCCATTTCCAATATTTCTATAAAAAGACCTGCGTAAAAATCTCACCTAACTAGACCAGGGGTGGGCAACCTTTGGCACACGTGCCAAACATGGTACGCCGATGACTTGTTTCTGGCCCGTAAAACTTATTAATTAAATTCCCTTTTTGACCTACTGTTATTCATTCTCCACTTTCTTTTTGAATGACCAACAAGTGTTTTACCAAAAATTGTCTGACATTATCGGGGTTTGAAAATTGATACATTATCTCATGTATTTTTATTTTCTGTACTTTACAGATTGTCATGATCATCAGCTAAGAAACGATGTCATTGAAATAAAGAGGATAATAGAGAATTTAAAGAATACTGGACTGAAAAAAATTGGCATGATTAAGAAAGACAATAAAGAGTTATGCATTTTCTATTCCGAAACTATCGTTTCTAGGACGTCTTTTGTAAAGAAACATTTTGAAAGTTTTCCTAAGAATATAAGCAATACAACTGAGGAGGAACGAAGATAATTAATTTATCGTGAACTGAGCAAGACAAAAATACAAGCTGATACTTTTCTAACTTTATTTCAGATAGGCCCAGTTCCAACTTAGTTGCTGCTAGCTTTGAGGTTTCAAAAGTTATTGCTCAACATGGAAAGCCACTCAGTGATGGGGGAGTATATTAAAGAAGTTTGGCTAGGATGTGCGGCTTTGATTTTGACTATTTTTCAGAAAAGGAAAAGATTATTCAGCGCATTAAAGATTTGTCATTGAGTAGAAAAACCGTTTAGGGTACTTAATATGGAAAGAAATACAGCTAAACAAGTGAAAACGATTTTTATTTATGCTTTTTTTTTAGTTGTGTTATTGAAAGTACATGCATTACATCATCAGCTAAGCTAGCCATATTTTCACGATTTGTTAGGAGTGATGAAGTATGTAACAAAATGGTTGCCCTTGTAGCATAACCTGAGTGTAGTACCGAGGTGGAAATATGTAAAGCAGTTGTGAATGAATTATCTACTCAACAAATTCACATTTCAAAAGTAGTATCTGTCATAACAGATGGTGCCCCTAACATGACTGGTGAGAAGGCAGATGTTTTAAATCTGCTTGCAAAAGATGTTGGTCATATAGGTTTTCATTGCATCATACATGAGGAGGCTTTGTGTGCAAAAGCTGACCCAAGGGAACTTCAGGAAGTGATGCAAACAATTACCAAGGTTATTAATTACATTTCTGCCTGGACTTTAAGTAAAAGACAATTTCAAGTTTTACTGAATGATATAGAATCTTTATATAAAGAACTAAAAATGTACGGCAATTTTCGTTGGATTAGCCGATGTTTGGTTCCGAAACGATTTGTTGAATGCTTAAACGAGATAAAGCTCTTTTTGAATGACCAACAAGTGTCTTACCAAGAATTATTGACATTATGTGGGTTTGTAAACTAATGTATTTTTTGCAGGTTTTTGTGAACATTTAAATGACTTGAGACACTTGATGTTATGTTTATTTACATAAAGGATTTTAAATGAAACTGGAAGTTCTTAAGAGGGATGTAGATAATGAGAGATTTAGATACTTACCAAACCTAAAGATGTACATCAATTCTCATACAAAGATGACAGAACAGAACGCCAATATCTTCAAATGATGTCTCTAAACATCATCGAATCAGTTGTCAAGCATTTCTTTACAAGATTCGATAAATTGGAAGAGACAGCAAAATTCATTAAGTTTACAAACAGTATCAGACAGGAAGAACTAAACTTGCAAATGTTTTCATTGATAGACATGGATGAATTTTAAATGCAGTTGATTAAATATCAGAATAGCTCACCTTGGAAGCAGAAATCTGTTGAACTTAGATTTGCCTTGTGTTGAGGGATCTCTCCTTTTTACACAAATGGACTTACCCAAGGTATACATATACTACTGCCAGTGCATACCAGGCAGTACGTTGAGTCAAGTCGTAGTAGTAGTAGAACGTTGAGTCGGTCGAGTAGTAATAGAGGAAGGTAGCAAAGAGTCACAGTAACAAGCACGTAGACTCAGTAAGAAGTCATACAGCGATACGTCGATACCAAAGACTTTATATATATATTTGTCTACTAACCACGCATTCCTGGAACAACTAACCTGTATTTCCAGTTTGTATTATTACGTTAATACATTTATTTTCCTATATTCATTCTTGGCGTTTGTTATTATTTGATAACGGATTTCATCCCAGAATCCACAACACCTTGGAACATATTGAAAAGAAGCGATGAGAGATGTGAGTATCCGAGGGAAATGCAAATGCAAAAAACGCAGTATTAAGGACTTAGAATTCCATCCCAGAAAATTGTGTCTGTTTAGAAAACCTTGCAGCAGTATTACTATCCATGTTTTCATCTACATATGCTTGTGAATCTTTGTTCTCAGTAATAAACTAACGGATGAAACTACTAGTGCAGGCATATCTCTGAATGTTGCTAAATATAAACCCGATATAAAAATCATCAGTGATGCAGCAGCAAAAGTCTCACTGATAATATATAAAAGGAGACACGTTTTCTGTCTCTAGTCTTATCTTTTGAAAGTGACAAAAGTTAAGGGCTGTTTAAATGTAGCTATGAAGGTAAATAAATATATATTATCTTATTGTAAGCCAGTGTCGGATATGACGTGCCGTACAATCCAAGATTCACGAGTTTTATGGCAAAATTTTGCTTGTTGTCAGAGATGGCAAAAGATTTGCAGGGTGTTTTTGAATAATAATAATAATAATAATAATAATAATAATAATAATAATAATAATAATAATAATAATGTTTATACTACGTCAAGAGACCCAATGTACGTCTTTGAAGTTTATTAAAGAAAATGATCAACTCTCGCTGAGAATATAGGGGAAAATGCTTTATTGCAACGTGTGTATGTATTCTACTGGTAAGTTACGATAGATACTGAGGCAAAGTAAGCGATTTTATTGGATGTTTGCAATCAGCCTTCATCTTTGTTTCGTTGCCAATCTGATGAACATGTTCAATATGATAAAACTAAATATTCAGTATGAACCAGGAAAGATGTAACTTGCTTAAATTTGTATATAAATTGCGACGAAACACAAGTTTCTGATGATATACGCGTACAAATGGTAAAGACGGTTGCCAACGCTTTTCAGAACAAAGACGGCTTTTTTATAAGTTACAAATGATTTGAAGGTTATTGGGAGCCAGCGTGTCGAAGAAGCGTTCAGTAGTGAAATGTGCACAAAACTGGTGGTTACCAACCGCAGCTTCATGAATTACTGGTTTCAAAGAAATGGATGGGTCTACTATTCCGCTTAATTGGCTGTTGTACTCGATTAAAAATCATGCAGGGTGTTTGTTTTTGCTCTTTGTTGTTTTCAACAGCCCCAAACAACCAAAGCACGGTATTTGAAAAATCTTATGGATGTCGGAAATGGGACAAATGCAAGGAAAGAATACCCGAACATGAACAGGGCACTCATCACCGTTCGTCATTTTTGTTTTGCATGAAAAGACCTTGAAAGACGCATGTCAGATGGGTCCACAATTGACAGAGTAAAACCGGAACATATGTGGGAACAGAAGCAATTGTGGAGGAATCTGCTGATGCGTTTTGTGGATTGTATCAAGTTTTTGGTGACTCAATATCTGGCATTTCGTTGACACCGAGAAATCATTGCATCAAGTAATAACCTCGGTTATTTTCTTGCACTCGTTAATCTACTTTGCAAGTACGACCCTCTGTTGAAGCAATACTTGGATTATGCCAAGTCACATCAACATTCTACAAATTTTTTCTCTGGCAAAATAAAGAATGAGTTCATTGAGCTACTGAGCAACGAAGAACGTCAGTCGTTCCTAGAGAGAGTCAAAAGAAGCAGATACTATGGGATTATATTCGACACTAACTCAAAATTGGAACGATATGGTCTTGATTTGAACGACTGTCATGGACAGACGTATGACAATGATACAATAATGGCTGGGAAATTGTCCGGTTTCCAGAAACGCATATCACAGAGAAACCCGAAAGCAATCCTATTCACGTTGTAAAAACAATGTTGGATGATATAGCTAAAATGTTGGAGGATATGGCAAGTGGCAATTCAGTATTATTCAACACAAGAAGCGGCGCCAGCTGCTTGCTGCAAAATATGCAAACTTTCAACCTTCTAACTATGCTGCCGTTCTGAAAAGACGTCCTGACTTTCATTGACCTAGTACAGAAGAGACTCTAGAATGAACTTCAGTGAATCTCGAGCAAGCATTCAAACTCTGTTACAATCTGTTATGAGTGAACGTGATTCTCTCTGGAAAAAATTCAAACGCAAAAGGCGAGGAAAGATGCTTAGAACAGGGTATTGACGTTGGTCAACAGAGAAGCCTGAGTCGTAAAAAGAGAATTGCTGGATAGGAGACGAAAGATGAGTCTCTAAATGCGAGAAAAGAAATGGATGTTACCTTGAAGGCAGTACTGGACAGGTTGAATAAAGAACTGAACGATCTATTTACAAGATTGAGTCAGTTATATGAGCAATTTGAGTTCATCTTAGAAATTGAAAGCCTCATTGAATCGAATGTTCGAAAAATGTAAAATATCTGATGCAGTATACGAGGGTGATTTTGATGGAATACAACTCGGTCGCGAAATTATACAATGTCGAATGTTAATACAAAAAAGGAAAATACAGTGCCTTCGTTAAACCAAAAAACCCAATCGAGCTTTTCAACTTCACAATATCTTACAGCGATGATCTGTTCCCCGATTTACAAATAGCAGTGCACATACTGTTAGCTGTTGCTGTCTCTGTGGCGTCCTGTGAGCGCTCTTTCGGTAAATTAAAATTAATTTTAATTAATAAAATTATCTCCGAAGCACAACTGCTCAGGAACGCCTAAGCAATTTGACTTTATTAAGTATCGAAAATGAAGAATTTGGACTTAGAAATGTGAATGGTGTTACTGACAAATGTTTGACCACCAAACTTATGTCTCGGCTTTACGAATTTAAATAGATTAAATGAATTGCTCTAGTATTTAAATCTTTTAATTCAGGTTTTGCCATGTACAGTGCTTGTTGCTAGTGACAAAGAAAAAATGTATTTGAATTATATTTAAATACATTTTCAGAGCATTTATATTTATGTGAAAAAGCATTTATATTTAAATTTTTGCCAAATTTCAGAAGTATTTGTTTTTGTATTTTGGAATCTGACAGACAATTGCGTGTATTTATATTTGCATTTTCAATTATATCGCAGTCAATAATCGCAAGAAGTATTTGTATTTGAATTTCTAAAAAATTAGTGTTTGATCTATTTCGGCTTATTGGCCAGTGATTGTGGTAGTCGGCGCCGAGTCGAGCACTTGCCTCCACCTTGGACCAAGACCCAGGCAAGCCACTGGATAGATAGATAGATAGATAGATAGATAGATAGATAGATAGATAGATAGAAATGTTTAACGCCTCCTTCCAATACTTCATAAATAATGGACTATTCCGTTTTGATCGCATGAGAAGACAAAGACATATCAAAGACGCTACTTGGTTTCAGTCAGAAAATAAAAGAAAGAAAGGAATATATAAGTGTTTAACGTCTATTTCAGTGAAATGGAAAAGTTGTCAATGTCAAAGCATTTACATTTATGATTGTTATTGCAAAATGTTGTTAAGGTAGTTAAGCTCAAATATTTAACGATTCGATAGGGCGATTTCTACGGATATCTTATTGTCGTAGATATTCGCTATGAGCTTATTCATTAACTTGAGAATTCATCGGGAAATTCAAATGTGAAAACTGAACTTTTCACGAGTTAAAAGTACTAAAATATAATTTGTCGTTACCGAAAACTGGTGTTATTCTTAAAGGTTCTTTTTCTTCTATATGCCGTGTCCTTTCAGGACATTAACGATCATGACGCTGCTTAATTTCACATCTTTCGTAGATCTAATCAACCTTTTTAGCCTTATCACACGGCTCCAAATGAGAAATCGGCGACCCGAGTTCGAATTCCAATCGAATCTGTTACATTCGCTTATGCACAAATAAACTTGGGAGGTTATCAGTCCATCAATTCTCCCCTAAATATGGATTAAATATTAGAAATTATATATAAAAAAAAAAACTATTGTTAATTTTAAAAAAAAATGGAATATTCACTCACAAAGGAAAAGAAAAATTATTTTTGCAATCCAAAATATGTTTGGGGTTTAAATAACACACAAAGGGTTGATAAACCGTAAAAATAAATCAATTAATCAAATCTACTTATTACCTCATCGGGTCCCTTTTCTGCTATCAATTTATTCGTTAGCTAGTTTACTCTCTGTTTCCATCTATCCTGCTTCCCTTCAATATGTCTTGTCAGTGTCAAATTCTCCAAACCTACTTTCCACATTATCTATCCTAGAAATTTCAATTATTTCTCTCTAATTCTAAGTATACGCGTTATTTTTGTTCTCTTTTTCTCTTAAAACGTCTTTAATAGTCTCAGTATCCTTCTGTAGAACCACATCACTGTTGATTTAACTCTCCTCTTCATCAGTGGAGACATTTCCAGTATTCACTGTTATATAGGAGGGGGTTATATTACATAGCAGTTCACAATTTTTCTAACGAAATTTTCCTGTTTCTTAATACTTTGTTTAGCTTTTGTAAGGTGTCTTCCACAATTCTAGTGCGCCTTCCGATTGCTGTCTCACATCTTTTGTCTTCTGTTATAACATTTCCCAGATAATTAACTTTCTGTACTGGCCTGATTTGGGCGTTTCCAATTCCTTAACTCTCACCTCGAGCAGCCCCTCTTAGTAACGGTCATGTATACTATCTTTTTTTACAATTGATAGTCCTTCCTTCACGCTTTCTTTGGCTAGCTTTTTTAAGAAGGCCTGCCTTTTTCCGTATTACATACCGTTAAAACAATGCCGACCAATAATGAATTCTGGAAAGACTTATATATTTTTCTCCGGTCCGCCTCACTGTACAGATTATATAAATCCGGTGAAAAGACTCCGCTACCTTGTCTTATGTCCTTTTCCTATTTTTATGTACTTCCTCAATACATTTTCTATCCATAGATTTGTTCCCAATAAATGTCCTGGATTATTCTAATATCTTTCCAATATAAATCGAGTTTTCCGAGCAGTTAGATTTTAGCTCAGAATAGCACAAATAATTGTAGCATCTAATAATATATTCGGAAAGCAGCCGAAATAATGCAAACGTGTTTACAAGGAATTCATTCGTACGACCTAACCCAGTCAAAAATATAACAGTTGAACATATATAACTCCTGTCAACAACGCACGCGATTAATCTATTTAAACATAAGCGAAACCCCTGTCGACATTATTAGAACAAGTGAAAAAAATTAATTATATAAAATTTTCAAATCTAAAATTTTCAAAAAATTATCCAGAATTAAAACGTTTATCTTTTTTCTTATTTATAAGAAAATAGATTAAACAAATACAACAACTTCTCAGCTTTAAATTAATGTCAAGAAGCTGCATGAGTGTGTGTGACATATAATCCATTATGGTTGTAGAAGCAACACATTTACTGCAGCCATAACGGCAGTTGTGTGTCTAGGGTAGGATAGCCTGAGGGAGTCCAATCAGCTTCGTGTCGGTTTCACTTAAGAGATTTAGTTCTCCTAAATTGGTTGTCATCTCTGTTTAACCCCTGTCTGGAGTAACATGTTTTTGCTAAGTGGATTAGCGCTAAATGAACGATACAGAATCGAGCGGGAAGATGGGTTCATGCCATTTCCAAGGGAAATAGCGCAAAATGAACGATAAAGAATCCAGCGGAATATGGGTTGGAGACTTTTCGAAAGGCATAAGCTTTTCGAAAGGCATAAGCGCAAAGTGAACGATACAAAATCGAGAGGAAATATGGGTTCATGCCTTTTCGAAGGGCATAAGCGCAAAGTGAACGATACAAAATCGAGAGGAAATATGGGTTCATGCCTTTTCGAAGGGCATAAGCGCAAAGTGAACGATACAAAATCGAGAGGAAATATGGGTTCATGCCTTTTCGAAGGGCATAAGCGCAAAGTGAACGATACAAAATCGAGAGGAAATATGGGTTCATGCCTTTTCGAAGGGCATAAGCGCAAAGTGAACGATACAAAATCGAGAGGAAATATGGGTTCATGCCTTTTCGAAGGGCATAAGCGCAAAGTGAACGATACAAAATCGAGAGGAAATATGGGTTCATGCCTTTTCGAAGGGCATTAGCACAGAGCGAACGATATAAAATTGAGAGGAAATATGTGTTCATGCCTTTTCGAAAGCCATTAGTGCAAAGTGAACGAAACAAAATCGAGCGGGAAGCTGGGTTCATGCCTTTTCTAACGGTATTAGCGGAAATAAATTAACCAGAATCGAGAGGGAATATGGATTCATGCCTATTCCAAGGAAATTAGCGAAAAATGAATGAATCAGAATCGAGCGGGTATTGAACTCGTCTAATTCACTTTCCGTGACCATATCCATTGCTTCATCCGCGCGTCCACGCTATGCTGATGTCGACAAACCACAAAACAAACCAGATGGCTATTTATATATCCATTCAACGTCTTTGGTATATTATTGACCTTTGACATTTTAAGTAACGTCCGACATCATCCCAAATGTGATTATTGGGTAAAGCAGGAGTTCACTAAGGGAAATACAATTAAAGCCTTTTGTAACCTCCAGTAATGCGCGATCCAAATTGTCCACCTCGATGCATTTAAGGTCCATCAATGTATCAAATAAGTGTGCTATTAAGGCCTTTTATTAGCGGCGTTAAGAGACAGTTCTAGGAACTTAATTGAATCGCTTCTCTTCGTTGGAAATTCTTATTGATTATTCATTCAAAAACCTATTTTCCTTCAATCCTTTCTAAGAGTTTTTATTCTTATCATCATCAATGTCGTTTTCACCTATTACTTTTATTTTTAATGCTTTTTCCCTGTGGGATTTCAATAATAATAATAATTCTCCGCGATTTTTTTTCTTTATTATTTATGATTAACCTTACTTCTAAAGAAAGATAGTGTTGTGGTGTTCTCCCCCTTTTACACAAGATGGACTCGTCTAAAGTATACTTATACTGACAGAGTTGGAGATACGAAAGACAGAAATGTTGAGATAAGGTTGAGATACCTAGAGTCCACAGAGAGAGAGAGAGAGAGAGAGAGAGAGAGAGAGAGTGAGAGAGAGAGAGAGAGAGAGAGAGAGAATTACGGCTTCACTTACAGAGACTTGTACATATACTAACCCGTATTCCTGGACTACTAATCTTCATTTCAGGTTTGTATTCTTACGTTCAATACATTTATTTTCCTATTTCAATTACTGGCGTTATTTATTTATTTATTTGTGCAGGATTCCATCTCCGGAATCCACAACAGATAGTCGAGTTTCTTTTCCCGGTTGCTTTCTCGTTAGTTTTCTTTTAATTCAGAATAGATCTTATTATTAACTGGTTGCTATCAAAAGCTAAATCTGCCCAAGCATTTCATCCACAGCTAGGGTGGGAAGAGATGACGTCATGCTATCTTCGAGTAAACTGGTTTAGAAATTCTGATGACCAAGTAAATGGTTAAGTAATAACAAAAACCAGGTTTGCATATATATCGTATATTAAACAGTAAGTACACCAGAAGAATATTACACGAATAGTGAGAGTGAATCGAATGATCTAGTGCTCAATCTATTCACTGTTCACTGTTCATTGTTCCACGAACCTTCTTTCCTACTAAACTTATAGTAGGCGGAAGAGTCTAACATAGACTCTTTAGAGGGACGACACCACAAGAGAAATGGACACAACAGAGCAAAAATTTAAACTCGGTTCGTCGTGTTAACTTTCCGCTTCGTTAATCCTTAAGCTATTCTTTCAATGTTATTATATACTAGACTACCCGTGACCCGTTGGGTCACTGACGGTAAACGTTATAAAACATTGAAGTTGATTTCAGCATTCAAGTGAAATGAAAGTTAATTTTATTATATATATATATATATATATATATATATATATAACAATAAAAAAAATGGGTAAATAGCGTAAGGGTTAACAAAGAAGAAAATGGAATCGACAAGTCGAATTCAGATACTTGCTTACTCTTTTGCATTCATTTCTAGAATAGTGTCCTCCCAGAAGTCATCGCTTCATGTCTACACACCGTAGCCATAGGTGAAATATCTGGGCAATTTAGCTTTTGCTGAAAACCAGTTAAACACAATAACTTCTCTGAATTATATTTTACTAAACGATTTGTTTTTACGGCTTATCAACCCATTGTAGGTTATTTAATGCCAGAAAATATTTTTTAGATTCTAAGAATATTTTTGACATGATAATCGTTTACTGATAGAATTTCAGTGATACAATATTTGGGGTAGGGAGAAGAGATGGATTCATGCCTTTCCCATGGGTATTTGCGCATAAGTGAATATAACGAACCCAACTGGAATTGGAACTCGGCTCTCCGATGAACATTTCTGAACCATTAACCGTTAAACCTCCAGCACATCCAGCACCTATATTTCAAAGCGGTCACCCATCTCGGTACTGATCAGGTTCGACGTTGCTTAACTTCATGAACCAGTGTTTCAACGGGATGTGGCCGTAAACAGAATTATTATATCTATATAATACTAAAAGTCTGTGAGTTGTTTTATACAATATTTTAACTTTCTTCAAACAATTTTTTTAATTAAAATATTTTTTAGTTAAAGACAGACATAAATTTATCAAGCTTTGCAGTTTGGTCCAGTTCTTTATAGGGTAATCATTTATATTTCAGCTTTCTTTAAGCAAACAATGTTTTAAATATTTAAAAGATATTTTTAAGTTACTCTGTTTTTAAAAAATATTTTAAATAACTATCATTTACAAATACCAGTTGTTTATACTGTAAGCATTTTTTTTTACTTTCTTCAAACAAATAATTTAAAGATGTTCTTCTATAAGAAAATCACGAGCCTACTGTTTACTTAATACATCTTACAATCCTGTTCTCTCATTAATGCCGGATAACTGCCATATCCCGTTGAAACACCGAGCAACATCGAGCCATATCATTACCTAAATTGGTAGCCGCTTGGGAATACCAGATGCTGTAAGCGTGGATGGTGTAATGTATAATGGCACGGAATTCAAAATCAAAGAGACGAGTTCTAATTACACCTGGGTTTATTATATTCACTTACACGCAAATACCCTTGGAAATGATATGTAGCCACCTCATCCCCCAGCTATGGGTTAATTAATATAAGCAAATCATTATTAACTCTAAAAATATCTTACAATTTAAGAGTATCTTCTGGCTTTGAATAACCGGCAAAAGGTTGATAAGCCGTAAAAAAAACAATTTCAGTAATGCCTCTCTTATGGTAAAAATGATTTCACAGTGAAACAATCATTTTATTTCACTGGTGATCCATTTCGTCATTCAAAATAACTTTCTCTTGTAATACTAATTCTAATAGATTTGCATAATAAAATCATCATCTCTGCATTTGCATACTATATATAATAGCCCTGCTCTAGGAGGAACGCTTGTTGTAATTCTTGAGAACTGATAACCTATTTCTTCCTAATTTTCAGTACATCTTCAGAGAAATTAATAACCAACCTCTTTATACAGTAATATATTTAGTTTATCGATCATATTAATCTCAAAAGAATCTGAGGCTTTTAATATCTCTTTTACAATCTTATCAGATTCTACAGTTTTGCTTCTCTTCATCTTGGCTTTTACTGACTTAACCTCAGATATTCGTATTACGAGTCCTTCTCTGCTTTTGTTTATTGTTGGTTTTTCTTCTCTCCTGTCATGGAAGAGCTCTCCGATGTTCTCATCCCATCGATGTAGCACCTTATTTTTCTGCTATTGATACTAGCAAAAACAAATACGCCGCCGAGAGAGATCGTGGGATAGAGTAAGGAATTATAAATTTCCTGTTCTACAAAGGCAGTAAATTCTCATAGGTTAACGGGAAATCATCTGTGCTATAGTGAGACAAATTTTACGTGTTTGAATCTCACCGAGCGAAACACTATACTTTATATTCGATTCGGAACGGTTTGCTCGCTGGCGTAAAATTGACTTCCTGGATGAATCCCTATTAAAAGCAACTAATAATCGCGATGAAAGCAAACGGTAGTGAAACATTAATAATTTGAGTAATATCGCTTTGTTTGTTGAGTTGTCAGGGCTATTTTCTCTGACCTTTGACTTTCACTTTTATTCACGATTTCGATTGTGGAAATGAAGGGAACTCGACTGAAAAGTCCAATCAAAATCGTACGCTTAGATTTGTCGACGCGTTTGTCGGGGATTTTTTCTTTTTCATTAATCACTTATTACAGATGATGGTTACGATGTTTTCTCGTCACTCTTTGCTAAATTAAGGCGCTTAAAATCAAGTGGCCAATTTGACCTTCTCGCTATTGTCAATCAAATTTCTAATCATTCGAGGTTGTTCACCTATTCGACGAAAATTCCTTACTGGCGAAACTGTTGTCTGAAGATTAGATGTGTATATGTGTTTTCACACACACACACACACACACACACACACACACACACACACACACACACACACACACACACACACACACATATATATATATATATATACACACATATATATATATATATATATATATATATATATATATATATATATATACAGTGAGGTGAAACAAGTATTTGGACAGTAAAAAAAAATGGATTTAGAATCATATATTGAAAGAAAAACATTGTCTAAAGCTCACAATATATTTGTAAAACAATTATAAATGCAAATAAACAGCAAAAATACATTATTTGACACGTAGATATATTTTATATACAAATTATTAAAACAGGTAGTGAAAGAAGTATTTGGATAGTTCCGAAATTATGTTTAAAATTAATGTTTTGGGTATATTTCATGCTCGAATGTGTTAGAAATTTATGGAATAGTCTAGAACGCGCATTACTTAAAGGTGTTAGCTATCTTGATGGTCAGTTCATTCCAAGACGTCGCACTAACAGTACTGCAGGATGCCAAAGCAAAGAGAGCTGTCGAAAGATCTTAAAGATCGAATTATTTCTGCACATAAAGAAAAAAAATCTATCGTAAGATTTCTAAAGACCTATGTATACCTGTGAGCACTGTTGGGTACATAATTAAGAAATGGAAAGCCTTCGGTACTCATGAAAATATGCCAAGAATAGGTGCACCGCGCAAAATATCACAAAAATGTTCACAGAAAATAGTACGGCGAGTCGAAAATTACACTTTTGTGACACGGGGAGAACTTCAAAAAGATCTCAGCAATGCAGGAACTCACGTATGAAAGAGGACCATAAGTTCTGAACCTCAGCGACAACAATTAAAATCTAGCTCTCCTCGCAAAACCCCATTGCTAAAAAAACGTCATTTAAAATCCATACTTGAATTTACCAAAACTAATTTACAAAAGCATGATGACTATTATAAGCCAATTTTCTGGTCTGATGAAAGCAAGATTGAACTTTATGGCCACAACGAGGCGGCCCATGTTTGGAGAAAGGATGGAACAGCCTTCAATCAAAAGAACACCATCCCCACTGTGAAGCACCGAGGCGGTAGCATTATGGTTTGGGGATGGTTTGCATATAATGGTACGGGACAACTGAAAATTATTGAGGGTACAATGAATGCAGCCAAATATATTCAGATTTTAGATGATTGCTTGCAGTCATCAGTTGAGAAATTAGAACTTGGACCAGATTTGGTTTTTCAACAGGACAATGATTCGAATAATACAGCCATAGCAAACACGTGCATGGCTTCAAAATAATAACATCAACGTGTTGACATGGCCTAGCCAATCGCCGGACATGAATCCAATAGAGAATCTTTGGAGAACACTGAAGAATCAGATTCGTGAAAGGCGACCAAAGAACCTCAGTGAATTGAAAGTTTTTACAGAAGAAGAGTGGGCTAAAATTCCCACCAAATCATGTCAGGCGCTTGTAGAGAGCTACAGGAACAGACTGAGAGCTGTGGTTGCAAATGAAGGAGGGCCAAGTAAATAATAAACACATTTAAAGCATAATTTATATTCTGTCCAAATACTTTTTTCACTACCTGTTTTAATAATTTGTATATAAAATATATATACGTGTCAAATAATTTATTTGTGCTGTTTATTTGCATTTAAAATTGTTTTACGAATATATTGTGAGCTTTAGACAATGCTTTTCTTTCAATATATGATTCTAAATCCATTTTTTTTACTGTCCAAATACTTGTTTCACCTCACTGTATATACCGGCTCCTACTGCTAGTAATCCATTAATATTCAAGTACGAATTGAGTTTTCCGAGCCACTGACGTATTTCATATAGAAAACGATAAAATTGCCCTTTCTTTCTACCGTGCTACAATAGCCTAGCGTTAGCATGTCAAATCAGTCGGGTTTCAATACCTGTTTGAAGCAATCGGACGTATAGACACACTGAAGAGCTGCGGAAATCCATGTCTGTGGATGACTATATATATATATATATATATATATATATATATATATATATATATATATTCAAAATGTTTGTGATTTCCTGAGATTACCCACGCAGGTAAATCAATGGCAAGGAACAACAGAATTAATAACAAGAATTAATAGGTCTTTATTAAATATGTTATTTGTGATTTTTACCCATCTATTACCGAGAAAGGTCTCACGGAAGCATTGTCTTATGCCAAATAATTTGTATCTATTCAACCAGACCATATGGACGTTATTTTCCACTGTAGAAAATCTGTTATTTCACGGTGGAGAAGCATTGGTAATAAAACCCGGTAATAGTGGCTTTGACGTTCCCCAAGGATCTCTTGACGGGGCAGAAATTTCCAAGGTTATGTCCATTTATATATTAAGTAAAATTAACAGAAATGTCCATAGAGAGAGCCGCGGAATGTACAGAATATATGATAGAAAGACCAACGATACCCTTCGAAAGAAAACTTTTAAGACCTTTAAGGAATTAGGCTTCAAAATTACGGTTGAGTTGGACAAGGAAATTGTCCAATATTTGGATGTCGTATTTGATCTCATCGCTGTTTTTTTTTGTTTTTTTTTAAGCTTATCACCCCAAGCAAGGCTGGAAGCCACTAGCACGCAAGAGGTTACAGAAGGTTTGGAGGAAGAGCAGATAGGAGTGGTAAAGGAGAGGATGTGGAGAAAGATAGTGGATCGATCAAGGCAAGGGGGTTACAGAAGATTTGGAGCGAGAGCAGATAGGAATGAAAGGTGAAAGGATGTGGAGAAGGGAAGTGGATAGATCAAGGTAGGTACTGTTTTACCTTATATGAAACTGAATGCTGACCTGAAATATGTAAACACCAGAGTTGAATGTAGCGGGGGTGTTCGATGTAGGATCTCAAGAAATTCGTCCACAAGGAACATTTTTAATCAGAAGAAAAAAAAGAATATGAAAATGCTTTGAGAGAGGAAGAGCATATTACCAACTTAGTAATCACACTACATACCCTGTCTATATGTAAAACCGGGAGCAATGATGCGATCTAGTTTACCCTCGGCTTTTAATTTTTCAGTTGAAAACGAAAATAGGAAAGATATTTTTTTAAGTTATTGGATAAACATTTTCCTAAAAACTCTTTATTAGTTAAGGCCTTTAATAGAAATACGGTGAAACTGAGTTACAGGTGCACTGGTAACTTGGAGAATGTAATTAAGAATCATAACGTTAAAATTTTAGAGACGGAAAGAGGTGAAAGAGAAGAAAAGAAAATATACAACTGCAAAAATAAAAAAAAAATTGTCTACTGGATGGAAAGTGCTACTGCAGGAAAGGAAGCGTTTACATTGCTGTGGTCAGTTATAAGTATGGTTTAAAAAAATATACATTGGGTGTATTGAGGGCCAATTCAAAAAGAGATTTTAAAATCATGCTTCGTCTTTTAGGTTGAAAAACCACAGATAGGACAAGCTGAGTTGATGGTCTATTTTCATTTACTTATTGAACAGTGTGTTTTTTTTTAATTTATTTATGTCTACCGGCCAGAATATTCGAGAAATCCTATAAGAAAAATATGCAGACTCTGCAATTCATATTTTTCTAACAAGATTTTATATAACAAAATCGATTGAGTTTACCATGAAACAGCCTGCCATTTCTTGGTTTTGACTTCAATGTCACATGTTATGAATTAATTGCTTTGTTATTACTAACTACATTTATTTTATTTATATTTTCTATCGCAAGCCGCAAGGTTTCAATAGCAATCTCATCGTTTAATTAGTGACTTTTCGATCAGTCGTACAGTAATGTTTGTAGTTTACCGATTATTCTTCAGACCTCTAATATTTAAACAGTCAGAAGTTTTCCAAACATTATTGCCATAATGTTACAACAATGATAAAAGAAATTTTCAAACAGCACAGATAATTACTTATACAGTTTCGTTTAAAAGTCACTTATGCGACTGTGTTAAGCTCGATGTCAACTCTTTCCCTAATTATAGTGATTTTCCAAGCGTAGCTTAGATGTGGCACAAGGCCGAAAGTAGGGAGTACCCTGAGAGGATCCAACTAACTTCTCAGTCATAATTGATCTAGTGAGACAAGCTTTCTAACTATTACACCGCCTCGAGGCGCCTAAAAGTGATCTTCCAAGCGAAGCTTACATGTGGCACAAGGCCGAAAGTAGGGGGTCACCCAGTGAGGATCGACCTAACTTCTCAGTCGCAATTGTTCTAGCGAGAAAAGCTTGCTAATCATTACACCACTTCGAGGTGCCCAAAAGTGATCTTCCAAGCGAAGCTTACATGTGGCACAAGGCCGAAAGTAGGGGGTCACCCAGTGAGGTTCGAACTCACTACTCAGTCGTAACTGATCTAGCGAGACAAGCTTGCTAACCAATTAACCACGTCGAAGTGCCCTTTTCCTAATTATATATGAAATTACGGCGTACAATTCGACCAAGCATACAAGTCGATTTTTAGCTGAAAATTCTGATTTAGGCCTATATCTACAGTATAGGTCGACATCCAAACATACGATAGGCTAACAGCGGCCCAAATCTTAAGCCTACCGTAAATGAAGTTAGGCTTCAGTATACGTTAATCTGCGCCAAAACTGCACCAGGTCACACCACGTACCTGTATATTGAGACACAAAACGTAATGTCTTTCTATATACAGTGTATAAGCATAAACTACAAGAAAAACGGAGTGCATGGTCGTCAGTAAGACGATGAGCTCGAAATGCGATCTGAAGGTAGGGAACACTATAATCAAGCAGACGCGGAACTTTAAATACCTGGGAAGCGTCCTTACAGATGACGGTAAGTGCGACACTGAGATCTGATAGTGAGACACGAACCATAATGTTTTTCTATATGCATTTATAACAAACAACCTACAACACACACCGGTAGGTGCTGTATATTATATCGGTTTAAATTAGGGAAGATTTCAAGTACCTCAGATCAACTGATAAATACATTAATGTCAGCATCAACTCCTATAAAATATTAATCCTGCAGTTTACACATCACACCAGGTAGTTTTTTGATAATACTGCTATATGTCGTATTTTATTATAAAATCATTTATCCACCATTTGCGTCATAATGTATAAGCTGGTGGGCGCGATTAGTGTTATAACGTTAATAGAAAACTGAATTTGTGTTACTATTTTATTATTTTATATCAATTTCTGTGTTAATATACCAAATATGCCCACAAAAAAAAACTTTAGGGGGATATATTTGTGGCAGCCAGCTAGAGCTACGGTAAGTGGGGTACAGTGATTTTTAAGAGTGCTGTCTCCTAGTTTAAAGCTCGATGTTAAAGTTTAAAAAGGCATTTGCATTGATAAAGTCTCTCAGAGGACGAAACGCGTCGGCTACGTTTTCCTTTTGTCTTTATTTATTTTATACCCGCCATATAAGTCGACCCCGAATTTCGGAAAAAAAAAGCGTGAAAATTCTTCTTGTGAACTGCAATTTATGATAAGTAAACAGCCTGGGACTTGTTCTCCGCGTATGCTCGTCTACTAGGTTGACTTGGAAATGTCTTATGCATTCGCCTGGTCAAGCACATTTGTGTTTCTTCAGCACCCAGAGCGCCAACATGCAGTTTATACTGAAGCTATGTTGAACGAAAACTTAGTTGCCATTTGTAGAAGAAAACATAATTTTGCGTAATAAGACATTTTGAACAAAGCCAGTCAGCTCGAATCTCTTTCACGTTGATGTGCGACTTCGTCCTAATGCAAGCGTTAACGGATTCCGATAAATTCCGTCTACCCAATTCCCCTCAAAACCTGTTTTCCGACACACTTCGGTCACTATTTAGGCCGATATTATCAAGATAATGCCCTGAAATATAGACCATTCATGGTCGGAACAGAAACCCATTAACCCTTTGAGCCCTGCGTTCCTGAACAATTTTAACCCTTCTGCCTGAGCTCCTGAGTGAAAATTCGCAAACAATTGGTATGTAATGTTTCACGGTAGAAATAAAAATAGTTACAAAAATATAAGCATTATATTTAGCAGGGAGAGAGTATGATTGCATGCCTTCACTTTAGAGGCGGAATTATTTCTTTGTGTCCCAGTCAACCCAGCAGGTGCTGCGTTTCTTGATGTACAAGAATAGCAAAACACGACTCAAGTGTTTATCCACAGTTCAAACGGTGGCTGGGGATTAAATCATTTTTCTCTACCACCGGTACAGTGGTGGTCAGGGTTTAAAGGGTTTACTTATCTGCTTATGTAAGTCATGTTATAAGCATTTACTCATAAATAAAAAGAATATTCTATAGTAATCCAAATTCCGTTTTCATTTTATGTTTAACGTTAACTTTAAATGTATTGCTACTCATACCTAATCAGCAGGAGACTATTTTTGACTGAGTTTCTAGGATGCTGAGTTATCATTATTAGCACGATTTATATTCGGGCAATCGTCCTTATCTTTCAGCCGTTGTGGCGTCTGGCATTTATCAGGTGGATATCGATTTGGGTAAACAACAAGTGATTCTGAACTGAACAATTTATTTAAGCTACGTAGGTAGACTGTTCTCGTTCCACTGCACATATTTTGGGCTATTACGCGTAGTTCTTATTTTAGTTGCTAGACGATATCACTAGATACGGGCAGTGGAACGAGAACAGTCTACCGCCGTAGATTACATAAAGGGTTCAGTTCGGAATACCTTGTAAGTTACTGTTGAGTCTTGACTCATTGTTGAATCTAGCCTATTGCATGGAATAATAA
>OZ038494.1:53414702-53417202 GCA_964036315.1 Acanthosepion esculentum
TCTATAGCGTTGAGAGCGTTCGATTCTGCAGAAGCTTGCGAATTGGTTGGCATTTCGCTACTGCGGAGACTTAGGTGTACATTCGATAGCATGGACACTGGCCTATACAGAAACGTTGGAGCTATCCTCCTACGTAACACCAACCCACAACAAACAGATTGACACAGAAAACACTTTATCAAATTCTTCAAGGATCATGGACTAAATATCATCGCTAACACCAATGCCAAGTTGATCAACTTTCTGGACACTACCAAAGGAATATACTTGCCATATACTAAAGAGTTTTATAACCATAAATACATTAGCTAAGAATACTACCACCCACCACGAATTTTAAACAACTTGCACAATATCACGCTTAATACAAAAAGAAATTCGAAATTTGACCCCCACCAACAAAAACAAAACAAAAACAAAACAAAACAAAAACACTCTGTTTGTTGTACATAATTTAAAATAAACATGCGTAAAAAACTGAGTATTTCACTTAAAAAGCTATTATACAGATTTACAAGTAACAAGCTTTACAGGCCTACATGAAATCTTCATCGACTCTTACTGTACAAATCAAGTGACGTATTTAAACAAAAACATTTTAAGTGATATTTATATTATTTACACACTAAAATTTACATTATATTATAAATTTATATTATTTACATATCTTTTCATTCTTTTCCCTCTTTCCTCCCTCTTCTCTTCCTTCTTTCTTTCTTTCTTTCTTTTTCCTTTTCGAACTTTATTGCATATACTAGTTTTGTTGTTGCATAGCCCCCCCACCAAAAAAAAAAACTGTCTCGTTTAATCCATAATCATTTAGCAGTCCCCTCGGCTGTATCAGTTATGGTTCGAATCGCCTTTCTTTACGTAGCTCCTACCAAGCCAATATCAGTTAGGGCTTTGCATAAGGACCTTACCGCAAAACCTCTTGCGCCCACTTCGATTGACAGACAGCTTGCTTTCTGTTCATTATTTATACAACTTGTTAACAACTCATCATACATCAGTTTCTTCCGTCCATGGGCTTCTCTGCTTTCTCTTCCCAAAGTACTGTCAATTCCCACATTATTATTATAATTTTCCTTTTTTTAAGCGAGAGACCTTGATTTCGAGAGCTTGAAAGTCATTCGGGCCCGTGTAACGAGCTATTCAATGCCATTTTGCAGCCATCGTGCACCAGTTGCAGACGTAGTTGTTATTGTAATGTCATCCGTATAAGCTCTTATCGGAGGTTCCCTTAGTCCAGATCTACTGACCGGGACTCTGCATTCTACTCCAGTGGCATTAATTATCGTATCTATAGCTAGGCAAAAATAGGGTGGCTAAGATTGTGCATCCAGTTATAATAACCGTTTCCAATTTATACGGATATATATATATCCGATACGGAATATATATATATATATATATATATATATATATATATATATATATATATATATATATATATATATATATATATAATTTTAATTGTAAGTGACACAAAAGTTACTTCTATTAATTTTTGTTTTGTGTGAGAACAAGATATTTCTTTAGTAACATAAATTATGTAGATAGTGTCAAAATGTCTGCCGGTTACTAACGCTTTCGGCTAATCCCTTAGCTACTTTTTCAAGGATTTTATTTGTGCTTTTGCTTATAATATCTACATTGCTGATAATTAAACATGCTTTTGATTCCTGAACGCGGCCGTAATGCACTGGCCGTGTTAATATTGGTAATTTTATGCTGAGTGCTCCTATTCTTTTTACTCAAGAGTACGTGTATTAGATTGTAATAGAGGGATGTGCATATATATATGTATATATGTATGTATATATATATATATATATATATATATATATATATATATATATATATATATTAAGAAATATAATTTTAAGCTGTGCTATATTTATGGGATAAAGTGCACAATATCAGAGATAGAGCGTATGTAAATATAAATTTAAACGTGAACATTGAAGTCAACACCCAGAGGCGGCCTGACGATTGCGTCCAGCATGAAACAGCCTGTCACCTTTGAGTGTTGACTTCAATGTTGAATGCTTACACCACTTCTGTAGGCATTCGAGGCTATACTTCCTGCATAGTTTCCAAATATTATTATTATTATTATTATTCCTGTTATCGCATGCCGATCTTATGTTGTAATTGAATTATTTCTTCATAACAAATCATTATGGGTCCCTCCATTTCTTCATCTCTCTAATTCTACACAACCTTTCAAAGAATTCTCAAATGCAACAAGAAGTTCTGCTTTCTGAAGGATATCAGTTCGAATCTCAACTTTCCCCAGTCATTTTTGGATTTTGTTACTCGGTTCCCACGGCACCCATGACAGGATTCTTATTTTATTATTATTATTATTACTATTATTGTTACTTTTGCTATTGTTGCTCTTTTTGTTGTTTGCAACATTATACAACGCTGGAAATAGCCCCCCCCCAAGCAAAGTAAATCAAAAGAAGGATCTGCAATATAGTCAGTCCTGACTTGG
>OZ038494.1:53427202-53482202 GCA_964036315.1 Acanthosepion esculentum
ATACCTTGTAGCGGACCGTGGGGGTGAGGATGTGAAGAGATATCAGAAGGTTAAACTTTCCTGCTGGCGGGTCCAGCTACATGAGAATGTCGGACTTTAATTAAGCCCAAAGAAGACAAAGAAAAACAAACAAGACCGATATACATGGGTAAACAAATATATATTAATAACAAAACAAGTTAAACAAAAACATGGACTTTTACATAGAGTTTGTATGGAGAAATTATGTGTGTGTGCTGTAAGTGTTCGTACGTACGTGTATTGTTCTTAGCGTGTTTCCAGAATTTTGGAAACACTGTATCTGTGGGAGGTCGCATATTGCTGTAAGTGGAAAAAGAGAGAGAGAGAGGGAAAGGTCATCCAGTATTTATAGCCAGGGAAGAGAGACCCCTGTTGAAGGATTAAAGAACTGAGGAGGAGCTGACTCCGACAACCTCTCATTAAGTCAGCAAGATATTCATTATTTGAGTAAATTCCTGTCTTCCAATCACTGATTGTATTATTAAGATCGGTAATAATATTAATTTTTAATCATTCCAAGCAAGGTGAGAATGCCACTAGTACGCAGCGGGGTTACCGAGAGTGAAGGTGAGAAAAAAGACTGTTCATAGGGGGACGAGAAAAGAATAAAAGCTGAAAAGGGTTCAAGAAGATAGAAGATGGCGATTGACGTTGCATTTGAATTTTTGAAGAGTTTTATTTATCGGGGAAGCAAGGAAACGGAAAAGACTTCCACAGACGGGAAGTGCGAGAAAAGAAAATATTGAAGCAGAAGTGTGTTATGGTCCAGGTCCTTGTACCACGGTGAAGGTCCAAGGTAGAACCAATGAAGAATAACTCGAACACAGGTATGGAATAACACAGATATATATTACAAATAGAATATGTACAAAAGAAGTAGAAGTGTTAGTAATAATAATCAGGTTAGGTTAGAGAGAACTATGTTGTCTCGAAGTATCACTATTCCAATATTTTACAGTAATCGTCTATCCGACTGCCCGACTCACGCTCTCTGTCTGACTCAGTCATTGTCTCCCTCTA
Organism: Acanthosepion esculentum; assembly: GCA_964036315.1. Classification (NCBI taxonomy): domain Eukaryota; kingdom Metazoa; phylum Mollusca; class Cephalopoda; order Sepiida; family Sepiidae; genus Acanthosepion; species Acanthosepion esculentum. The sequence continues at coordinate 53,428,244 of OZ038494.1, forward strand.
CTGCTTCCTCTTGAGGCGCAGTATTTATGGAGTACGGACTAGTCCACTAATATTATGGGTAGGTTCCCATAACAAAGTGTCGGTTACATTTAACGAATTCTACAATATAGTAATTAACCGCTATATCGAACATCTGAGTTTTTTCAAGATCCCTGAAGCAAGCACAATATCAGGGTTATAGGACAATTGCTCCCTGGACAACTGACCCCGATATTTGCTCTCTGGACAATTGCTCCAAGAGGACAACTGGAAAGGGTAATTTTTGTGACACTGCAAGAGGCTATGCCACCTGAAGTTCACAATTCGAAGTTTTGGTGGTATAATTATAGTCATGAAAAAATATAAATATTATCACTAGATAATTCTTCATATGCATTTACTACTGGACAATTCTTTTTATTTGATAATAGATAAAACATGAAAATAAAACCATAATTAATTTTATTATTATTAAAGTTGTGCTTTCTATTAATGCTTGAGGCAATTGTCCGGGGGTGGACGTCCTCTAGGCAGTACTGATACCGCATCTCCGGTTGTAGCTCATTACCTTCAAAAGCTTAGTTTTTAAGCTCACTATCGCTTTTAGCTTCGGTAGCAACCTTTCTACTAGTCCGTATTATTTCAACACCTGTTAGCCATCCTTTCCGCATCACCATTGCTTGGTTCGTCACTCCATGCCCACGTTTAACTTTCCTTTCGACAACCAGGCAGTCGAAGTCCTTCTTTTCTTACCCAGAATTAGGAACTAAATTAGCTTTCTCTTGTCATTCACTGGTGATCACATACTCTAGATTCGATCATGTCTGTCGCTTATGTCGCATACTTGATGATGTTTCTTGGTTAGTCGAAGGATAACGACCGGTGGAATTCTGAGCCTCTAACGCATCTAACGTCACACCTGCCTAGGGATGAAGCATCACTGCTGTCAATTCCAGTCCCTTTAACGCCGTTATTGATCATTTCATTATTATTTGTAACATTTCCATGAGGGAATTGTTTTGTGTTAGGTGGGTATATTTTTGGCTCATTATTTTCGCGCGACACCATCTCTATGTGAGTTACCATCCAAGGCTAAGTGAAACCCACCTGCTCTCATCAAGAATGAAGCATACTCTGCTAGTTCCCATCTTGATATTACTTCGAATCATTTTATTGTGACACCGTCATTATGTTTGTTATTAATCAATGTTCACAGAGCGCCACATGCTCTCGACGAGGAGAGTTATCCTGCGGTAGATCATAATTTGATATTTCATACATTCCGTGGAATGATAATAATAATAATTATTATTTATTATTATTGAGAGATCAGAACAACTGAAGCACAAATATACGAAGCCAACATCATCAAACTCAGTCTGATAAAGGCAAACCACGCACATGTATGACAGAAAAATGTAGGCGATGTTTTAATTATTATTATGTATTGCTTTTAATTTTTGTAGTATCATTTGCTCCCTAATCTCTAACAGAGACTTCAAGGACAACTATTTTCATCATAAGAAGCAAATGGATAGTTTGACAATATTATTATAATTATAATAATTATTATTATTGCTGTTGTTGTTTCTTCTTTTATTTTCCCTTCAGTAGAATCACTCGCCGTGTCCTCTTTAATGGTTTACGATAAAGAAATGCGAGCAAATATATATATTCTCTTTGGATAAATTCTGATGTTAGATGATACTTAATATATAGTGTTTGTATTTTCTTTAAATAGCTCCTGAGAAGATAAACCATTCAACATCGGTATTTTTTAATCTCTTGTAAAGACTAAATTCTATGTATCTTGTTAATGAGCTTGTTTTTTCTTTTCATTTCTTGATCCTAACTGCGACCACAATTCTTCTTCTCTTATTATTATTACTGAATGACAAAGCCGCACGCCAAAATAAAATGGCGCTGGAATACTAATATGCGACGCTCAATATACCAACAATAAGAATACGTCTGATAAAAGTATACCAGTCACATGCATCACAAAGAAATACTCGCGATAAACCCAGAGTATAATCTTGTAGGTGCGGTTCAGTTTGCGTACATTAACGATATTCCCAAGTAACTCGGTGTGATTCCCGATTCGCCTTGGAGGCCTTAACACCCAGACCTAAACAAAAAAACAACCTTTCTTGACACCTCGGGAACATAGTCAACCGGTTTACGGCGAGAAAATCTGCGGCACTGAACAGGATATTTACCCTATCCCATCTGAATCCACTAAGACTGAAGCATGTCCATGTTTGTAATCCAAATCAATTAATATTAGAAACTACAAGCGCCATCACCCGGAGCAAGACGATAAACTACTTGCAACAGCAAGACCTCTGATCAGGAAGTTTTGAGGAGCGTGGAACCTCATCTTAATTGCTCGTGTTCCCAGGTCCACCCTGACCTGGGTTGGTAGCACCTGTTAAGATCACAGCTATGGGCAAATAGTTAACCCCTAAACTAGGGTCAAAACACTTATAAAGTGTAAAAATAGGTTTTAATACCAGAAATATATTTTTGTAAAATATTACCAACAATTAATTTTTGAAAGAAAAATTATTACCAAATATACATTTTGGGAAAAAATGTTAACAGCGATTAATTTTGGGAAAAAATATTACTAGCGATACATTTTGGTGAAAAATATTAGCAGCAATACAATTTGTGAAAAATATGAACAGTGATACATTTTGGGGGAAGAATTAGCAGTAATACATTTTGTAGAAAAATATTAACAGTGATACATTTTGTGAAAATATATTAACAGCGACACATTTTGGGAAAAAATATTACCAGCGATATATTTTTTGAAAAAATATTACTAGCGATACATTTTAGAAAAAAAAGATTAGCAGCAATGCATTTTGGGAAAAAATATTACCAGCGATACATTTTGGGAAAAAAATATTAGCAGTGATACATTTTGGGAAAAAATATTACCATCGATACATTTTTGGAAAAAATATTAGCAGCGATACATTTTGGCAAAAAAGTATAAGCAGCGATACATTTTGGGAAAAAATATTAACAGAAATACATTTTGGGAAAAAACATTACCAGCGATACATTTGGGAAAAAAGATTAGCAGCAATACATTTTGGGAAAAAAAATATTACCAGCAATACATGTAAAAAAATATTAACAGCGATACATTTTGGGGAAAAAATTAGCAGTAATACATTTTGTGAAAAAATATTAACAATGATACATTACGGGAAAAAAATATTAACAGTGACACATTTTTGGAAAAAATATTAACAGCGATACATTTTTGGAAAAAAATATTAATAGCAATAGATTTTTATGGAAAAAACTAGCAGTAATACATTTTGGGAAAAATATTAGGAGCTATACATTTTGCGAAAGAATATTACCAGCGATACATTTTTTGAAAGAATATTAACAGCAATAGACTTTTAGGGAAAAAAATAGTAGTAATACATTTTTGGAAAAAATTATAACAGCGATACATTTTGGCAAGAAATATTACCAGCGATACATTTTCGGAAGAAATATTACCAGCGATACATTTTCGGAAGAAATATTACGAGCGATACATTTTGGGAAAAAATATTACCAGCAATACATTTTCTGAAAAAATATTAACAGCGATACATTTTGGGGAAAAAAATTAGCAGTAATACATTATAGGAAAAAATATTAACAGCGATACATTTTGGGGAAAAATATTAACAGCGATACATTTTTTGAAAAAAAAAAGATTAGCAGCAATACATTTTTTGAAAAAAATATTACAAACGATACATTTTGGGAAAAAATATTAACAGCGATACATTTTGGGGAATAAATTAGCAGTAATATATTTTGGGAAAAATATTACCAGCGATACATTTTGGGAAAAAATATTAGCAACGATACATTTTGGGAAAGAATATTACCAGCGATACATTTTTGGAAAAAATATTAACAGCAATAGATTTTTATGGACAAAATTAGCAGTAATACATTTTGGCAAAAAATTATAACAGCGATACATTTTGGGAAGAAATATTACCAGCGATACATTTTGGGAAAAAAGATTAGGGGCACTACATTTTGGGAAAAATATTACCAGCAATACATTTTTGGAAAAAATTTTAACAGCGATACATTTTGGGAAAATTAATTAGCAGTAATACATTTTGGGAAATAATATTAACAGCGATACATTTTTGAAAAAATATTAACAGCGATATATTTTGGGAAAAAACATTACCAGTGATACATTTTGTGAAAAAATATTGATAGCGATACATTTTGGGTAAAAATTTATCATTATTGCATTTTGTGAAAAATTATTACCAGTGATACATTTTGGGGAAAAAACATTAGCAGTAATACATTTTAGTAAAAAATATTACCAGCGATACATTTCAGGAAAAAATATTAACAGTGATACATTTTGAGGAAAAAATTAGCAGTAATACATTTTGTGAAAAAATATTAACAGCAACACATTTTGGGAAAAATATTAACTGCGATACATTTTGGGGAAAAAAAAGCCTAGCAGCAATACATTTTTGCTTCATGAAGCTATTTTAAAATTTCACACGAGTATAAAATATATAAAACAATACAAGTTTGTCTTGAGAAAAACGGTTGTACTTGTAATTAACACGATAAAACGAATGAAACGCAGCCAGCGTGAATGAAATGCAACGTAAACATGATTATTATGACGGGGATCGTGCTCATCTTGAAATTTTCTATTAGTTGATGCGTTAATAAAAAGTAATTAAGCAAATAGTTTAATATCAATCTTAGCAAACTCTCCAGCGTTTTGAGGGTGGAAAGTTCATGAATACTGAATATTTTTATCAGAATATTTACCTTAAGATATTTGACGAAATTACAGTCGTTTGTGATAAAATGTTCCGCAAGTTCTGTTTGAAGTGATATTATTTTACTCTCTAGCCAAAATCTTTTGTTTTATTTTTCTATTGTGCAACCCACACAGCGTCGCCATGAAGTTTCAACACGCAATCCATCAATGCCTGATTCCAATGTTTTTAGCACAGATCGAAATACAGGTACTATTATGAGCGTAACTCTAACTGCCATTATGCAAAACATTATTGGGGTGGGGCGGTGAAAATATTCTGCGAAAAAATGATTAAAATAATTGCATGAAGTAACAATTTATCAGCACCAACAAATGAAGAAACGATTCGAGCCAAGTTTAAAATGAAAGAAAAGTTTACTCCTAACACACAAAGAAAGAATTACACAAACTTAGTGCTTTGTGCGCCAAATGAGAGCCAATAACGTGTAAATTATCAATGAAAATGAAACATACATTTTTAGAATTAAAATGATGCCACTGAATAAGAAAAGAAGCTCCCCAGAAAAGAAAACCACATCAAGTGAAGAAAAGGAGAAATACTTCTCTGTATAGTTTTCAAAAAGAAAAAATTGATACACTATGATAAGTAAATTTGTATTTTGTCTTGTGATTTCAGTAAAGATTAGATCAAGTACATCAACCATACACCGTTCTTTGTGGTAAGGGCGATCTGTTTGTACGTTTCAGTTCTCGCCTGTTGGTTGTCAAAATTCTACTGCGTCGTTTTTCTTCTGGATCGAGGCAACCTGGATTCTTGTAGCAGCTCTTTGTCAACTCTGAAAGCCAATCCAAGGCCATGTTACAAACAGGTAGGCTCCAAATACGCTGTTCGGAATTTAGAGAGAAAATTTCTTTACTGCTTTTGAACGAAAAACAAACGCTGCTATTTTACCACTAATCAAAATGCGCCATAAATATTTTTTTTTTAATTTTAAAAATTAAGCAATAGCACATCAAAGCATCTGCTTTATCTCTTAACTTTTTATATATGCTCATGTAGTTTAAATTTTGCTTACTATAAATGAAAGATTTTTTTCTGGAAAAGGCTTTTCTTTAGTTTTCATTTGTCTTCGAATCGTTCTATTACATATACTTATGTACTTTCGTTCTCTGTTTTATATTTTCAACCACCATTTTCTGTATGCGGCAACAAGACCTCTGATCGGGAGATCGGGAGTTTTGAAGAGTGTCTCTTAATTGCTGTTGTTGCCAGGTCCACCCTAACTCGGGGTGGGGTAGCAGCAGTTAGGTCCCAGCCATCGGCAAATAGTGAACGCTTAAAACAAAAACAAAACACTATAAAAGTATAAAAATACATATTTATAGTAGAATTACCAACAGTACATTTTACAGCAAAATGACGAACAATACATTTTATCTGTAGGTAAAGGCATGCACCCGCCTTAAGAATATTTACATTTCGGCATTAAATAACCCAGAGGTGTTGATATGCCGCTAAACACAATCAACCAAACAATCAACGTGAAAGAAATCTTTCATGACAATAATCCTACAAGTCTTTAAAGAAAGAAAACTGTATTCCAAAATATAACATCAACAAAACTACAATATAAAACGCACATATCATCGCCTCAAGTAATAATGCCAACAGAAACATGTATACGCACAAAAGCTGAGGATCACCTACCATGTATTCACTTGTGAAAGCAGAATAACATATAATTTTTTTTCCCACAAGAAAATTAAATTTCGGCATTAAATGTCCCAGAGGAGTTGATATGCCGTTAAACAAACAAATAAACCATTTCCTACTGACTTTTAACATCTTTAGTCCTTCTATAATCGCGGGATCACGACGTGGGCTCATTTTTAGTCTTAACTTATTTTCAGTTTTTGCATCCAGATATGTGGTTAGCGTAACTGTCATCAGCTAAAAAAAATGCAATCGGCGAGCCGCGTTCAAATTCAGGCTTAGTCTATTGCATTTATTTTAGCAGAAAAGTACTTGGCAAAAAGTAAATGAATAAAGATGGCACCAACTCCTCTCGCCCCATCTATGGTTTAAATATATGGGTAAACTGAACTCTGGTACCTTGGTTGGTAGTCAGTCTAGTAGGACAGTTGATACATTTGGAAGGGGAACCTACGCTCTGACTGTTGAATTCTCCGGCATGTAATGCCGTGTCATAACCGAACTGGCTGTATATAGAGTTATGGATCTCAGTCCACGGTATTATGCTAGTTGATCATACTTTGACAGGTCTTATTTTTAACCCAACTGAGTGTTTAGTCATAATCCGCATCTAGCATGAGAGGGGACCGTTTAAGTCGCCAGATAGTAGCACGAGAGTAAAGGTACCTGCCATAACTTTATATATATATATATATATATATATATATATATATATATATATATATATATATATATATATATATATAAAGAGAAACAAACGACAGATTCAGAATCCACAGTTCTTAGCAATACAACGTAGAGCAAAATATTATAATAATATATTTTTATTCAAATATTATGATAAAAATATTATATATATATATATATATATATATATATATATATATATATATATATATATATATAAAATGTGTATACATATATTTATATATATATATATACATATGCAACTTTTATATATATATATATATATATATATGTGTATATAAATGCAACTTTTATATATATTATTTATCTATTATATATGCGCGGTACTTATTGGAAAGCGCTCAATATTAGGGTTAGAGCTGATATATTTAGTTGGATTAATGTGCGTTTGGCACCCTGGGTTTTACGCTATTTGTCTGACGATCGCAAATAGCGTGAAACCCAGTGTCACACACTTACATCAATCCAACTAAATATATATCCGTTTAGATGAAACCTAGGTAGGTTGATTCCATTTATATATATATATATATATATATATATATATATATATATAATGTAATCGCGTCATTGTTTATTTTATTATCTTACACTTTATCGCGCGTTGGAACATTGCAAAAACGTTTTTTCGTTCTTTATTTTCACCAATTTCCGTCTTTTGAATCTTATACACTTTTCCACTTATTGATCCGTAAAAGTCGATTATTTGCCACTTGTCTACTCTCTACACAAATGATACTGTCTGGAATGAAGAAAGATTGAATACAAGTAAAGAACTTGTCTTTCCAACGCTTTTAAAAAGCTATATACAAAGATTGGTCCTTTGAGACTCGCGCTAGCTCAGACAGCATAAGTATCATCTATGTCGGATTTTGTTACACAAATCAATGTTGTCATAATAAAAATTAGTATTAACCGATCAATGGCAGGAAAACGTTCTAGGATATTTCAATTGGTAATATGGTTTTATTAGAATTACAATGAATTATTTATTGTTGTAAAATTATAATTATGCATATTGTCTGTTGTTCATCATATTATAATCACGCCTACCAACACACATACACGCACCACGCATATATACATAGATAAATACTCGTCTAAATGACGCAGAAATCAAAATAACAGAGCCATCTCATTTTAACAGGAACATTTACCAAAATTACACAAAAATATATTGAAAAACTAAAGAGTACATTTATTCAACAAAAACAATATTGGCGCCAATTACGGCCTTTAATTAACTCACTACTACACACGCTCAACGTTGAAGATAGACTAGCCACAAATATACGCGAATGACAAATGTAACCTAGTCTACAAGGCAACATGTACTTTTGTTCTTGTTTTGGTGTGAGGAAGCCGCCCCTAAGTTTTGAAAAATATTTTTGGTACACCCTGTACATATATGACCGTGTTGTTGTTGACATTTATTTTCCAATTTCAGATATATAAAAATTGCTGAAATCGTAAGAAATATCTTACTCATAAAAGAGAAAAAAAAATCTGAAAATAAAATATCTGCACATCTGCCTACACCAAAAAGATCTGAACAGACCAAAAAGAATTCCCTAGATTTGAATATACCAAAAATATCTGACTTTACTACAAGAAAATCTACAAAACTAACTAGACCAAAAAATCTGACCTTACCAAAAAACATACCAGAGGAACCTGACCTTACTAAAATAAAATCTGCAAATTTGACAATACCAAAAAAAAACCCCCAAAAAATGACTTTACTACAAAACTCTTCAAAGCTAGACATACTAGAAAAATCTGAACATAATCTCAAATATCTGATTATACCAGAAAAATCTAACCTAATAAAAAATCTGCAATTCTGAATATCCCAGAAAGTTTTGACCTATCCAAAAGATTTGCAAATATGAATTTGCCAGAAAAATCTGATTTTCCTAAGAAATCTTCAAGAAAAATGTGAACTTACTATCAAAAAGTTTCAAATCTGACTATACCAGAAAAATGTGATGTTAGCATAAAACAATCTGTGAATCTCTATATATCAAAAGAATCTAACTTTACTAAAAAAAATAACCTGCTAATCTTTCTATACCAAAAAAAAAATCTGACATTGCTAAAACCCCAAATGTACAAATCTGATTATATAAAAAAAAACTGAACGTACCGAAAAAGATCTACAAAATTTTGACCTTTTCAAAAAATTTACAAATCTGTCTATACCAGAAAAATTTGACCTTACCAAAAAAAAAAAAAAAATACAAAGAGAAAAACTAAAGGTGACTTTTTTGGAAAAAACGCTTTTCTGAAATCTTTAATAATAACTTTTTTAAGTAAATCCTGTTATACAAAGATAAAGGTATCTATTAACTACAACTTAAGCTTTCCAAATCTATGGTCAATTTTTATTTTTTATCACATTCCCTTTCATTCATATCACACACCTCATTCATCATGACCATTCTAACTGTAATTCCTTCCAGTCAGTGGTTCTCTAGTCATATCTTAGATTAACTTTGGTATTAAAAAAAAACCCTTTGGTTAATACCAATTTATTTCTGGAATAATTGACTTATTTCCGATAGAAAAATAAAATCATACCTACAACAGCAATATATATATTGCAAATAAATAAATCATATGCTCAACAAAGTTTTATTTTCCAATAATATCCCTTCTAAGTCAATGCTCTTCATGTACATTTCAATCAGTAAAAATCAATCAGAAACGAAAAAATATCAAAGTTCCACAAGTGATTAATCACAAACTTTTATTTTACATAATCAATTTTCCTTGCCGATTCAGCTAATGTTTATTTAAATTTTATACAATCCTACTGCATACATCTGTATACGAAACAAAAAAGAGTTTGTTTTGGTGAAATTGTTTATTTTAAACAAAATAGTTTTATATAAAATGCCATTTTTTTATCAATTCACTTAATGCTTATATCCATTAGCTACAAAATATATCTGTATTTGAATCAGATAAGATTTTATTTTGCTAAAAAAGTTTATTTTGACGAAAAAGTTTATTTTGAACGAAACAGTTTTTACTTTTTCTATATAGTTCGATTTTTTTATCAATTCATTTAATGATTTATTTCTACTTGCTGCAAAAACTGTTTCAGAAAAAAAGAGTATATTTTGATGAAAACAATTTATTTTGAACACAAGAATTTTTAATTTCTTTTTATATATATCATGCTTTTTATATAAATCATACTTTATCAATTCATGTTTTACTTCCATTTGATAAAAGACCCACTGCATACAGCTATATATGCATCTAAAAAGAGTTTATTTTGAAGAAAAGTGTTTATTTTGAACAAAAGAGATATCGCTTTTTATCAATTTATTTAATGATTATTTCCATTTTCTAAAGAAACACTGTATATGAAGCAGGAAAGATTTTATTTTGACGAAAGGTTTTCAACAAAATAGTTTTTTATATAATATCTGCTGAATACATATGAATATGGATCAGAAAAAATATTTATTATTGATATGTAATATTAATCTTTATTAATTCACTCAATATTTTATTCCCATTTGCTAAAATACCCCCTGCATACATCTGTATATGAATCAAAAGATAGTGCATTTGGGGAAAAGATTATTTTCAACAAAAGAGGTTTTTAGTCTTTTATATAAATGACATTACTTAACAATTCACTTAATGTTCATTTCCATTTGATAAAAAACCCGGATGCATACACCTACATATGAACCAGAAATGTGTTTATTTGGATGAAAAGAGTTTATTTTGAACAAAAGAGTTTTTATATTTTTTACATATAATATCATTTTTATCAATTCACTTAATGCTTTATTTCCATTTGATACAAAACCAACTTCATACATCAATGTGTGAATTACAAGACAATATTTTGACGAATAAATTTATTTTGTACAAAAGGTTTTTAGTTTTTTAATATAATTTTATTCTTTATCGATTCATTTAATCCTTAATTTCCATTTTCTACAGAACTTCATACATCCGTATATCAATCAGGTAAGAGGTTTTGTTACGAAAAAAAATTATTTTGAACAAAGGAACTTTTACTTTTTTTTATATTGTTATGTTAATTTACCCACGCATGCATGGAGTCTACCAGCTATAAATAGGAGCAGGTACTGCCTCGGTAGAGAGAGGGAAGTTTCCAGCAGTCAGCTCTGACAGTCAGACCGAACATTCTTGCTGTAACACTTTCGTTTGTATGTTTGTATTACTGTTTCTATTAATATATTTGTTTAACTCAAATCCTCTCTTTGTGTCTTTATTTCTGGCCCTAACAAGGCCACAAGAAAAGTATTTATTTGGGCGAAAAGTTTTTTTTTATTTTGAACAAAAGAGTTTCTATGTTTATTTTTTACATATGATATTATTCGTTATTGTTATGGTCCAATATCCTCTCACCACTGTTATGGTCCAAGGTTAGGACCAAGGAAGAACAACACGAACACAAGAGTAGGAATAACAAAGTTATATTACACAGAATAATAATAATGATACAAGAAGTTGAAGGTGTTAGTATGACTGTCAGTCTGGTTTTGAGTGAACTACTATTGTCTCGACTCGTTCCACTTCCGTTCTATCATCTCTCTTGAGAGGCGCAGTCGTTATAGTGTCCAGAAGAGTTCATTGTGTCTTTACAGATAAGATCCCATAACAGTTATCCATTAACTTAAAGTTTTATTTCCATTGAAATCTACTGTGCACGCCAGGGAAAAATGTACCCGTAACATACTGCAAATAAATCTTTGTAAACTAATTTCCTACCTTAGCAAGACAGTTAATGAATATTTCCATTGAATAAGTTAAAACGAATACATCGGTAAAGAAATGATACCGTAGAATCGTGGTAAGAAAAATATGTATTTACCCGATAAATTTTTATTTAAAAAAAAATCTCATTGTCAACACAAACAATATTCCAATTAAAGCGACTGCCACTTACATCGGCACAGCAATGACTTCTTAACAATGCGATTTTTTTATGTTACAGCATAATCTCCTTCCATGGGATAACAACAATTATTTTCATTGGAAATCATTTAACGCCTACCTCAGTAAATTAACAATTCCTTATAGTATGACAGCGGCTCGGATTGAGGAATCGGAGAGCCGAGTTCGAATTCCAGTCGAATCCATTACATTCACTTACGAGCTAATAACCTTGGGAAAGGTATGAATTCTCTTCTTCTCCCCCAGCTATGGGTAAATAGCAGTACAGGCCGGGTTATATAGCCTTGGATGGCAACTGGTCTATGGCAGAAAGAAATGGCAGCCTACTGCGGGAAATATCTGCCTCGTCAGTCATGTATCGAAAGATAAATGATCTCCTATGCGTGTATCACGCATGGTACATAAATACATATGATGTGCTTTAATATATAGAAAGTGCATCCAAAGTAAATTTACAACAAAGTTCTTGCAGCATTTCACCTTTCTCAGTAGATCTTCTATTAACACAATATGCGATATTTAATACGTGCTAATACCCTTGGGAAAGGTATGAATCCTCTTCTTCTCCCCCAGCTATGGGTAAATAGCAGGACAGACCGGGTTCTATAGCCTTGGATGGCAACTGGTCTACCGCAGAAAGAAATGGCAACCTACTGCGGCAAAAAAATCTGCCTCGTATGTCATGTTCGTCTAAGCTACATGATCGTCTAAGCGTATATCGCACATGGCATATAACTGTCTGATAATACAAAAGTTTATTTTACATATTTTTTGTATCTTACAGCATCATCTTGCTAATGCACTTAATGCTAGTTTCAATTTTTATAGGAATCTACCGCATAGTCTCCAATGTGTGTGTTAAGACGATTTACACAAACATTTAGTTTTCAACGTCATCACCAGTGTGATCATTGAAAGTGAAAACAAAACGTCCTGCTATATGCTGGCGCATCAACAAACCCGTTAACAAATTCTGAATAAAGGATTCATCTTGCACATCATTTTGGGGAATATTTTATATTATGTATATATATATATATATATAGAGAGAGAGAGATAAATGATAGAAATTATTAGGAGGATTTGATAAATATAATTAAGTAATTCATCGAGTCTGAAACCTCAACAGAATGCAGAAAGCACTGGGCGGCCGTTTCGTCTTATATTTGGGACTCATCAGCAGTGCGCATCCACTACAGAGAATTGAAACCATGACAGTTAGGTTGTCATGCGAACACCATACCAACTGTTCAACGGGCCTCGGTGACGAAGAGGTAGCAAATCAGAGTCAATATAGCGCCCCTCGCTCACAAATGCTCCAGCTGGCGCGGCTTGGTGATAGTAGTCATGGCTCCAGGGGGCACAGTCTCATGGTTAGAGAGAATCTCAGTTGAGTTCCACCACGGAATTTGTGAGCGAGCGGCGCTATATTGTCAGCGCTATATCGTCAGCGTAGAACAGTTGGTATGGTGTTCGCTTGACAACCTAACCGTCAGGGTTTAAATTCTCGGTAGTGGATGCGCACTGCTGATGAGTCCCAAATATAGGACGAAACGGCCGCCCAGTGCTTTCTGCATTCTGTTGAGGTTTCAGACTCGATGAATTACTTAATTATATATGTATGTATGTATATATATATATATATATATATATATATATATATATATATATATATATATATATCATAGTTATCTTTACTTTCGATTACTAGGTATTTACGCTGTCTCTCCACTAATACGATTTGTGAATACAAGGTCTTTTTTTTTAAGGTGGACCCCCGAGCATGTACACCCGGACCAGGAACAAAAATTGCCCGCAGTCGCCGCAACATTCGGTTACACTGGTCTCGGTGTCAGCGAGCACCGATCCCTCTCTCTGGTGCAATGAGAGTTCGCAACCTCGGGCTGCTGTTCCCCAGGGCTGGGCACCTCTCAGTATATTTTTCTTAGTTGCAACTCTGTCATTTGACGGAGTCGCCCCTGCCCAAAGACAGGAACGCAACTGAGAGATGATAAATAGATGTGCTACAAACCCCTCAGGAGAGGGGTTTACACACTAGTGATTTTCCAAGCGTAGCTGAGATGTGGCACAAGTCCAAAAGTAAGGGGCACCCAGTAAGGATCGAATTCACTAGTCGTAATTGTTCTAGCGAGACAAGCTTGCTAACCATTACACACCGTAGAGGTGCCCTACTTTCAACTACTATGTTCTGTAATATTATTTTTTCTTTTATTTCCCTTACGTCATCGTGATATAAAAAATAATAAAACGACTAGAAAATATCAGTAGTTTCTAAAACTTTCTCTTATTACATATTCTGTTGTTTTTTTTTTTTCGGGCGCCTCGACGTAGTGTAATGGTTAGCAATCTGGTCTCGCTAGATCAATTACGACTGAGTAGTGAGTTCGATCGTCGCTGGGTGCTCCATACTCTCGGCCTTTTGCCACATCTAAGCTACACTTATAAAATGATTGGGGAAGTCGACGTGGTGTAATGGTTAGGAAGCTGAACTCGCTAGATCAGTTACGACTGAATAGTGAGTTCGATTTTCACTAGGAGGCCCATACTTCTGGCTTTGTGCCACATCTAAGCTAGGCTTGGTAAAATCATCATACTCTTATTTTCCATTGAGCAGACGATACCTTTCTCCTCAAAAGAAATGTTCAAGTCTTGCTGCTACAACAGCCATGCTGACCGCAATAAATAAATATTTACGCGACGTGATATACTTACTGATTATATGTTCATACAATTTATTAAACTTTCAATAAGCTATTAAAATTTTGTCAGACATTCACGTAATCGACCGGATGCCCCCACCCCCCCAAAAAAAACTTGAAGACTTTTCAATATAAATAATTACAACCGAAGTCCGCACTAAAATATAAGTCATACATGTAAATTTCGAAAGCATTTAAAAATATTTCTGCGTAAAAGATTAAAAAAGAAAAAAAATCAACCCCCGACCACTAGCACGGTCATTTTATTATTATTATTATTTTTATTATTATTATTATTGATAAACACGTTCTCCAGGCACGACAGCTGGAGAACTATATTCCAATATACTTAGACACGAGAGGTAAATGATTATCCATTAAGTTTAATATACAGGGTGGTCCGAAAGTCTTGTCAAACCCTACCTCTCTTTCAAACTGTAGGAGCTCGTGTCAGCCATCTATAATAGAAATTTATATTATGTAGGGGCGGCAAGACTTTCAGACCATCCTGTACATGTAATTTCATCGAAATCACATTGATTGATTTTATATTTACAAAAGAGTACTGTCAGAGCAGACGACGGTAAAAATGACACAGAAACTCGAAAGCGATTTAGAATTTCTTAAACTAACACATAAAGATATTTTTTAAGCATTTCACCCTAAGCAAGGCGAGAGTGCCACTAGTACGCAAGAAGTTACAGAGAATGAAAGTAAGAGTAAAGAGGGGCGTTTGATGAAAGGATAAAGAGAAAGACGGGGATCAAGATCAAGGCATCAGAAAATATCGATTGACATTTCATTAGGATATTTGAAGATTGTAGTTGTCAGGGAAGCAATAAGAGGAAGGGCGTTTTACTGTCGGGAAGTGCAGGAAAAGAAGCTGTTGGAGTAGAAGAGGCGGTTATATTTAACTGTTTTGACAGTAAAAGGGTGGGACCGAGATGCCAACCTAGTAGCACGCTTAAATTATATTTTTAATAATTGAGAAATCTCTATCTATAAAAGGCAGGATGTGTGAGTGTGTGTGTGTGTGCGTGTGTGTGTGTGTGTGTGTGTGTGTGTGTGTGTGTGTGTGTAACGAATGCCTGATATAATATATAAGGGCAAATAACTCCGATTGTGTCACGATGGTGATGAACATTTTTCTTCACAATATGTTCTTAATCTTCAGTGATAATTTAGAGGGAATTAAGTGTTTATAGCGCTCGTTATTAAAAAGAATCTACGTGCCAAATGTCGTTTGAATTGAATCTACGTCTTGAAGTATTCGCAGTTTGGGAAATAACTTTCAGTTTCCGAAACGTTTTCTTTATTTTAGAAATTTAGCTACCTATTTTTATATTGTTATGTAGGAATAATGTTTGTGTGTGTGTGTGTGTGTGTGTCTGTGTGTGTGTGTGTGTGTGTGTGTAACGAATGCTTGGCCGCAATTTTCGACGGATTTGCACCAACATTTACATGCACATGCTCCAAGTTAGTGGCAAGCCCAAGACCGTCATTGCATTTCCCAACACCTATTGACAGTGGAAATATTCGATATTTTCATGCTTCTACGGTAGTTTACATGTAGTTTGCGGCCATTTTCTACTGGCCAGAGTGAGAGCCTATAGCTGGCTGCCACGAATAGGCAGGAAGATTCTATTGGCGAGCGTGAGAGCCAACAGCTGACTGACACGAATGTTAACTAGTATGCAAAAAAAAATCGATAGCTGCATTCGTCACAAGTGGGAAAAATTTAAATCTGCATGGCACTTTACTCCAATTGGCTCATTCGCTTGCTTAAACTCAACGTTGATTCTGATTCCGCAGAACTGGGTTGGGTGTGAAAATGTATTTGTTGTTAACATTCTTTTTTCATTCGGTTTTTCCAGTTACGAGTCCTTTTTTAAAGCTGATCGTTTTGTGTTCATTTCTTTTAGATCTTTTTTCGTAACAGATTTAATGTTTAGTATAGAGCTTAGAAAAAATTCGCAGTGTGAGATAGGGAAGAAGTAAGGCATGTAAGAACGTCAGCACGGCAAAGGGCACTCCTTTAAAGGCAAGGAAGGGCAAAAATATTTTAAGTCAAGTGATAGCGATTGCTGTATGAGTCGTACGATTTTTGAATCAAGCACGGGAAACGCCGGGCCATGCTGTTAGTATATATATATATAACAAAGAAATTTTAAGATGTGTTTCCTGACACAATTAAAATAATCAATGAAATATACCCATTTACGCTTTTATTTTTTTATGCGCAGGTGTATTCTGCATATTTGCGTTTTTCAGAACCCCTAATTTTTTCTAAAGTTTTTCATCCGATAACTTATATTGTTTTGGTGGGGGCGTTGCTATCCCTTTACTGGATTATATATTTTTCTTCTTTTATGTTCGTATTTGCTTTTAAATCTGATATTTTCCTTTCTGTTTTCCATTTATTTCTTGCGTTTTTATACACGAATATTTAAAAACTTTTTTCGGTGTATTATTCTTTTTTTTTTTCTCTCTTTCTATTTAGCTCACTTCAACGAACGGCTCACGAAATCAAGCAAATCTTTCCACACAATCAGACATATTGTCTTTTACAATAAAATATCTCCGGGAGAAGAAACAGCGCGTGTATATTTTTTTTCATCAGTGTTAAGGACGTTGTAGACAAATCCTTCTTACTACCATCTCGCACACTACTATTCTGTCTATTGCTACAGTTTTTTGAAAAACTTGCCACGCACCAATATTAGCATATCTTCTTAGTACTATGCATTCTATAACTCTTAGTTAGAATACGGTGGTGTAACGGATAGCGGGTCGGATTGAACAATCAAAAAGCCGAGTTCGAATTCCAGTCGAATCCATTACATTCCCCTATGGGCTAATACCCCTGGAAAAGGTATGAATCGTCTTCTCTTTCCAGCTATGGGTAAATAGCAGGACAGATTGGGTTCTATAGCCTTAGACGGCAACTGGTCTACCGCAGAAAGAAATGGCAATCTACTACGAGGAAAAAATCTGCCTCGTCAGCCATGTTTATGTGTTAGTTTAAGGAAGCTAATTTTAAATCGCTTTCGGGTTTTCTGTGTCACTTTTACTGTCGTCTGCTACGACAATACCTAGAAGTACTCTTTTATAAATATAAAATCAATCAGTCATTTTGATGAAATTAATGTACAGGGTGGGGGGGCCTGTCCGAAAATATTGTCACTCATACATAATATAATTTTCTATTTCAGAGGTGGTACGATGGAGTAATGGGTAGCGGCTTGGATTGAGGAATAGGAGTTCAGATTTCAGTTGAATCCATTACATTAGCTTACGTGCTAATACCCTTAGGAAAGGTATGAATCCTTTTCTTCTTCTAGCTATGGGAAAATTGCAGGACAGACTGGGTTCTATAGCCTTGGATGACAACTGGTCTATAGCAGAAAGAAATGACAATCCACTGCTCGGAAAAAAGTCGGCCTCGTCAATCATGTATTGAAAGACACATGATCGCCTAAGCGTGTATCACGCATGGCACATAACTGACTGATATAATAAATAAGGACAAATAACTCTGATTGTGTCACGATGGTGATGAACATTATTCTTCATAATATGTTTTTAATCTTCAGTGATAATTTAGAGGGAATTAAGTGTTTATAGCGCTCGTTATTAAAAAGAATCTGCGTGCCAAATGCCATTTGAATTGAATCTACGTCTTGAAGTATTCGCAGTTTGGGAAATACTTTTCAGTTTTCGAAAAGATTTCTTTATTTTAGAAATTTAGCTACCTTTTTTTATATTGTTATGTAGGAATGAAGTGTTGCCAGTTTTTTTTTAAATGTTTTAATTACTTTTGTTAATAAAATACGCTGTAAACTTTTGGATTGCGAAAATAAAACCCAAACAAAAACGTTGATAATTCCTTTTAAAGATATGTTTTTGCTTTATTTAACGATGAAATGTTTTTTTTTTAATATTAGAAATTTATGGACAATTTTGAATAGTAGTTCTTCAGTAATTATTTACACTATTTACATTGTTCGAGCTCTTATCATGATTACTGAATTAGGTGGACCACATGACCATAGAGGAAACGCATATATAGAGGAAGTCGCGTGAAGTTTAGGTGTTCACTATCTCTATTCTATCCTCTAAACTATACGGATCTCCATTTCTTCTTTATCTTCTAATCATTATTGAGACCACTATTCTCTCCTCTATTGACTATACGAAATACTATTAATACGAGTGATATTCGAAAACGTCTGGCACTAGTATTGTTCAACAGCGTATTATAGTTGTATCAGCGATTACAAAGTCTCTATTCCAACGAGCATTGTCGAAGTATCAAGCAAGTGTATGTTGACATCATATATGTTGCAACAAGGGTCGCTTAGATATTACAAAATATATACTATTCTAAACTCAGTTCAATGCCCAAGAGCCAGCGTTCCTGAATGAGGTTGTTGTAGAGCAGTAAGAGGTACAGATTATGAGGATATGTAGAACAGATAGAGGTTGACTCTTGATTTGAAGAGGTATTGATAGGGAAAGCATCCTGTCGTGAGAATCGTCCATAAAATATTCGTTTTCGAAAAGAAGATGTCTGCCTGGAATTTCCTTTCTTTTTTTTTTTTTACAAATGGAGTATGAAAGGAATGAGGATGATTCACATCCGTGTACATGCCATGCTGACTCTTTACTGTAAAAGTCTGAACTGATGAAACTAAAGGAAATAGATTGTCAGAACGTTTTTCCATTGAAACAAGGATAAAGTAACGAGAGGCTGGCAACGTTTCGTCTGTGGAAAAGATGTTGCAAGCTAAGAAATAGTTCATTGCCTACAAGGCCGCCTAAACGCTTTTGCACTCTGTCAAGACTGGTAAGTAAGGATTGGACAGCTCCAGCCAACGTGACACAGCAATACTCCATTTTAGGTCTTGATTTTGTTTTTTTTTATTTCATGCCTTATGTAAATTGGTGAGGAGTCTTAACAATTGATTATCAGATTTTTAATAAATCGAGTGTCGTTAATATAAAGTGCGTTTAAAATAATTTAAATGGTTAAATAATTAGAATCTAAGTATGGACATTTTTTTTTGATACGATGTTTATCAAAGAAAGAAATTTCTTAATTCTGGAAAGATTAGATAGGATCGCCTATCGCCCGGTTCACGACCCTCCCCGATCTATTACACAGGAGGAGCGGTTTATCCCTTGTTTCCTGTTTTCGACTGGGTCTCCGGTTATACCCATGACACTTGTCTTTTCCTACGCTAATATAACTCCACAGTGTAACCTTCTACCTTGAGTGGCTCCCGAGCTTTTTATTGGATGAATATTAATAAAAATAAAATAAAATAAAAATAGAACAATGGGACGCTATTTGTTTGTCTGAATGTATGGAATTATAAATTATCATTGTTTCCCTTATTTACACTCGGACTATTGTCTCTATCTTTGCTGCATTTATCACAACGTTTCAACTGCATGGTTGGAGAGTACAATGGACCAAACGCTATGATATTAGTAACAGAGATAAGGAGAATAGTCTGAGTGTAAATAATAGATGTTGATTGATTGGTTGATTTTGTTTAGCGGCATATCAACACCTGTATGGGTTATTTAATGCTGAAATCTCCATAAATTTTCCGTAATTTTATGATTTGAACTACAGATATTTTGTACATAATTTTTTACTTTCAGATCAATGTTATTTTTTTTTTAGATATATAGTTTGTAGATTACAAAATATAGTGTTGGTAATTTCACTATAAATATGTATTTTTATATATTCTTCGTGTTGCATTGATTGACATTTTGCTATAAAAATTTATCGTTGTTCATTTTATTATAAAAATGTACTGTTAATTATTGGTTGCGGTTGGAGGGGATATTTATCCATAGCTGGGACCTTAATAGATGATACTACCTCGGGTCAGGGTGGACCTGGAAACAACAGCAATTAAGAGGTGGTTTCATACTCTTCAAAAACATCCAATCTTCCAATCAGAGACCTTGCTGCCAGATGTAGTTTATTGTCATGCACAGGACAAGTAAATAATAGATAGATAGATAGATAGATAGATAGATAGATAGATAGATAGATAGTTTGTTTAACCAGCATATCGACATTCGTTGGGCCATTTAATGCTGAAAAGTTTTTTTTTGTTTTTTTTTTTTTCAAAAAGTATAGTTGGTAATATTATTTTTCAAAAAAGTATAGCTGGTAATATTGTTTTTCTAAAAAGTATAGCTGGTAATATTGTTTTTCTAAAAAGTATAGCTGGTAATATTGTTTTTTCCAAAAAGTATAGCTGGTAATATTGTTTTTTCAAAAACGTATAGCTGGTAATATTGTTTTTCAAAAAAGTATAGCTGGTAATATTGTTTTTTCAAAAACGTATACCTGGTAATATTGTTTTTCAAAAAAGTATAGCTGGTAATATTGTTTTTTCAAAAACGTATACCTGGTAATATTGTTTTTCAAAAACGTATAGCTGGTAATATTGTTTTTTTCAAAAACGTATAGCTGGTAATATTGTTTTTCAAAAAAGTATAGCTGGTAATAATGTTTTATTATTTTATAAAAGTATAGCTGATAATATTTTTTCAAAAAGAAATGTGCTGGAAAAGACCTGGAAGTTCACTATTTGCCCATAGCTGGGACCCCAACAGCTGCTACCACCCCGGGTCAGGGTGGACCTGGGAACACCAGCAATTAAGAGGTGGTTCCACGCTTCCTCAAAACCTCCTGATCAGAGGCCTTGCTGTTGGATGCAGTTTAACGTTGTACCCAGGACGAGTAAATAATAGAACACGAACTTTTAATGCAATGCGATCAAATAAAGCAAGCAATTAAAAAATAACCAATTATAATAATTAGTTTCCTTTTTGATCTGTGTTGGAAAAGAAAATTAATAAACGGGATGATTTTAATTAGTTTGAAAGGAGCGGAAAAATTTCACCAAAATAAATAAACGTTCCCATTTTTATTCGGCACCTGAGATTATTTCTTTATTTCATTCTCTTTTCATAGTTTTAATATATTTTCATACATCATTTTTAATAAGAAGATATCTCCCGAAAAGAAATCAGTAAAAGAAGTTCGCTTTTCATCAAAAGTACGGAAATTCTCGATAAATCCAGCTTATTTCATCTTCGATTTTGTCTTCGCCTACGCTTTCTTGAAGACATTGCTACACACTAACGTTGTTTTGCCATTGCGATAACTAATACACATGACTAGTGTAGCTGAATTCCTTTCAAAAATACTCGAGGATACACTGAAAATTACAGTGTATGATTCAAAACCACGGCGTGTGTTATTGTTACTATTGATTAGATATGTCTCAGCACAGTTAGTTTTTTTTGCTGAAAAGAGAATGAAAGAAAAAACCCGAAAAAATACAAAATAAAAAACGTAGATATTTCGAAAATGTGGATATCGCACCTTTTACATATTCGAGATTATAGTTACTGGTATGGAGGTAGAAAGATTGCAAGGGGTTCACTTTTAGAATGCGAAGCGCCGATGTCTTTGAAAGTTGTCGTTTGAAATTCTGGTTTCAATTTTGATTAATTATTGCAGTGGGACTTAAAATGCTCTCAATTAAAGACTGAGTTATATATATATATATATATATATATATATATATATATATATATATATATATATATATATATATATATATATGTTATATAAAAATATGTTAAATGGCCGGAAAAGAAAGTTACCGTACCAAAACACGGATGTATTAAAAAAAGTGCTCAATGCTGCACCTTAGAAAAACATACTTGCAGAGCAAGCTAATACAATAAAAAAAAAACACCATATACTACCGCACACAATCGTAGTCTCTTTAGGTGGCTGGGTAACAGGTGTTCCTCATACTACACCACACTACTATTATCATGCTACGGCATTGGAATTCAAGAAGGAGAGGATGTGTGACCGAAGTAAAAACATTATATTTCTTCATTCGGGGTCGTAATGCGTGTACAAATCTGGATGAAGAAAAATATTTTTTAGTATGCGTTAGTATACGGTATTTTAGCTCATATATATATATATATATATATATATATATATATATATATATATATATATATATATATATATATATATATATATATCCGGTTGAGTTTAAAAACAGTGGCTTCTACTGCTATTAATGCATTACTCTTCAAATACGACTTGAGTTCTCCGGTCTACTGGCGTATTTCGTAGAGAAAAGTTTAACATTTCCCTTTCTCCTGCCGTGCAACGATAGCCTTGGGGTAGGATTTCTGACTGGTGTTAAATAGGCTGCGTTTCGAACATGTCTAGCCACACTGAAAATACTGCGAAACAATCTATCTGTGGATGACAATATATATGTTCCCGGGAAATCCGGTTGAGCTGTCAAGAGAAAGGTTTTTTTAAAAAACAGTGGCTCCTACTAAGAACTATTAATGCATTACTCTTCAAGTAGGAATTGAGTTCTCCTGGCCAATTTCTCTTGGGGTAAGATCTGTCAAATCGGTTGTGTTTCGATCCCGGCTTGAAGCAATCGGCCGTCTAGCCACATTGAGGAGCTGTGATACAGCGAGACAGTCTGCCTGTGAATGGCAATACATATATATATATATATATATATATATATATATATATATATATA
This sequence comes from Acanthosepion esculentum, assembly GCA_964036315.1. NCBI lineage: Eukaryota > Metazoa > Mollusca > Cephalopoda > Sepiida > Sepiidae > Acanthosepion > Acanthosepion esculentum. The sequence goes on from OZ038494.1 coordinate 53,451,728, forward strand.
TATATATATATATATATAGAAGCTTCGTGTGGTGTTATGGTGTAATGGATATCGGCCCGGGTTCGAATTCCAGTCGGATTCCTTACGATCACTTACGCGCAAATACCCTTGGGAAAGGTATGAATCAATCACTACAAATATGGGTTGATAGCAGGACAGACTGGGCCCTATAGTCTTGGTTGGCGACCAGTCTATCACAAAAAGAAATGGCAACTAAAATATTCTGCCTAGTCTGTCATGCCTCTTTAGACATGTTTACACAAACGTGCATCGCATATGCCACTTAACTGATAAATAAAAGGTGCGATGGATAAATTGTTGTCTAAATTACGCAAACATGAAAATTTAACGGCAAGAGATATAGGAAGACAAGAGGAATCATTTAAAAAAAATATAATAAGATAGATATTATTATCACACATTATACAAAATAATATTTGATAATCTTTTTCATCATATCAGTCTGGGTGTGATTGATAAATATTTTTCTAAATTACGCAAAAATGAAATTAACACTGACATCTCATTTTAACAAATATATTTACTAAAATTACAAAAAAAAATATTAAGGAGTAAATGTATTTAATAAAATCGCCATTGGTTTCAACCACAACCTCCATACGACTTCGGAATCACTTGCAACTCTTCTGGATGGTCTCCTTGTTTAAGTTGTTGAATGCTGTCATAATTCTTGCCTTCATTTCATCTTTGTTGTTACCAGGAGATTTGTTTGTGTCTCGCTCAACTGCACCCCACATATAATAATCAAGGGGTTGCAATCTGGGGAGTTAGGTGGCCAGATATAATGGCTGATGTTGTCGGAGAAATTGTCTGACAGCCATTGGATACTTTTGCTTGTGTGGCATGAGAAGAAGTCATGTTGGTCGTCCAGTAGCCACCCTCTTGGCCCAGGTAACATCACCTCCTCAAGTCACGATGTTGATTTTGAGGCATTGTAAGACGATGAATGTAGGCATGACATCGCCATCACTAGTTTTCACTCCAAGCACCTTCGTAATCACCATAAGACTCCTCCAACTCTTTCTGCATCATCTGCGCTGTCCACAGATCGATACCTGAACACACTGAAATATTCCTATTGGAGGCTCCGGCACGAATACCAAGCAGTATAGCATGCCGTTTCCAAATTTCTTGCGAAGTGAATTGCGTTACGGTGCCCAACTGACTTTACTATACTAAGCAGTCGACAAAACCAAAAACAAGCAACGCGCATGCGCGAAATAAATATATACAATGGCGAAAATTTATCCATCGCGCTTTATACAAGATGAAGTGGAAGTAAATGTGATAGAGTGGAACCCAGAAAAGTCTTTCGGAATAAAATGACATTGATCGACAGAAGTGACTTAAGGAAAAGAAAGACACTGTTACACGGGAAGAGATAAAGGAAAAGAATAAATTTGATATCTCAAAAAGAAACAGTCAGGTAATGAATGAAACGTATACACAGAAGAATAAAAAAAAAACGATGTTTTTTATTGTTGCGGGGCTCTCCCCCTTTTACACAAGATGGACTCGTCTAAAGTATACTTATACTGACAGTGTTGGAGATACGAAAGAGAGACGTTGAGATAAGGTTGAGATACGAAGAGTCCACAGAGAGAGAGAGAGAGAGAGAGAGAGAGAGAGAGAGAGAGAGAAAGAGAGAGAATTACGGCTTCACTTACAGAGACTTGTACATATACTTTCTACTAACCCCTATTCCAGGACTACTAATCTTCATTTCAAGTTTGTATTCTTACGTTCAATACACTTATTTTCCTATTTCAATTACTGGCGTTATTTATTTATTTGTGCAGGATTCCATCCCCGGAATCCACAACATTTATGTAACGTGTCCCTTCCGGACGTGGGTTATCATGACTCTCCACAATTCCTGACCCTTTAAGCACTAAGCAAAGTTTTTATTTTCTTTCCATCCATCTTTGTTGAATGTCTGCCGTCTATTTACACAAGGTTCTTAGGGAGGTTGATCGATATTTTCTTTTGCACTTCTTACTATAACTGTGACCATTGTGTGTTAAATTATCCATGCCCACTTTCTATTCATTATGTTTCTTAAAAATTTCAACTGTCCCTTTGCGATTCCAAGTATAAGGGTGTTATGGGATCTTACCTGTAACGACACAATGAACTCTTCCTGATACTATAAAGACTGCGCCTCCCAAGAGAGACACATTAGGAAAACGTGTAACGAGTCGAGACAGATCAAGTCGAGACAATAGTAGTTCACTCTAAACCAGACTGACAGTCATACTAACACCTTCAACTTCTTCTATTATTATTCTGTTTAATTTATCTTTGTTTATTCCTACTTTTGTGTTCATGTTGTTCATCCTTGGTCCTAACCTTGGTCCATAACAGTGGTGCGAGGATATTGGACCATAACAAAGGACCCGCTTCATTCCCATTTTCTTTAGAACTTTCTCGTTGTTTATCTTTCGTGTCGTCTCTGAATTCTAGTTGTCTATCAGCAATTCCTTAGTATCTACAGACAATCAACGGCAGACATTTTCTTTTCTTGCTTGCTTTAATATCTTGGGACATGATGTCTGGCGAAAACGGAAGAGAAAAAGAGGGAAATAGAAAGAATGTAGAACAATGTATCGGCCAGCTATACCTACCCTCTCCACGCCAGTGGCTGTTCTCCATGCTGAAAACATGGCAGGCAGATGAATCAGGAAAGCAAGGATGAACATCAGAGCATTTGACTACACTACTGCCGTCAGTGAAATGCTGTTTTCTTGGTGTTATACAAGGACAATCCCTGATTACACGCACACGACGTTCAAACTACCCCAACTCTCATCTGGTCGTCAATGTTCTAACCACGACAAATATCATTTTGCCATTTTTGTCCAACCGACTCATTCACAACATTTGCGCACAAGTTCAGTCGATGGTACTCGCAGCTCTGTCTAAAGAACCACATTCTGCTTATTGCCTCATCCTCTTTTCTTTGTACTATTTTTCATCCGCTACAAGGCACAAAAGCCACTCAAGATAGACGCTTAGAGAATGAGTATTTTTAAGGACGTAAAAAGAAGAAGTGCATGGTATGAGAATATGTAGTATGACTAACGTTTGACCCTAGACTCGAAGAGGTTATGACGGTAATAATCAATTAAGCATCTACTCGCGAGGCTGTTTCACCTTGGAGCGGTTCTTCTCAGAAGTCTGACTGAAACTCGCTCCTTCAACGAAAAATGGAAAGGAATGAGAATGAGGATGAGTTGACACTGTGAACGTGAAATGGCGTGTCCAATCCTTTGAAGTAATGAATGTATCTAGTCTGAAAATTTGTCTTGAGAATAGCTACAAGGTAGCCAGAGACCAGCTACGTTTCGTCTAAGGGAAACGGAATGTAGTTCATCACTTACAGTGCCGCGTAAACCCTTCTGAACTATGTGATGTTTGGAAAGTGAAGTGTGAGAATTGGCAGCTCCAATACAGATATGGCGGCAGTATTCTATATTTTGGTCTGATATAGCTGTCGTAAATATAGAGCAGGTTAGGAGGGGTCAGGTACTTTCTGGTGCGGTAAAATGAATCGTCCATCTTCCCAGCATCTTCCATTTTTGTTCTGAAGTGGGGGGTCCCAATGGACGTTTAAGCAATGGAACTTTATTTAGAGTATAACAGATCATCAGGATTGGAGAAAAGCTTTGGCCTATTCAGCAATGAAGGCTACTAGCTTGGTTTAGGTGTTATTAAATGTTACAAGCCAATCTTTCTCTCTGTATCTGTAATTGAAATTCTTTAGATGAAAGCAATACTACTATATGAAAGTTATTTTCGGTTTGTACGCTCTGATCCCCTACATAACGATCAATAAGAGATTCAAGAAAGCATGTTTATACTGTCCTTATACATGGCAGAATGCTGGATAATCTCTCTTGATGGAAACAGAAACGTGGTTCTATAGAATGATTCACAGAACACCATGAGACTACATCTGAATAACGAGAAATTTATGGAAAATGGAAAGAAAAAGCACGCTTATGGTTAGATAGATACGGTTGTACTTTTTACCGTACGTAATAAGGAAAGAGAGATTGGGGGATTTGACACCCACAGGACATATCCCAGGCAAGACGGAAACATCGTGTAATCTACGTGACAAGTTAGTGTCAATGGATGGCAGAACAGGGGCTGGAAAGTATGGTAAATAGACAAAGCTTACGAAGAGCTATAAAGGATAGGAAGTTATGGAGAGCCATAATCACACCCTTCTTAAGGAACCCAGAACTCAACCCATAGAAGAAGCTCTGATCAGTGCCAATATTAAGTAGGAAGATATTAACTTCCGCCTTCTCTTGTGTTTCATTTCTGTATCTGTTTCTATTGCCTTTTCTTTGTGTATGTCTCTCTCTTTATTCCTTTCTTTTATTTTCATTTGTTCCCTATTTCCTTTACTCCTTTTGAATGCATATTCTTTCTCATTTTCCATCGTACTGCTTTCTTTCTTTCCTTTCTTTCCTTTCTTTCTTTCTTTCTTTCTTTCTTTCGTTCGTTTGTTTTTCTTTCTTTCTTTCTTTCTTTCTTTCTTTCTTTCTTTCTTTCTTTCTTTCTACAGATTTCGTATTTCACAAGCCAAAAGTTTGATATCATTTTAAAATTTTTTTTCTTTAAAACTTCCCCACTGTCCGAATAGGAAACATTAATCTTCGATTTTTATTTTAATGACATCTTGCAGTCGCTGAAATTCCACATTAATTCCTCGTGTCTGCAGCAAGCAGCTCATCCCCCTTGAATTTCAATCTCCTTATATGGCTTATATCTCCTTATATGGTTGTACTACTTGTAATAACCAGGGGTTTTAGTTTTAAATAATTAATTAATGTTTTTAGCGCTACATAAGCTACGGATTTACCCCCTCAAAAAAAAATTTGTTAGACATAGTCTAGCGCCCATATGCGATGATAAGACACCTCACAGCTAAATTTGATCCGAAAGTTCAATCCCGTTAACTAAATATTTATTTGAAACGGCCACCTCACTCTATACTAACTTCGTAATATTTTTTACTCAAATCACATTATAATTATTTTCATGGATTTCTGTTGAATATCCATTTCCCTCCGAGAAACCTAGGGCAGAAATCGATTCATGACATTTTCCACTAATCAATTTTTATGAAACAAATCCTAAGATAACACACATTTTACATAGATAAAGCTCTTCGTAATATGTGAGCTGTACCTGTAAGTGATCACTTCAATCCATCCAATAAGTCTATCGGAACCTTTTTCAATCAATCCGAGGGCTCCAACTACCACTAGAATTGTGGATGTGCTCATATGCCGCTTTTTTTAGATTTCTTTTTCAAGATCCTTATATTTTGATAGCTTTTTGAATATCTTTAAAGATGTCTGGGCGATTCGCTTTGATTGTTCTGTCGGTTTGTATTCTAAAACCCCATAAAATTGTTACACGTCCTATCTCTGTAACTGGGTCTGAGTGATATTCCTAGTAGCTTCTTGCAGTTTCCTTCCAATAAAAGATGCATATTTTCCAGAGTAGATATTTTCCCACTCTATCATGCCAAGTTTTATATTCAGTGGGTGCTAACATTGTGCAACATCATCATCATCATCATCATCATCATCATCATCATTATTATTATTGTTATTATTACGACTACTACTACTACTACTTGTGATTAGAGAACTCTGCCAATTAATCGCAAGTAATTTACCAAGACAAAACTTGTATATATTTATAACTTCAATAAATTAAAAGCAAAATCATGAGTGTCATGTCTGATAGAGAATGAGGGCATTAATTATTATTATTATTATTATTATTATTATTATTATTATTATTATAAAAATGATTGACGTATCTGTTTTAATATCTTACAACACTTAATGAAAAACGCGATTGAAGAAAACAAATAAGGAAACGACACAGTGCTTAACAATGTTTAACAGTATTTCGACAGTATGTCTGTCTTCTTCAAGTTATGTTTACAAATTGCATACAATTATAAAAATTACAAGTCTTTTTTAAGTTTTGAAAGTAACTATTATTATTATTATTATTATTATTAATGATAATTTAAAATGAATTATCATAAACCTGGCTACATTCTTCGCATATCTAAACATGTCTCAAAATATTTATACGATAAATCGTCTTCAAACAACAGGAGGACGCTGTGTGCATCTCCCTGATATTTGGAGGTTCAGGAACTCGTGTCTGAGAAGTCCTCTACTCTAAGTCCAATAAATGCTTGATTGGGCTAATGTTGGGTGAGCGTACTGGCCACATAGTTCGTCGAAAATCTCCGGAAGAATCATCAAATCAATTCTGATCAATTTGAGCCATATTATAATGTGTAATATGCAGAAGGGCATGCACATTATTTTACACAATGTATTAGGACCATTAGCGTTAGGTGCGAGTAAAAGTTCCAAATGTCTTCTTTTGTAAGACGAGAAACTGACTACAGCGTAGAATCGATCTTCCTTTAATAAAAAGCCCCACAGAACTTTTATATACTCATAATAAATATGTTAGCTAAGTTGTAAGAGTGTCATGGAATCATTCTACTTAGCAGATATTGTCGTTCGGCTTCGATTTGGTCAAGGCCAGACACACTCCACAAAAATTATGACATTTGAAGCAAATATTTATCATATTTACCCTTCCCTCTCTCTTCCCCCCTCTCTCTGTCTCTCTACCTCTCTGTCTCTCTCTACTCTGTCTGTCTGTCTGTCTGTGTGTGTCTCTCTCACTCTCTCTCTCACTATATATATATATATATATATATATATGGACAGCAATCGCTCTTAAATACATGTTTCCTTGTACAAGACTTACAAGATAGTTTTGTTAAATTGTTTAATGTTTACCTTCCATACGTACAACTGTCTTTTTTTGGGGACTAGAAATTTTCCAAAGCTGTTTTTGGCTAGCGCTTTCGGCTAAACCGTTAGCCATTTACAAGGATTATTTTTGCTATGCAACTATAATAATTGTTGGATAAATGCTATTTTAGAGTGTATAAATGTTGCTTAATATAGATATTCTTAAATTCCAAAAATGACCAGAACTGCCATTGTAAACACCGTTTAAAAGTAACAGAAGCCTCTATTATTGAACTCACACCTTCAGTCAAATCAGTTTTGGATTTATCAGCCAACGGGGACATGAGTGAATTAATTAGCGCTGACATCAGCGTGCTTCTCTTTTAAACCAGCTCTCACAAATTAAGCTAGGGGAGAAAAGGATTTAATACAATTTAATGTTTTAAATATGCTTAAAAATAATAAATGAATCATATAGTGATTTGTTTTGCTCACAAATAGTGCGATTGAATTCTTCTTTAACTGACATCTTCTAGTCTAATTCCTTTCATTGTGTTTTAGTGACAGTAAACCCTCTTTGATATATGTTTCGTTGAACAAGGTTTACAAAGCAACTTTGTTTATTTTTTTATTGTTTTTCTTGTATACGTCCGTGTATCTTCTTTTCTGGATTTAATGATGGCAAAGAAATGTTCAAACGTTTGTTGGTTCTGAACCCGGCCCCAAAATGGCGTAGGTTTACTGGACCAGAGTCAAGCCATTTGTAATTAAAAATAAATAAAATCAGAACGGCTCGACGCATAACTTCCGCTATATAAAAAAAATGAAAAAGAAAGGCACACCAGAAAATAAAATAATTTTGGTCAATCAAAAAATAGCACATAGAAAATGATGTTAGGTGAAACCAAGGTTCGCGCAAGAAGTCTTGGAACATGGTCAATCAGCAAGTACTGCGTGCGTAAACTAAACTACTGAAAATTGTGATCTCCAAAGGAGGATTCGAAAAGAAAAAAATAAAGCAAAAACAAAAGAGATTTCAAATAATGTCTTATGAGGATTTCTTTTATGTTACTACTGATTTAACTACTGCTTTGAGTGTTGTTAGGTGTTTCTGTGTCTGTATTAATGTTTATAAAGGGTAATTATTTAATTCCCTTAAAGCTACCAGACAAATAAAACTGTAAGTATTCGGTAATTTTTAATTAGTTTCTTCAAAGGTGAAACATTTCGATTAATCTGATCACCAATTAAATAGAGTTCCGTATACCACGGAGATAGTATTTAACTGAGAGTTTCAATCAGCGACCTTAATTATATATCTTTCAGACTGAACAGAAATGATGAAAGTCTAAAATATTTTTTATTAATAATATATGATATTCTAAAAAATAATAATCACCATGTACAAAACCTAAGAGCCACTCGTGGTAGAGAGTTACAAAGTAAGAGGCACAGTTTGTGGGGATACGTGAGGAAGAAAACGGTTGGCCCTAAGCTTGAACATGTCAGAATTGTACTGATCGGAGAACCCTCGTCTTGGGAGTCGGTTCCGCAAAACAGCGGTTCGTGGGAAGTTGCTCGAGGGGAAGTTACTTCTTACAAATAGAATACGAAGAGAATGACTGTGACATGGCGAGTCTTGGCCCTGAATGTAAGAACTGCATACTTTCCATTGAAATAGAGATCGAGCAGAGACAGTGCGAAAAGGGATTGTAGGGTGGAAAATAAGTCATCACGCACAGGGACGCGGAGACGCTTTTGGACTGTCGAGAGTGCAAAGTGAAGAAAGGACAGTTCCTCTTTATAAATTGCGACAGTATCCCATTTTCGACCTGATCTGACTGTTGTAAAGGTAGAGTATAGTAGGACGTGTCAGGCGCTTACTTGAGCGGTATAGAAACCGATTATTTTGACAGAGTTTTTAGTGATGGATCGTATAGAAACCGATTATTTTGACAGCGTTTTTAGTGATGGATCGTATAGAAACCGATTATTTTGACAGCGTTTTTAGTGATGGATCGTATAGAAACCGATTATTTTGACAGCGTTTTTAGTGATGGATCGTATAGAAACCGATTATTTTGACAGAGTTTTTAGTGATGGATCGTATAGAAACCGATTATTTTGACAGCGTTTTTAGTGATGGATCGTATAGAAACCGATTATTTTGACAGCGTTTTTAGTGATGGATCGTATAGAAACCGATTATTTTGACAGCGTTTTTAGTGATGGATCGTATAGAAACCGATTATTTTGACAGCGTTTTTAGTGATGGATCGTATAGAAACCGATTATTTTGACAGAGTTTTTAGTGATGGATCGTATAGAAACCGATTATTTTGACAGCGTTTTTAGTGATGGATCGTATAGAAACCGATTATTTTGACAGACTTTTTAGTGATGGATCGTATAGAAACCGATTATTTTGACAGAGTTTTTAGTGATGGATCGTATAGAAACCGATTATTTTGACAGAATTTTTAGTGATGGATCGTATAGAAACCGATTATTTTGACAGACTTTTTAGTGATGGATCGTATAGAAACCGATTATTTTGACAGAATTTTTAGTGATGGATCGTATAGAAACCGATTATTTTGACAGAGTTTTTAGTGATGGATCGTTCATCTTGATGTCTGGGCTTAAGTCCCAATAGGCACTCAAGGTACAGGGCTTCCCTGAGAGATAACCAGTTAATCAAGATTGGTCAAAATGCAGAGGTCGGTCAGTGATGATGGAAAGTCACTAGTTTGGTTTTCAACATATTGAATGTGACCAACCACTTTTCCCCCAACTGAACTGCTAAAGCTAATTCAAAGAACAGCTTAGCTGCCCAGCTCTGGTCATGTAGTTATATATAATTAATATATGATAATTAATATATTGATAACATATATATAAATATATATATACGCATGTGTCAGTGTGTGTGTGTGTGTGTGTGATGAATGACAACTTATTGCCACGTATGACCATTTTAAGATATAATTGCACGATCTATTGTTTGTTACCATATCAAGCAATACGGATGGGCGAAATTTTACAAGTGGAGAAAGACTTTTCAATAGGTCAACCACATCGACAAAAGAAGAACAGAATATACTCAAAAAGAAGGTGCTTTCAAGTCGCAGGTGTTACATCAGAGTTTTCTCTCTCCTCGTTAAATAATTAACGACGGCTACGGGGTCTAGTTGTCTTACCGCGTACCTGAAGACCAGTCCAGATATGTCTGTAAAACCACGCTTACACACACGCGCGCGCGCACGCACGTCCCTATCTATAAAGGGCAGGATGTGTGTGTGCAACGAATGCACGGCCGCAATTTTTGACGGATTTGCACCAAAATTTACATGAACATGCTCCAAGTTAGCGAGAAGTCTAGACCGATTTTGCATTTCCCAACTCCGATCGATAGTGGAAATAATCGATTGTTTCACGCTTCTACGGCAGTTTCATGTAGTTTGCGGCCATTTTCTACTGGCCATAGTGTGAGCCTATAGCTAGCCGCCACGAAGAGGTAGGGAGATTCTATTGGCCAGCGTGAGAGTCAACAGCTGACTGACATGAATGTTAACTAGCATGCTAGCATGCAAAACAAATCGATAGCTGCATTCGTCACAAGTGGGAAAGATTTAAATCTGCATGGCACTTTACTCCCATTGGCTCATTCGCTTGCTTAAACTCAACGTTGATTCTGAATTCGTAGAACTGGGTTGGGTGTGAAAAAGTATTTGTTGTTAACATTCTTTTTGCATTCGGTTTTTCCAGTCACGAGTCCTTTTTTAAAGCTGATCGTTTTGTGTTCATTTTGTTTAGTTCTTTTTTCGTAAAAGATTTAATGTTTAGTATAGAGCATAGAAAAATTCGCAGTGTGAGATAGGCAAGAAGTAAGGCATGTAGTAACATCAGCACGGCAAAGATCACTCATTTAAAGACAAGGAAGGGCAAAAATATTTTAAGTCAAGTGCTGTATGAGACGTACGATTTTTGAATCAAGCACGGGCAACGCCGGATCATGCTGCTAGTATATATATATATATGACAATAATTTTATACTACAGAATCTAGTAACAGTAATGATTTGACTTTGTCAGTTAGCGAATGGACTTCATTTGATTAATTAGCTGGGTTGCACTTCCGAATATGTTGCGGGATCGTTTAGGGTAGAGAATAGAACTCGGTCGGTTAAAAATTTACGATTTTTAGAAGAGGTTTACATCAATCTCAATTGACGCTGTGCAGGCTCAAAGAGAACTTTCTCAGTTCTCTGTGTCTCATGGGTGGGTCGTAACTAAAAAGGTTTCTGTTGCATTTCCACTAGGAACTTATTTACACCGACTTGCTGTTTTTATTTTAAACATTTATATAGTCGTGGCTCTTTATTTGGCCACTTTATTTACCTTTATCATATTCGCCGTTTTGAATATATATATATATATATATGTATTCATATACATATATATATTCATATATATATATATTCATATATATATATTCATAAATATATATATATATGTATGTATTCATATACATATATATATTCATATATATATATTCATATATACATATTCATATACATATATATGAATATTCATATACATATATTTATATATATATATATATTCATATATATATATATATATGTATATATATATGTATTCCTATACATATATATATATTCATATATATATATTCATTTATATATATTCATATATATATATATATATATATATCTGTGTGGTGTGAGCGTACTCGCGCGTGTTTTTTTTTTGTGTGTCAAATTTATAGAAAAATAGGAAAGAACCGTTAGGTTAATGATCCAAAGGTCTTTAGTATTTTTGTTTTTATTTTGTAAAAACAGTGGGCAATACATGAGTAGAGCCTAAATTATAATTATTTTTAAAAAAATCTGATTCCATCGCTACATAAGAGTTCTCATGTTTCAAAAATAGAAGCTAAAAAACCAGCTCTATTTCATCTTCAAGAGAATTTTAGAAATAAATTTGTAATCATATTTTTAAAAACTAATCTTATATATATATATATATATATATATATATATATATATATATATATATATATATATATATATATATATATATATATGAGAGAGTGGGAGATACCCACTCATAGATAATAATGATAATATATATTGTGTTTTTCTAGAGGATAACACTTTTAAGGCAACTTTGAAAGTAATCCTTTAATATTAAGGTATAGAGCAGCAGAAGATAACATTAGCCTGAAGTCGGAAATATCAGTTACAAGCTTTTCGTATTATTTTTTACGAGATAGATAGAAATATATGTATGCACGTTTAATTTCTGTCTGATATGTTGGCATTGTCATTGATATGTCAAAAATGTGCATCTATATTTATAGATATATTAGGAAAACCTATGACAAAGTGGAAAAGTTGTTTTTGTCCAACGCGTTTCGTCATTTAAGGCTTCATCGCTCTAAAGAATTCATCTAAGCATAGCATAAAATCTTTTACTATTATGTCTAATTAATGAAAGACGTAATTAATATAAAGCAAAATGATAATACTTAAAGATAGAATTTGTGTTATCACCTTTAATAATTGCCACAAGGAAAAACCACAAGGAATCTAAATAAACATTATATGAACACAAAAGAGATCTTTTACGAAACAACGTACACAATACATTAGTTGATCATTACAATGGCTATGACTATAATGTTGATTAAAATATGCTAATTTAATCGAAAAAGGAAGCAATTGAAACTAGAATGTATAGAAAGTGCCTTAGTCGCTAGAAATAGCACAGTAAATTTAAGTTGAAGATCTTACAATTCAACTTTCTTGGCAGATCTTCTCTGATAAAAATGAGGGCTATTTAATTTTTAAAAAGCGATAAAACATAAGCAAAAAGAATAAGAAACGAAATTTAATAGGCTAGACTATATACCCAAAACACATACACGAAGGTATTTGACGGGGTTATATATATATATATATATATATATATATATATATATATATATATATATATATATATATATATATATATATATATATACACTGTTATGGGAACCTACCCGTAATAGTAATGGACTAGTCCGTACTCCATAAATACTGCGCCTCAAGAGGAAGCAGTAGAGGGAGACAATGACTGAGTCAGACAGAGAGCGTGAGTCGGGCAGTCGGATAGACGATTACTGTAAAATATTGGAATAGTGATACTTCGAGACAACATAGTTCTCTCTAACCTAACCTGATTATTATTACTAACACTTCTACTCTTTTGTACATATATTCTATTTGTAATATATATCTGTGTTATTCCATACCTGGGTTCGAGTTATTCTTCATTGGTTCTAACTTGGACCATCACCGTAGTACAAGGAGCTGGACCATAACATATATATATATATATATATATATATATATATATATATATATATATATATATATATATATATATATTACCGTGGTTGAGAAAGTGAACAGTCAGTCATCAAAATTTACCAAGATGTAGGACTAACGATCAAACTATCCAAAAAAGAAAATATGATCATGAATAGGAATGAGAGCAGTGATTCCATATACCATGAATCCATCATACAAATTCAGGATATGGAATTAATAAATACGAAGCCCGTCAAATGCCTCGATGTATGTGTTTTGGGTATGAACCTCTATGCGCATATATATATATATATATATATATATATATATATATATATATATATATATGGGCATAGGAGGCTCTGGAAAGAGCTAGTACACTTGTTGTCTGGCACGCTGTATGTTTGGGTAGATGGACATCATCTCCTAATTCTCGCACATGATGCTATGCCCCGGTAAACCGTTATGGGTGGTAGGCTAAACTGATATGAGCGGCGTGGTGTTAACACGGGAACACTGGATAAAGAACCTCCTTGAAATAGGTCACCAGCCAAGGCATGAGGCTTTCTCAGAAATACAACAACGGTCACGTGTTCGCGACCAAGGAGAGCCACCTAATTGGAGGCTATCGGCTGTAGTCCAACCTGGAAAGGGACTGGCTACGCCAGGTGAAGAAACCCCACATGATGATCCCAGCAAGAAACCATTCATGTCGACCCATGCTCTGGCACGCGACCGTGACAGATGGTGGAGAATGGTGGACAACTCAGCACGTCGGCGCCTAAACGACTCCTTCCGGCATTAAGGACGAAATAAGAAGTAGAATCTTTATTACAGACATGAATACCTATTTCAGCAGCATAGCATCCTCCATCATCAGTACACTAGACTTAGAAATGCCGAATGTTTCAGTTATAAAAACGTCTCCTTTAACATTCCGATTACCATTTCAATATTTTAATTATTACCCGCTAGAAAAACATACTAATTATTCACAAGAAATACTTCAATTTAACTGTTATCATCCTCAAAGAAGTTACCAAACTGTAGAACATGTGTATGGAAGAAATCTCAAGTAACAATCTTTGTAATAATAGTAGCTTCTCCATAAATTGCACCTTATTTTTGTGATTAAATATTAAACAAAAAAAATCTTTACTGTTATAGCTAAGTGATAGCAGCAATAAAAATACCTAAATTTTGACACTATTCTTTAGGTAAGCTTATATAACATATAAGCTATCGGAATATATTTAAAAATATATCTTTTCAATTAAGGCTAAACAATCCTGTTGCCATCAAAACAAACTGAACATTTTGGGCAACCAAGTATTGGTCTGCAGCAATAGACAAGAATTTCCGTAAAGGTTATCAACGAGTTAGCTACAATCATTGAATTCGAATTCCAGGCGACCTTTGTACGTATCCATCTTTCATACGGAATAGTTTCCGAGTGTCTTAATTAAAGACGGTTGGCAGATAAAAGGCACAAGCGGAAAACCATTTACCGCTTATCCCATTACCTTCCAGGCTGTATTAGTGGAAAGCTGCTCCCCCCAGACTCTATCTTGACAGGAATGAGTCATATTTATCCGAATCTATTCGGCTCATACAAATGCCTCCAGTATTTTGATGAGCCGAAAAAGGAAAATTTATATATAATTAAACTATCTTTATTCGCTCGTCAAAGTGTCCAGATAAATCAATAAATCCGTAATGCTAAAAAAGAAAAATATATTTCTGACAACAAAGATTTCCACATAATCTTCTTTGTCAATTCAATTCAATTATTGTGAATTATTAATCACATGAACCGAAATGTGCTTTATTCTATGCAAAGTTATTCGCATATTACTTTAAAAAAATGAAATGCTCGTTTCTTTTCAAACATAGATTTAAACTTAGGTGTTGTGTTTTTGTTGTAACCTAGAAAACGTTACTGAATGAGGAATAAGCAAATATGTACATGAGAAGGCACGGTGGATTAATGGATAGCGGCTTGGATTGTGGAATCGGAGAGCTGAGTTCGTATTGCAGTCGAATCCATTACATTCATTTACGTGCTAATACCCTTGGGAATCCTCTTCTTCAATCTCAAGCTATGGGTAAATAGCAGGACAGACCCTAGGAGAAGGACAACTCTGAATTCAAAACCTGCGGAGGGTCGTTTGGGGAGCTTGTGGCACCAGGTCTCTGTATTCGGCCCTTCAAAAAGTGTGGATGGTCCTGCACAAAACCGTCACCAATATAATCAAATCTCATGTGCTGTTGTCGTGCTGTCGGTTTCCTGGGAACTGATCTGCTTGACCCCCATACGTCGAATTCGAGTATATATATATATATATAAATAACTGAACATTGAAGTCAACACCTAGAAGCGAGAGTCTGTTTCATGCTAGACGCAATCTAAGTGTTGACTTTTATATTTACACACGCTCTATCTCTGATATTGAGTACTTTATCCTATAAATATAGCACACATTAAGACTATATTTCTCCATATGGTGGAATGTGGAAATTGTCGCGATTTCATGCGTAGCGTAAAATGAAAAATATTTTATAAGATTTTGTTCAATAACCCTTCCTCGGTTACGAGGAAGGGTTATTGAATGAGGAATAACGAAAACGGAGGTTGGAAATGACATCGTAATCTTTATAAAATCAGCAAAATACAATACTCGCCAGCGGCATGAAGTAGGTAAACCACTGCTAGTAGTGGACTACTTAGACAGCATTTTACCCCCACTTACAATAGTGGCCAACGTATTTATGAGGACTGGGACATATCCATTAGCGTTCATAGGGACGGCATATAACAGTTTTATAATCCAAACAATTATACTTAAATTATGGATATTAATAATAATAATAATGCGAGAAAAATTCTCAAATATTTGTGTGCTTATTACACCGTTATGGATTATGAGTGAACCAACCAAGGTATATTCAAGGTTGACTGGATGTAAATTGCGCCGGGAATTTGTTTATCATCTCTTGCATCCGATATTGTGTTGTACTTTGTTCATTCCAGAGTTTTATTGGGACAATTTACAAACAGGGAATTTAAGTTCCTCATGATCTTTCGCTTGGGGACCGAAAACATTTCTTCCTCATATCCTGCAGCCGTATTTTAAAGAGGAATACCAATATTTCATTTTTGAATTGCATTGTTACATCTGAGAAAAGAAAACGGAAATGGTCCTTAAAAATGAGAAACTAGCGGCAACACCAAAACCAGGACTCTGTTTACAGAAATGCTTGCTTTGTGTCTGGTGGGATATGAAAGTATCATCCATAACGAACTACTGGACATGGAAGGACCAACACTGCTGGTATCGATTACCTAAATATTTTGGTCGTGTTTTTATGCTTTCAACTACAGATACGTTTACATAATTTTATAAATATTATAAATTCAAGGTAAAAGTATGATTTTTTTAGATATATATTTTGTAGATCATGAAATGTATTGGTAATTTTACTATAAAAATGTATTTCTATATATTTTAGTGTAGCATTGATTGTCATTTTGCTATAACAATTATTGTTGCTCATTTTATTATAAAAATGTACTGTTAATTTTTGGTTGCGATGGGGAGAAATATTTATCCATAGCTGGGATTATAATAGATTATACTACCACAGGTCAAGGTAAACCTGGAAACAACAGCAATTAAGAGGTGGTTTCACGCTCCTTAAAACATCCAATTTTCCGATCAGAGCCCTTGTTCATTTTACTATAAAAATGTAATATTCATTTTTGTTTTGGGGTTCACTATTTTCCCATAGTTGGGGCCATAACGGGTGCTACCACCCCGGCCCAGGGTGTATCTGGGAACAGAAATTAAGAGGGGGTTCCACACTGCTCAAAACCTCCAATCTTTCAATCAGAGGCCTTGTTGCCAGATGTAGTTTATCGTCATACGCAGGACGAGAAAATATTTCTGGCACGACTCAGAGAACCCACTTCCCTAGAAGTAGACGTAGCAGTTGATTCGATATAGTTGCTCCATTTCATCTCATTGGAAAAACTGAGCCCAAGAAGGCGTAATGTTACTTGCCTGAAGTTAAGCATCATCCATGCTGATTGCAGGTAAAAAAAGGGTCTTTGTGTTGATTAAATGAAAGCAGTTTCCTTTGAAGGCGTTAAATTTTACACGCCATTCCCTGCCACAGGTAGCGACTAATTGGACATCATTTTCAAGATCAGCTGTCAGTTTTACTTTGTCGGGTTTATCGGACCTGTCACTAAGACAGGAGTAAATGGTTGTGTCATCTGTATAAATGACTAGTTTGGAATTGATAACATCGGGTAGATCACTGATGAAGATTGGAAACAAATTCCAAGGATAGAGCCCTAGTGAGCTCCCACGTGAGTATACAATTATTTAAAAGCATGCCCGTTTAAAGCAAATTTCATTACACGATTTGTTTGGAACGATTGGATTAAGCCAAATATTCGCCCAGTGACATGGTATCCCCTGAGTCTGCGGAGCGTACCAGCATGTATATTTGGTATAAAGTAGATGCTTCTTCATCTTCTTTGTGTTTTGTCCCTTCAGCACGTTGGTGATCATGGCTCTCCACAATTTCTCTCCTTTCTAGGTTCTAATAAATCTTGCTTTTTTTTATCACTCCTAAACATTGTTCCGCCATCCATTTGCTCAAAATCGCTAGGTAGGTTGTCCGTTGTTTTCCTATGTCTCTCTTGCCTTCAATTTTATCCAGTGAGTTTTAGATTTTCCAAGTCCTCTTTCCTTATTATGTGCCCTAAAAATTTCAACTATCTCTTCTTGATGCTAAGTATAAGTGTTCTTTATGTTTCCATTTTCTCTAGAACTTCATCGTTGCTCACATGTTATTCTCAGCATCCTTCTGTAGAACTACAGATTCTATTAATTCAAGTATATTAGGCACCTTTGAGGAGATTGTTCAGCATTCACTGCCATATAGGAGGACCGATATCAAGTAACAATTCAGTACTCTTGTTTCTAAGATTTTTTAAAAATTTACCAGCACTCTGCTTAGCTTTTGGAAGGCATATTTCGCCAGGCCAATGCGCCTTCGGATTTCAGTGCCGTACTTTCTGTCCTCTGTTAAAACAATTAAAAGATATTTAAAATTTTCTATCTGTTTGAATTTAGTTTCTCCAATTTGTAATTTTGTATTTTGAGCCCATCCCATGCATTCTGTCTTCTTGCAGTTGATGTTTAAACCTGTTTTTCTCTCTCTCATTCCTACACTGCCTTCTCTGGGAGTTTTTGTAGTTTACTTTGCGTGTTTTTTATCAACACTGTGTCGACTGCATATCTTATGTTGCTGTGGTCGAAACATTTATAAACCATTCATGCTTTCGAATCATTTAATGGAATAATATTTTGTAGTTTAACAAGCGCAATTTCAGATTAGAAAAGGCAAGCGTTTTGTCCCAGCAAACAAACGACGCAATATATAATGATTGCTGCAAAATGATTTTTCTACGAATAAACAATGCATTGTAAATGAAATCCAAATGAGTTTAATTAACAATCCATAGATGTTCTTGTCTTTAATCAAATGAACTAAATATTTCAATTGGATTTTATAATTGAAAAAGCCGCCGGTAAAGACTTTCGAAGACACAAGGACGGTTTATCGGTCTACTGCTTTTGTTCTATCGTTCATAGCTTTCTGTTAGAAAGCAATTCCGTCAATTATAGCTTTCATGTAGTACTTCGACATAGTGTTCTGGTTAACAGGCTTGTCTCGCTAGAGCAATTACGACTGATGTGTCCATAGGTTACAGTTTAGACAATCCATATGTCCATACATGTGGCCTTTGACGCATCTAAGCTACGCTTAGTAAATCGCTATTAAATTTCTTTGTTGTAACTGTAATAAAAATAATAAAAATAAACCGGAATGAAAAGCAACTTGCAGGACCCTTAAAAAAATTAGCGATTGTACTATTTGAATTTTCTGACGAAACTTAATTCTTAACCCTAGAACATTAACCATGGGTATATAGTACCCAGCGCAAATTTTTCTATTTTTAATTACAAATGTCAGTACCTGATTTTCTTACCTAAATAATATGTTTTTCAGTTCCTATTAATGTTAACTCAAAGTACAAAGTTTGAAGTGCTTGCATGTAAAATATTTCAAATAAAGATTTATATTTAATATTTTTTTTTTATAGTTTCAAAATCGGGTATGATATACCCATGGTTTCTTAGTGGTGTAGCTTTAATTGACTGTTAGTGTTCTAGGGTTAAGATAATGATTGAATTAGCGAGTTTCATATCGATAAAATTGCCGTAGAAATCCCCCTATTGCCTCGCTAAATATTGGAGCTTAAAAATGTTAGCAAAATATTGCAGTAACAATCATAGGTAAGAATGCTGATAAGGAAATAAGATTATACAAAGGCAAAGATTCGAAATTTACTGTAGCAGACGTTAAACGCATGAAAGCATTATCAACTGCTCGCTTCACTTGTTCTTTCTTTCATTTTATTATCTATGCTTTCTATTTATCACGAAAACAAGCAGCGTCCTTGATATACTAGTCTTTGTCTTTCCACGCTATCAAAACGGAATAGTCCATTATTTATCTGAGGTAATGTCAGATAGTAGCGCACGTTTTACTAAATCATGCAGCATTATAATAATCATTTGTTTTACAAGACATCAACATTGAAATATTAAGGAAAACATTCCCTTGATAAATAGTATAGTAGACTCGTCTTGCGGAACCATATGGGAATCTGTCTATATTTCTGTTGTCCTCATCTTTGTCGTCATATTTATTACAACGTTTGCATGCTCCGGTTTTTTTTTTACCAGAGCTCCAGTGGTTGGAATGTCGAACTGAACACTTTATTTCGCTCACTGGGGTAGACTGTTCTATTTCCACGTACCATGGTTAATGGATATCAGTTATCTCCTGTTAATTTCCCTCTGAATGTTCTCCACTGCCTTAAGTGTGGGTATCGAACTCACACTCTTTGGGTCCTGTCACTGGATCTAACCAACACCTTTATCCACTGTGCCATGTGTCGTTGAGGACATTTGTGTATGAATGTTTGGGTATTATAAACCTAATGTCTTCAGCAATAATTTTTACCAGTACTCATATTGCAATTTTTGCTGTTATCATGACATATTTTTACCAGAGCTCGTATTGCAACTTTTGTTGTTATTATCGCTTTTCTCTGGCACTCTTTATTACTGGTTTCCATATTGTATTAATTTCTATGCTTGGTCGGCTCAAGAGATTTTTCTCCCTAGCATATGTGCTGATTCCTTAAGTTTACGAATTTTCCAATGGTGTTCCTTGTCTATGATCTCAACCTGATCCCACAGAGGGCGGTGATCGCCCTTCTCTCTCCATATGTGGTCAGCCACGCCTGATTTTTCCACTTCCCCTCGTGTCACACCTTTCTGATTTACCACGAATACCAGGTGCTGCAAGCTTGGATGTGCGGGTGGTATAATGGAGATTGATCTGGAATTGTTAATCAAAGAATTGAGTTCCAATTCCGGTTGGGTTCGTTATACTCGTTTACGCGCAAAATACTCTTGGGAAAGATATGGTGATTCTCTAAGTGTAGCTTAGCTGTAGCACAAGGACGAAAGTATACAGCACCCAGTGGGTATCGAACTCACTACTCAACCGTAATTGTTCTAGTGGGACAAGATTGTTAATCATCACAACACGTCGAGTATCCCCCTCTTGATAAAGTTATAGCTAAACAATTCTTACAATATAAAAAAAAACTGCACAATGTTGATAAGCCGTAAAAACGAACCAACAAATCAATAAACTGTGAACTGTGTATAGGTTGTCCCTAAAGACTGGAAATATAGGCAAAAATGCAGATTTTCAAGGAAGTTTTCGACAACTTTTATTGAATTGGAATATTAAAAAAATAACATCTTCAATATAATTTCCATCATTTGTGATGCAAAGGTTGCTGTGCATTGCAAAATTCACGTGAACTCGATGCATTAACTTGATATTGCCTTCAATTTTAACGCATTCACTCTTTATGCGTTCAATAAAGAATGTTGCATCTGTGATTTCCATTGAATACACTTTATCCTTTAGCATACACCATAAAAAGAAGTCAATTCTTTCTTCTTTCGACAAAACTACGTTTTATCTGTGGAGGTAAAAAATGTATATAGTTATTGAGATTTCTTATGTGTTCAGACTTAGGAAAACTCCTTTCTCAGATCAGTGATTAAAACTGACCTCGGACGAATGATTTGGTTTGGTTTGTTCTGTTTTACGGCATATCAACCACAATGGGTTATTTAATGCCGACAAAATTTCCTCTTCTTTCTTTTCAAAAATCTATAGCTGGTTATATATTTTTCAAAATGTATAGTTTTTTTTTTGTGGCATATTAACCTCAATGGGTTATTTAATGCCGACAAAATTTCCTTTTCCTTCTTTTCACAAATGTGTAGCTGGTAATTTTTTTTTTTCAAAATGTATAGTTTTTTTTTTGTGGCATATCAACACCTCAATGGGTTATTTAATGATTAAGATTTTTTTTTCTGGTAATATTTTCTTTTTTCAAATATTTATTGCTGATACTATTTTTTTCAAGTATTTCTGGTATTAAAATCTATTTTTACTCTTTCATAGTGTTTTGATTCAGGTTATGGGGTCAACTATTTGCCCATAGCTGGGACCCTAACAGGTGCTACCACCCCGGGTCAGGATGGATTTGGGAACACCAGCAATTAACCGGTGAATCCACGCTCCTCAAAACCTTCTGATCAGAGGTCTTGCTGTTGGACGTAGTTTATCGTCTTACCCAGGACGAATGAACGTTTAAGTTTTAGAGATGACTATGTTTCTTTCATGGCGCTATATAATCATAGGGAAAGAAATGTAGCAAATAACAGAACCATATTACTTGAATTCATCCAATAACAGAGACAACGAAAATGTGTAACATATGTAACTTGAAGAGAAAGTAATAGCATAATTAAGCATTAATCAATAATAAAAGAGTACGAAGGATGCCACAGCCAATACTCGAAAGAGCAATAAAAGTTATTGGACTTGAGAAAATTATTTGCTTGAAAATCTTTTACATAGTAAGATTTTATAAACTTCAGACGGTGAGAGCACTGGCTATTTAGCCAAGGAATGCCGAATGATTCAATGTAAAGAAACAGTTAATATATCCATTAATATTACCATATATATGTATATATATATATATATATATATATATATATATATATATATATAGCCTCGATAGATTATATATATATATATATATATATATATATATATATATATATATATATATATATATATATATATATAAGTGAACATTGAAGTCAACACTCACAGGCGAGACCTGACGGTTGCGCTTAGCATGAAACAGCCTGTCGCCTCTGAGTGTTGACTTCAATGTTCACTTTTATATTTATATTTACATACGCTCTATCTCTGATATTCAGCACTTTATCCCATAAATATAGCACACGTTAAAACTATATTTCTTCATATATATATATATATATATATATATGGTAATAGTAATATATATATATATATGGTAATAGTAATATATATATATATGTATATATATATATGTATATATATATATATATATATATATATATATATATAGAGAGAGAGAGAGAGAGAGAGAGAATAGGTTGCAAATTGCTACAATCTAAATCATTAACCTATGAACTTGAGTCAACTTCTCAAACAGACTCGATAGATTGCGATTTACATATGGATATCGTGCATAGCCAAAACACGTTCAGAAATATATAAAATGTCAGCTGCATACAACTACGTTCTCAGATCGATGGTTAATCATGGCTTCTAGCTAATGGTGCCAGTGTTACTTAGCAGGAACCATTAATCTTCGAGCATCGTGGACTGGCGCTACAGAACTACAATCAGAGGACAACATCAACAATCAAAACGGATGCAAGTCGAAGAGAAAATAATGAGAAAATCAAGACGTTGATGTTCCACACTAGTTCAAATAAAGGAAACCTCCAATTAATATTGGAAACAGCATTAATATTTACTGTACTTGTACTGAACCTATTTTCCTGAGCGATTGTTTCAATAGAAGGGTCTTCTAAATTTCAACTGACTATAACATTAGCTGTTTGCCTAATGTATACTGAATGTTTCCATATAGGGAAACGGCTTATGTTGTCATTGCAATTGGGTTCGAGCTCCTGCTGTATATATCGAGATTCTTGAGTAAATCCAAAGAGGTATCTGTAATCTAATCGACCCTGTCAAGGCGTCTCGACGTTAGTCACTTTCTTACCAACCTAATGTGGATTTTCTCTATCTTTTCTACGAATGGCAAATGTCCTGAGAAGCTTTTTCCCCCGGTGCCCCGTCTACATGAATTTAAGCGTGCTACTAGGTTGGCAAGTAGGTCTCGCTGTTTTACTGTTGAACTGACTATATGCGATCGCCATTACTACTCTAAGAGTTTATTTTCTTGCACTTCTCACGTGTGGAACTCACTTCCGATTTTTTGCTTCCTAGATAACTACAATCTTCAAAATATTAAATGCCACGTCAGTCGCCTTCTTCTGTATTCTTGAACTCTTCTCCTTTTGTTCCAATCTTTACCTTTTTTCAGTCTTCTGATTCTCTTTCATTTTCACTCCCTGTCACCCACCGCCTGCGTTCTACTGGCATCGTCACTTTGCTTGGGGTGAAACGATAAAAAATTATTTTATCGTCTTTATAAGGAAGCTTTGGAGAAAAACGAATCACATAGAGAATAAATTTGGTCACACCGATTGCGGCAGAAATACCTCACACATATACCTCCCAATTATGGTAAGATATTAGTTAGATGAAAACACCATTGGTACTGATATCTTGCCATCATGATGGAAATATTTCTGGATGTTATATATGCAGGTATTTCAGCCGGACCCTGTACAGTTGCTGTTCACGATTTGTTGTTTGGTACTCTCAAATTTGTAACTATTTTTCCGATAGCCCTAAAAATTTAATCGACACCTTTTGCCATTTTTCCGCACAAAAAAAACAGAGAAGAAAAATGAAAAGAAAGTTAGTTAATACACGATTAGAACGAGTGTTTATAGTCTTGTTTTTCTTTCAACATCTCAACCGCTATGCTTTTCGATCTTCTCGCAATCTTTAAAGGTCGCGTTATATATTTTTATCCATTCAATATGGTCGCAAAACAAAGATCGCTGTGTTTGAAAAACTGAGGCGATATCTACAGACAAATGAATGCAATATACATAGACTCCTTACTGAAATGTCAGGATCTCTTATTACGAATACAGTTTGGTTATTAGCTACTTGGGAAATCACTTCCCTATTTAACATACAGCGGAAAGAAGCTCTTATTCTCACAATGAAAGATGGCGAGGAAAAGAAAGAAGAAATGAAGAGAAGAGAAAGAAAGAAAGAAAGAAAGAAAGGAAGGAAGAGCGAGAAGAAAGAAAGAAAGAAATGACGGTTTGGAGGTGAAATAAATTAAAAACGTAAGCAAGCAAGAAAGAAAGGAAGACAGAAAGAAACAAAGAAACAAAGAAAGAAAGAAAGAAAGAAAAATAGAGTGGAACAAATGCGTGTTTGGAAATGGAATAAAGGATCAAGAATTAAATGGACTGTACGAGAAATATATTACAGGAGAAAAGAAGAAAAAGAAAGAAGAAAAGAAAGAAAGAAAGAAAGAAAGAAAGAAAGAAAGAAAGAAAGAAAGAAAGAAATGACGGTTTGGAGGTGAAATAAATTAAAAAACGCAAGTAAGCAAACAATCAATCAATCAAGCAAGCAAGAAAGAAAAGAAAGAAAGAAAGAAAGAAAGAAAGAAAGAAAGAAAGAGTGGAGCGAATGCATGTTTGGAAATGAAATAAAGGGACAAGAAGAAAAGAAGGAAATAAAGAAAGAAGAAAAGAAGAGAAAGAAGAAACTAAAGAAAGAAAGAAATGACGATTGGGAAGTAAATAAATTAAAATAAGCAAGAAAGAAAAACATAATAAAAGAGAAGAAAGAAAGAAAGAAAAAAAGAAAGAACGACAGAAAGAAAGAAATGACAGTTTGGAGTTGGAATAAATTAAAAGTGCAAGCAAGCAAGCAAGCAAGAAAGAAAGAAAGAAAGAAGGTAAGTGAATCGAGTAATAGTCGGCCTCTAGTGGTTACTCATGGTACTGTATAAGGAAGATAACCAAACGCTAATTTGTTCAAAACAGGACATAGAGAAAAATTTACAAAAAAAAAAAAAGAAAAGAAAAAAAATGACAAAGAACTCGAAGTCAATTAAACGTCTGTTATCTTGCTGAAATACAAAGTACTATTGTGTATCACCGGAACGCACTGCATTTAGTTCCATTTTGAC
Organism: Acanthosepion esculentum; assembly: GCA_964036315.1. Taxonomy (NCBI): domain Eukaryota; kingdom Metazoa; phylum Mollusca; class Cephalopoda; order Sepiida; family Sepiidae; genus Acanthosepion; species Acanthosepion esculentum. Next base: position 53,477,301 of record OZ038494.1, read on the forward strand.
GCTTTTAAAATCTCTCTGGATGAATTTAAGGAATTCTGTTTCACCGAAGAAAAATTGAAAAAAACATTGATCAAGAAAAGTGAATTTGTACTTTGAAGAGCAAATGAAACTGAGTCACTTGTGCTGAGCGTCGGCAATTATTAAATAAAAGCTATGAGGTGGACTGAAAAAGGAAAAAAGGAAAAACGAAAATAAAATTTCTATTTCGCCATCTTTTCTCGGTGAATGATTTTTCGCCACCGGCCAATAGACAGGTATGTCCGACTGTAAGTTGATAAAAGAAAAAAGGTCAAGAAGACTGCTTTTTAATATGCTGAAATATGGCTGGATATATATCTGAACTAGGCGGATGTAACCTTAAATCGAAACAGAAAACTTCAGATACTTACTCGCAGTCAAAAGAGCGAACGAGAAGGACATTAAAAAAAGCCCCAGGAAATTATCTAACAAAGAAACTGTCGTTAGAAACGGTTTGGAAACACAGCATATATGAAGCATGGAGGAGGAAGAGGAGAAGGAGGATGAGGAGGAAGAGGAGGAGGAAGAGGAAGAGGAGGAAGCCAAAATGGCCTTCAATATATCATCTCCACTTGTTACAATATCTAAATAAAAGTATATGGGGCCCTGGGTATGAAGATAAACTACTTCCGTCAGGAAGGCCTCTGATTGGGAAGTTTTAAGGAGTATGGAACCACCTCTTAATTGCTGTTGTTCCTAGGTCCACCCTGACCCCGGATGGTAGCAACTGTTAGTCTCCTAGCTAGGGTCAAAGGGTTAACCCCCAAACTGGGATCACAACACTATGAAAGTATAAAAAGAAATTATAATAAAAATACCAGCAATAAATCTTTTTAAATATGAAATAAAAAATAATTACCAGCAATACATTTTTGAAAAAAAAGTACCAGGAATACATTTTTGTAAAAGAAATTACTAATGCTCTCAAGAAAAGAAAATTTCCGTATTAAATGACACATAAGGTGTTGATATGCCGCTAAACAAACAATAAAAGTATATGAAGCATTTCTGTACAGAGAGGGCCACAGCTTTTATTCTGCCCATCTTGCCCTGAGACTTGGCACAGATAGAAATATCCCTAGAATGCCATGGATTAGTGACTAGAAACAAAGGCATATAAACGGCTTTAAGAGGTTACATTCAAGAGTTTTTTTTTACTGCTCAGATATACGTTCGCTTAGTGGTTTTTCTACGCCTGGTATTGACTGAAGTGGTACGTGAGAGGCAAAGATTTTGGAAGCGTTGATGTTTATTGGAAGGGACAAGACTCCGGGCATAGATGGTCTTCCCTACAAAGAGTACTTCGAGCATTCGCTTTTTATACCTTTGCTACTACTGACCTTTAAAAACTGGTTGGAGAGTAGGACCATTTGGACTATCAGTTCTGCCTGAAGATTGTCATTGCATGAAACTCTGAGTAACGGTTTTGGTATTATCATTAATATATTATATTTAGGCTTTGTCGATTTTGGCATTGAGTCCTCACATTATTTTTTTATTTTAAGCTTTTAGCTTATTTTAATCTTTAGCTTTTATTCTTACTATATATATACTAGCAGCATGGCCCGGCGTTACCCGTGCTTGATTCAAAAATCGTAGACTCATACAGCAATCGCTATCACTTGACTTAAAATATTTTTGCCCTTCCTTGCCTTTAAAGGAGTGCCCTTTGCCGTGCTGATGTTGCTACATGCCTTACTTCTTGCCTATCTCACACTGCGAATTTTTTCTAAGCTCTATACTAAACATTAAATCTGTTACGAAAAAAGAAGTAAACAAAATGAACACAAAACGATCAGCTTTAAAAAAGGACTCGTGACTGGAAAAACCGAATGAAAAAAGAATGTTAGCAACAAATATTTTTTCACACCCAACCTAGTTTTGCGGAATTAGAATTAACGTTGAGTTTAAGCAAGCGAATGAGCCAATTGGAGTAAAGTGCCATGCAGATTAAAATTTTTCCAACGTGTAACGAATGCAGCTATCGATTTTCTTTTGCATGCTAGCATGCTAGTCAACAGTCATGTCACGCTGGCCAATAGAATCTTCCTGCCTATTCGTGGCAGCCAACTATAGGCTCTCACACTGGCCAGGAGAAAATGGCCTCAAATTACATGAAAACTACCATAGAAGCATGAAAAAATCAATTATTTCCACTATCGATGGGAGTTGGGAAATGCAAAGTCGGCCTTAGGCTTGCCGCTAACTTGGAGCATGTGCATGTACATTTTTCTGCAAATCCGTCGAAAATTGCGGCCGTGCATTCGTTACACACACATACATATCATGCCTTATATATATATATATATATATATATATATATATATATATATATATATATATATACTCACACATGATAAGTGTGATTGAAAAGTAACTCCCCATTTTAAAATAATTATAATTTATTTCTTAACTGTAATTTTTACAAGAAATGGATATGAGAGGAAATCTTTTAGCATGAGGCTTTATGTAAAATTCGATATTGGCACCAGATTTCGCTACCAGCTTTTCGAGCTACGCGGGCGTCAAATGATTTCACCAGGAACTCTTGCAGTATAGAAGATATAACTTCTTGTATTCCACCTTTAAGTGCTCCCAAAGTCTTGGATTGGTATTCCTTGACCTCCCCCCCCCCCAAAAAAAAAGCTACAGTTTGTTAAGTAAGGATTCATAGCTAGTCACTGATACATAAAATAGAGAGTTACTTTTTAGTCACTCTGCATGTATGTAATATATATATATATATATATATATATATATATATGTGTGTGTGTGTGTGTGTGTGTGTGTGTGAGTGAGTGTGTGTGTGTGTGTTTGTGTTTAAATTATCTTCAGATTGAGTGTATCTGTAAAGGCACAAAATGAAGAAAAAAGACAGGAAGAAAAACTATATATTGCCGACGCGTTTCGTCCTTTGGGGTACATTATCGAGGTAAATGTGGGATCTGTTTTGTCATTAAGGCTGTCATTGGTTTATCAAGGGTCTTAAATTTGAGAATGTTCATGAATATTCATTAGGTTTTATGGATTGGGATGGACATTTGTGATGTACATCTTCAAACAACAACAATAACTATAACAATAAGCATAAACGTATTAACGATATTACAATAAACATTATAACATATTATGACCATTATAATATAATATAATAATCACTGATAACCTGATCATAATTTAAACAATATTCATTTATTAAAAATAAATAAACTTTTTTGTATATTACTCGCTTACATGAACACTCACATATTTAAAATTTAAAAGCCTTGAGAAACTATTGACATCCTTGGCGTTGTGTTAAAACACATGCAACAAAATAAAGCCTATTTTTGCCTTGATAAATTCCTGTCAGAAAAGGTCAGCTTGCAATAGTTTTTTCTCATGTCTTTATTTATATATATATATATATATATATATATATATATATATATATATAAGACATTTTTTATGTTTATACATTCTTTTTATAGATACAAATATTTAAGTAAATGCTCTGTATATAATAAATAGTATTAACTACATTTACCGGCCTGAATGTCCGAGAAATCTTCATAGAATATATGTGTCCTACTATAGGAATCGAACCAGTATCCTATACGGAACCGTCCTATAGCCTGACGAGCTTTACCGATTGAGCCACAGAGGAGCGTTTCAGTTAGCAAGGTCGATCTTACTGTTTTTAAACTACAATTTTCCATGATGTTTTCGCGTATATTCATATCTGCTCGATGCGTATCCAAATGTAAACAAATGATGTCACACATTATGAAATGGACAAAGTCCGAAAATTATTTTCAGACATTTTTTATGTTTATATATTCTTTTCATAGATACAAATATTTAACTAAATGCTCTGTTTAGAATAAACAGTATTAACGACATTTACCGGCCTGAATGTCCAAGAAGTTTTCATAGAAAATATGCGTCCTCCGACAGGAATCGAACCTGTATCCTATACGGAACCGTCCTATAGTCTGACGTGCTTTACCGATTTAGCTACAGAGGAGGACGGATATTTTCTATGAAAATTTCTCGGACATTCAGGCTGGTAAATGTCGTTAATACTGTTTATTATAAACAGAGCATTTACTTAAAAGAGAAAGAGAATGAGATAGAGAGATAGAGCAAGAGAGTGATCGATAGATAGATATATAGAACATTTATACTTATCGAAATCTATCTTGAATGTGTTGTGTCCTTTCAGGATTTCCAACAATTTCCCGTCCTTTGTCGCTCTTAATATATAGAGGTATATATATCAGACATATATCAGATGTTTTACTTTGTCATTTGCTTCAATAAGCAACTATTTAGTAAGCAGAGGTTTCATCTTTGACTACGTTGACATAAAGGCACACAGACGCATACCAACATCTAGCCAGACACACGTACGCACACGTACACACACACACACACACACACACACATATATATATATATATATATATATATATATATATATATATATATATATATATATATATATATATATATATATATATATAAGTATAGTACTCTGGAGTTGGCAATGACAAACTACATTTCCTGCTGGAACCACTAATTTCATCTAAAGTTAACTTATATATCAATGTCTATTCCACTTTTAAGAATATACTTAAATGCGTCTCGTGTTATTTCTTAGGCGTTAATTAACACACCCTTTCAACCACAGGTTATTGCTGGTGTACAGAGATCAATCCTCGCCAAATACCCATTATTTTTGTTCTTCAACAGAATAAACACTTTAAAAGTTTTTTTTTTAATTTGTGGTTAAAACTTTGTCAGTAACTAATAACAGTGTCCATTTTCTTTCCCACAAACTCTCCACTTTATAACTTTCAGTTTGTGCATATATATATATATATATATATATATATATATATA
>OZ038494.1:53484702-53502202 GCA_964036315.1 Acanthosepion esculentum
AGGTTTAAGTAAATTTTCGATTCTTCCAGAAAAAAATAAACAAAACATATACAACCTCAGGCTTGTAAATATTAATAAAGAATACTAGATCTCTGTCTCCAGTTTTCTTTTTTTAATTCACACAGACTTGCAGAAATTGGAGAAAAAAACAACTTATCCATCCGTCAATATATCAATGACCATCATGTACGTATTTAATTTATGTATTTACACACACACGCATACACACGCATATATATATATATATATATATATATATATATATATATATATATATATATATATATATATATATAGTCAGACTCTTCCGTTGTATTCGACGTATGAGGGTCAAGCAGCTCAGTTTCTAGGAACCGACAACCCAGACACCAGTGCATATGATTTGATTATAGTGGTGAAGGTTTTGTGCAGAACCAGTTACACTTTTTCAAAGGCCGAATACAGTGACCTAGTGCACTACGTGCCACAAGGTCCTCAACGACTCTCCGCAGGTTTTGAATTCAGAGTTGCCATCCAAGGCTATAGAACCCAGTCTGTTCTGCTATTTACCCATAGCTGGAAGAAGAAGATTATTAATACTTTCTCAAGTGTATTAGCATGTAAGTGAATGGAATGGATTCGACTGGAATTCGAACTCGGCTCTCTGATTCTTCCATTTCACCGTGCATATATATATATATATATATATATATATATATATATATATATATATATATATATATATATATATATATATATATATATATATATATATATATATATATATATATATCCAAGTGTTTTCAGATTTGGGGAAATAGTTTTTAATGAGGTTTAGAAACAGGTGCCCCAATTTAGTTTTAACCATAATGTTAAAAGGGGGAGTATACAATATGATTTTTCTAGATCTCTTTCTACTATTATGGTTGCTATTTATAGGGCTTTTATATTGAATATTAATCTTTTTGTATCCACTATTTTTAAGTGCAGAATTGTAAAGGTCTCTATGCTTATTAAAAATATCTCTGTTTGAAGAGTTATTACTGATCCTACATTCAATAGAATAGGGTATGTGTTTGATGATTGCAGGGGGGGGGGTTAGAATTTGGATGTACGTATATTGGATTGGAATTAATCTTTACATATGGTTGGTACTTTATCAATACAGTTTTCAAAAAACGTAATGAATCATCTGTTTTGCCGGGCTCAGTAAAATAGATATGAAAAACAACAAATACAATATATTCTTAGTTATATATTTATATTTATGGTATTATTGTTATATTTACGCCAGTAAATATTGTGTTGTGTGAGTCGTGTAGGCAGGGCTTGAACAACATGGATTCTGTGGTCTGTGACTGTTGTTTTCAGTGGGTTCACCTGAAGTGTATTGGCAAGAGAACCATGGTCAAAGACAAGTTTTGGATTTGCAGAGACTGTTATGCCTAAAATGCGTAAAATGTTCAATGAATTCTATATTTCTTTTAATAATTGATAAATAAACTCCTGTGTTAACTATGTGTGTTGTTATTTTTAACATTACCCGCCTTCATAATGATAAAAATAGTTACCAGCAACGTAGCATGGGGGGACTCTATTTTACGGAGACCGGTAATATAAGATTTAAATGCTTGTTTATTTGACCTGGATCGGCAAAATATTTTCTCCCACAAGGAAAATATCGAGCAATTGAAGACATCAATATATATATATATATATATATATATAAGAAAATGTCGATGAAGTTTTAAAAAAGAAAATAAATAAATAAATAATGCCAACTATATTGTAGCGTAAATCTTAATAATATAAAATAAACCAGATGGTAATCACTTGATAGCTTGACAGACAGTCAGTGTAGCCAGGCCCCACCCAACCATAACCGACTTTAAATTTGCTACACAAAGATACACTTGCTTTCTACATTCGTAAAAACCCAGCACCCCCTAAATAAAAGAAAATGCGAATTCTCTTAAGACCACCAACTTAACTCAAAAATAGCGTAATTCTAATTTTTTATTGTAAGTTATTCTTAGCATCGCTTGAGAATGGAACCGAACACCGAATTTTATGCTTAAATTTTAAAGTTAGATTTTAAGATTTAAGTTTCGGTTTCGAAACATAGTAATTTTTGTGTCGTGATGGAAACATATTTTTAAAATATAATTATAATACTATGCGCTATTTTGTATCGAGCACTATTTTTAAATAAAAATAAATGCTAAAGAACTCTAGATTATAAATCTGTTTTTTCCTATTATTTGAATATATATATATATATATATATATATATATATATATATATATATATATATATATATATATATATATATATATATGTAACAGGGCACATCCCATCTTTATATATGCCTCTATATATACATATGCATAATCGTGACAATTACACTACCAACCATATAATATATACATACATAACCATTAGAATTTCCAGGCGAAAAAGCTTATATTCAGATATAAAATGTACCTAATTTTAGAGCAAAGAAAATGACCAAAACTCAATACCATTTTTTCTAGGACTCAAAAAGAACAAAATTGTGTCAAATTGGATTTATTTGAGTAGTGGGGATATAATAATCTGAATTTGGTTAAATAATCTAGACATATTATATATATTTATTTTTATTTTAATTCTCTCAAATTCATGGATCAAGTTTTTAGTACTGTTAATAAACCCAGTAAGAAAGGTCATAATTTTGGTCATTTTTTTTACGTTCCCAAGTACTTTCAATCTCATCCAAGATCATCTTCTGGGGTTAATTGTTAAGACAAAAATGAATGTAATTGATAGAGGTGAATTTTCTTTTGTAAATGGACATAAAACGTGCTCCGTTATAGTCAATTTACGTTAAGAATATGCAAGGGAGGTAACATAGTTTAGTTTTATTTTTATTATTAATGTTTTAAAAATACTCAACCTGCAATTAAAAAGGAATATTTTAAAAAGTTTTCCAATGTTTTTACAATTTGAACACATCAAAACATTGATTTTATAGACATTTTAAATGATTGCTACTATATTCATGATTAATTTTATTTAGTGTTAGTTTCTTGCTTTTTATATAGAGTGCTTCGAGAATTTGAAGTTTTTGTTTTTATTTTCATGGTGGAGTATAATTGTATTGTCAATTAATATTTATCTAAAACGTGAATGTGGGCAGGAATGCTCTTTTAAATATTGTGCAATAGAACCTGAATCCGACCTTTGTAAATTAAGCATTCTTGATAGTGTTGTCGTGAAACCAACATATACATTGACGTTTTTATCAGAGATACAATCTCCCCAAAGGACATTTAAATTGATATACAATGTTGGTCTTTTGCAAAACATTAGTTGACGGAAAAGGGTTATTGCGGATTAAGTTTCTTGTTTGAATTTAGTATAGCATATAATGTGTTTTATTTTTTGTAGTGTGGTCATGTTCATGATTTTATTCTTAAGGATTTTTTCATGTTGTTTTTAGCTAGAGTATACTTGATTGTGGTATAGTATGTTGATATACTTAGGGTTATTTGAGGAAGTATTATGTTCTTTTTTGCTTATGTTAATATTTCTAATAGATTGTCCATTTGTTCATCAACACATGTCAAATACATTCGACAATTTGAAATAGTCGAAGGTACTTGGCATGTTTCTTCCATCAGACAACTCAAATATGAGGATCTTATTATTCAAGGAATTGTTAGTAAGTTAATGTCTCGTTAAGTCCTGTTAGTGAAGTGATTTTGTCATTAATCACATTAACATTGCTAATGAATTGTTTGTATAAATTGTTTCTTTATGATATAAAGTATAAGTATCACATTCAAATATATTTACGACATCAGATCTGCAGCACAGTAATAATCAGAATCTTATATTCTGTCGAAAATACTAAGACATTTATCAACATTAACATTGCTATTTAATTCTTCTTTGTATAACTTGTTACTTTATGAATTATATATATATATATATATATATATATATATATATATATATATATATATATATATATATATATATACTAGGTTACGGGTAGTTTCACCAACACCGCAACCTGATACAAAACCAAGATATTTTGATTTTATACCAGGTAACGGTGATGGACAAAGGTAACCCTTGGGAAACCTATCTTAAGTTCAATTTTTGTATCTTCTATAATGTATTTGCTATAAAATATTTGTTATGCCTCTGTATCTGAATTGTTTAAAATTTATTCTTTTCACAGTCTATTTTTATGATGGTTTCAGTGTATATACGCTGACACATTTTATTTCGATTCCAGAACATAGTTTCTGTTTTGGAAACATTTATCTGAAGTCCAACTTAGCACATTTGGTAAAGACTGCTGATTTCGTCCAATATCATTCTCAGCAGAAAATTAATATTAACATCTAATATGAAAGATGGATATGTATTGGAGGACCTTTTCCATGGTCTGCACATGGCCTGTACCACTTGTTCCAAGAAAAGTGACTCAAGATAAGAATTTCAAAATCAGAAACTATGATCTGAATCTGGAATGAAAACAGTGATGACACCTACCCTGAATCCATCATGAAAAATTCAGGATGTGGAATTAATAAATACTACACACTTCAAATACCTGTAAGTATTGATCATTTATAACAGATTTAGTATATGAGATAAGGAAATTGAACATAGAATAGTCCGCGCTAGAGGTAGTTTCGCTACGGACATTTTATCTTGTTTTGGTATCAGATGGATGCATATATTTATAACAAAATTTCTCGAATATTCAGGCCAGTAGATGTAAATAAATATGCTGTTTAAGAAATAAAAAAAACAGGGCATCTACTCCAATATGAATATCCATATGTATATATATATTATTTTTTTAAGCGTATCACCCCAAGCAAGGCTGGAGGCCACTATCACGCATGGGGTTACAGAAGGGTTGGAGGAAAAGCAGATAGGAGTGGTAAAGGAGTGGATGTGGAGAAAGAGAAAAACAGTGGGTCGATCAAGGCAAGGTGGTTACAGAAGATTTGGAGCGAGAGCAGATAGGAATGAAAAATGAAAGGATGTGGAGAAGGGAAGTGGATAGATCAAGGCAACTGGAGATGTCGATTGACGCTACACTTAAACCGTTGGAGATTGTATTTGTCAGGGAAACAGTAATAGGGAAGGGAGTTCCATAGGCGAGATGTGCGAGACATGAAGCCATTGGAGTAGAAGAGACGTCAACATCTAACAGTTTCAACGGTGAAGTGGTGAGAACAGGATACCAGCCTCGTATATATATATATATATATATATATATATATATATATATATATATATATATATATACGCATCCATATACAGGCCATTTTCGCAGCTCATCAGTGTGGCTAGACATCAGGTTGCTTCAAGCCGCGATCGAAAACCTACCGATTTCGCATCAGTCGTAGATCCTACCCTTAAGCTATCGGCGGACGGCAGAGAGAAAGAGAAAATTTAACGTATTGTTTTCGGATGTAAACAAACGCCACTAGTCAACAATTTATTAATGGAAAGCTGAGCGTTAATAGCGTTGACGGCCACTGTTTCGGAATTATCTTTCTTTCTCAATAGTGTTCGATCGAATGGACGAGAGCTTTTTATTAATATGTTCATATATATATATATATATATATATATATATATATATATATATATATATATATATATGTATATATTGTGTATTTTGGCAGCAATCCTTCATTTATGCATGTTTCATTAAAATCGACAGACAAGGGAACTACGGTTAAGCTTTTTATTTAATTTCCTTGTGTTCGCACAAGAGCTTTCTTTTTTGGACACAAAGTGTGTAGAACATTTCAACAGTTTCTACACACTCCGTGTCCAAAAACGAAAGCTCTTGTGCGAACACAAGAAAAATTAAATAAAAAACTTAACCGGAGTACCTTGTCTGTCGTTTTCAATGAAACATGCATGCATATATATATATATATATATATATATATATATATATATATATATATATATATATATATATATATAATTATTTTTTAAAAATATGACTCCATCGCTACACAGGAATTACTATGTTTCAAAAACAGGAGCTAAAAACTTCCAGTTCAATTATACAAATTAAATTAAAGTGTCTAGTTGTGTTTCATTTACAAACGAATTTTGGATGCCAAAATTTGCTTGAAAATGAAACAGCTTCTGTTTTTCAAACATGGTAATTCCCGTGTAGCTATGGAATCATATTTTTTAAAAATAATTATAATCTAGGCTCTACTTGTGTATCGCACACAGTTTTTTAAAAATAAAAATACTAAAGAACTTCGGATCATCAATCTAACAGTTCTTTCCTATTTTATCAATATATTTGCACACACAGACACGCACACACACACACACATACGCACAGATACACACACACATATATATATATATTAATGTTAATTTCTTAGATTAAGCTATTGCTACTAATTTTAGTGATTTTTTTATTGGTAATTCTGTCCTCAGCTTCCTGTTGATTTTTAGTTGGCAATTTCCACGTCGTCATCTTGCGATCGTTAATAACCAACTTGAATCGGAATTAAATAATAAAACTTCGATTCAGACTACTTGCTTAACGATCGTAGGATATTGATATTGAATTTGTGATATGATAAAAGGTTATTTTTAATGGATATTTATATTTGAATAGATGCTCTGCTTATTTTTTTTTTTTTTTTAATGGGAGGTCATATCCGATCTAATGACGGTTTACTCAGGGGAACGCAGGTTTAAATCCTACGGGAGGGCGCGCATTTTTCTGGCAAGATTTCTCGAAAATCCAGGCCAGTAGATGCAAATAAATAAATATAATTTTTTATGAATAAAAAAAAAAAAACAGAACATTTACTGAAATATGAGTATCCATTAAAAAAGTAACATTAAAACAAATTAAATATGTCGGAATAATAAATGAAAAAATCCATTCACATGCATATATATATATGTATGTATATATATATATATATATATATATATATATATATATATATATATATATATATATATATATATATAATTTATATATACGTATGTATGTATTAATCAGTTCGTATCTATCTATCTATCTATCTATCTATCTATCTATCTATCTATCTATTCATTCCGATCGATACTTATTAGAACTTTTGCTTACACTTAGTAATTTCAAGTATAAAAAGAGGAATTAACTCCGAATCGAGGAATGCGCTTAAATTCATGAAGAATGGGGGGTGATATTTAATTGTATAAAAAATTCAAAATGTGGCACAAGGCCACAATTGGGAATGCGGAAAAAACTGGTCTTCTGTATTATAATTAAACTTAGCTAGCCACAATCTCTGATCCGAACATACATTCTTTACACCCATCACCGCATTATTACTTACCATTCTTACAACATTCACCATAATACCTCACGGTCTCTATGAACGTCCTAACTAGTCCTCATATGTACAATTCTTGTCTGTAGTAGGGGAGAGTAATATAACACCAAAGAGGAGAGCTCATTAGAATAATTCTCATGTAAATGTTTAAAGAAAAAGCTAGTTATGTGCCATGCGTGAGGCACGTTTAGACGATCATGTATTTTTCGATACATGACTAACAAGGCAGTTTTTCCCCGAAGTCAGTTACTATTTCTTTCTGCGGTAGACCAGTTGCCATCCAAGTCTATAGAACCCGGTCTCTCCTGCTATTTACCCATAGCTGAGAGGGAGAAGAAGTGAATTCATACCTTTCTCAATGGTCAGTCAGTCAGTTATGTGCCAAGCGTGATACACGTTTAAGCGATCATGTATCTTTCGATACATGACTGACGAGGAAGTTTTTTTTCCTGCAGTAGGTTGCCATTTATTTCTGCGGTAGACCAGTTGCCATCCAAAACTATAGAACCCAGTCTGTCCTGCTATTTACCAATTACTGGGGGCGGGGGGGGGGAGAGAGAGAAAAAGATTCATACCTTTCCCGATAACGTTTCAGAGTCTCCTTTAGGATTTCTCACGAAACTCTCGATACAGAACAGAAGCACCAAATCAGATCTAACTCCAATATTCACTCTTGGATGAATGGTCGATTAATAAATGTTCTGGCGAGAAAAATTGTCTTTGCTACAGACTTAACAATTGATTCGTGATAATCTTTTCACGTCATGTCAGTGGAAGGCGTTAATCGAAGAAGGTGCGATGTGTTACTCTCACGGTGGTTAGCATCAGCTATATTTATGAAAGTCAAAAAAGGTACTTTAAAACGATTAAATTTGCATTAGCTTGGTTTGATTGCTTTTGTTTAAGAGTATATCAACCTCTATGGGTTATTTAATCCCGAAATCTAAATATTTTCTAACACAGTTTACTTTTTATTTTGTTTTTGAGATAATAATGATACAAGTTTTATTAATTAACCCATAGCTTGGGAGAGAAGAGATAGATTCATATCGTTCTTTCCCAATGATATGTGCGCGTAAGGGAATGTAACTAACTCAACGGGAATTGAACTCGGTTCTCCGATTAACAATTCAGAGTCAGCATTCATTACACCACCTACACATCCATCACTTACAGCACCTGGTACTCCCAAAAGGTCACTTATCCAGGTACTTACCAAGCTCGACTTTGTTTAACTTCGGTGATCGTACGGAGACCGGTTTTTCTGCGTGATGTGGCCGTAAACCAACACCTCTCAGCACAAATAATAATAATAATAATAAGAAGAATATTGTGTTTTTTGGTGTTTTTAATTGGTCAGTGGAAAATGTCATCATGCCATTTCTAAAATTTGGTCTCTGGGTGGGATCCGGAAGAAATGTGTACACACCAGAAATCAAAGGAAATGAAATAAAATAAAATAAAATAAAATAATAATAATAATAATAATAATAATAATAATAATAATAATACATTAACTTCAAATTAGACATTACAGTTAGCTCTTTACCAGGGCGGAAAAAATAATTGGTTTTGTTACCTGTACAGAATTAGTGGCTGCAGAACAATTACCATGAAATTATATATGGAAAAGTCAGATTACGTCTGTGGAAAAGTATCTGAAGCCGAGGTTCCAGGTCAGTACCAATGTTTGTATCTGCCGGAAGGACTGCTAGTGACACTTCCAAAGGTACAACTTCGTGCAGTTATTCTTAAAAGCGAGTTCATAAATTTGGTAATTTCATGATTCATGTGGGGTTGTTGATACTTTTCTGTTCTCTGTTACATTAATTGACATTTACGTGGCTATATTTAATTTTTCTTTCCTTTTTATTTGTTCTTTAGTTTAATTATAATCTATCTCTATTAGGTTTGATGTCATTTTCTTTCTCTTTTTTCATCGCTTCTGCTCCTGGACGCTTGCACATTGTATATTATTTGTGTTTTAATTATAGACGACAACTTTTATTTTTTTTTATATTGTTTTCGTCATTCCACAAGTCATAGCGTCTGTTCCAGATTTACACCTGGAATACAGTGATCTTCTCTTCGTTCTTGTTGGGGCACATAAATAGGCACCCTATCTTTGTGCAAGGGTTAGAAAACTGGTTTCCAGGTCGTCATTACTACATAATGAGTTCGATCCTCAATGGGTGCCTTCTGCTTGTGGCCCTGTGACATAACTAAGTAGAGTTATCGTAATTTGTACACACACACATGCACGCGTGCGCACACACACACACACAAACACACACACACATACACACACACATATATATATATATATATATATATATATATATATATATGGGGAGAGATTTGCTCATTATGCTTCATATAATCATATAATTCTCAATAGTACTTCTCGTAAAAAGAGATGATTTTAAATGCCTATATACATACTCATCAACTCCCTTCCACTGATAAGCCTTTTGCAACAAAATCTACGTGAATTTGTTTAAAACTTAGCCAGACTACATCTATATATCTATTTATCTATCTATCTATCTATCTATCTATCTATCTATCTATCTATCTATTCCTTTTATTATTCTGTCTATCTATCTATCTATCTATCTATTCCTTTTATTCTTCTTTCCTTCTATCTATCTATCTATCTATCTATCTATCTATCTATCTATCTATCTATCTATTCCTTTTATTATTCTGTCTATCTATCTATCTATCTATCTATTCCTTTTATTCTTCTTTCCTTCTATCTATCTATCTATCTATCTATCTATCTATCTATCTATCTATCTATTCCTTTTATTATTCTGTCTATCTATCTATCTATCTATCTATTCCTTTTATTCTTCTTTCCTTCTATCTATCTATCTATCTATCTATCTATCTATCTATCTATCTATTCCCTTTATTCTTCTATCTATTTATCTATCTATCTATTCTTCTTTCCTTCTACCTATCTTTCTATCTATCTATCTCTCTATCTATCTATCTATTCGTTTGATTCTTTTTCCTTCTTTATATCTATCTATTGCAGTTTTTGTCTCTCACTCTATCTATCTCGGTATATTAACATCTATCTCAGTAAGTTCATATCCATGTATCTACGCAAACACATCAATAGATAAATATATTGATAGATAGTAAGACAATCTTTAGTTTACACGATATCTGAATAGATAATATGATAAGAAAATAATCGATGGCTCTCGTAATACAAAAAGGTAAGTTCGACATGAGAATATATGAACAAAAATTAACAGATATAAAAAACGCAAAAAATACATGAAAAGTATAAGAAAGCGAACATGGTATTAATTTCCCCATTCAGCTCTGAGTAAATAAGTAAATAATGTTCTTCTGTCAACTTTCACGTATTTTTATCGATATTTTCTTAAACTATACAGAGTTGGCAAAATTCGTCCACTTAACCGGATTTCAGGCTCAATTTTAATGCGGCTTCATTTTCATCCAAAACGTCTTTGAATTATTTTGTTATCTCATTCAAATTAAATTTTCCTTACGTTTACACATGTCCATACACAGACGGTGTCTAAATAAAAATTCAAAACGCGTCTCCAGAAAACAGTAGACAAGAAGCGAATCTTCTTACTATTGTATGTACTTCAATCCTCAGCGAGTTCTCCAAAATTGTAGCCTTATATCATACGAGGCCGTCTAAATATATAATCTCATCATTTCTTAAAACAGTGTATAGAAAGCTAATCTAAGAAGCCATTGAAACAATAAATAGTTTGTTTCCCGCTCGACGAGGAATAAAGTTAAATAAATTACAAATTGGAGACACAAAAAGCAATTTCATTAGCTGGGAAGTCTTTTAACGATTACGTGAACATTGTTCGAAAATAATTGTTGGAAAGATTGTTCGAAAAAGATTATTCGAAAAGAATTATTCGTAAAACATTTATTCGAATTTATTGAACAAAGTAACTAATAATAACAAAACAAAAGCCATTGAAACAAAGCAAGTTCAGTCGACCAATGATGACAATTCCAGAACAACGTAACTATAAACAATTTTTTCTATCCTCTGCCAGCCGCTATGATGGAGAAAGCATTACCTCGAACCGTCGCCAGTGAGACACGCTGCAAGAGCCACTCCGTTTCGCGAGTCTCGTTCCTTAATCGAGACGCAATCGCGCCAATCCTCCGAAGGAACACCATCGAACGAGGGCCAATAACCCCTGAAGTCTCCACTGCCACAGGAGTAAAAAAAAATCTAGCAGCAAGAGAATAATATTTAGCTATTTTCTTTTATCTCTGCGTCTCGGGCGACGAACCCCGGCTCAACCGCAGACCTGATCAAATTACCGGGCGAAAATGTATCTGCACAGGTCGCATCCCAAATCAACGACTTACCCATTTTAAATAGGGAAAATAGTAATGCCATCCGGCCGCTTTCCATCACCACGGTCGAGGCCTACGGGTTCGATTTGGGAAGTGAACCCAGCTGCATCCAAACCTCTTTTGATGATGTCGTTAATTGCTGCATGCCGTGGAATGCGGCCGACACTACGACGACAGGAGAGAGGATGCAAACCACACTCATCGATGGAGGCTCCACATCTGCATCTGTGACGCTCACATAATTTGAGTCCAAGACGGATCGCGACTCCGACCCGAGTGCGCTCATCATCTAAAAGGGTACCGGTAGATGAAGAGGGCACTGCGTTGAGCCAGGCGCCACTACTCGGTTGTGAAGCAGATAGTAAACAGGCGAGGCGAGGCGATGCTGATCCAGAGAGAGCCTCAAATTATTCGAATTGTAAATAGTTTGAAAGAAAATTAATCAAAAGGACAACTATGCAAAATAATAATTATTCGTCATAAAAAAAAATTCTTTATTGCAATAAAAATGTAAATATTAAAAGAGGAAATACACAAATGATAATTATTTGAAATACAAATATCGTTAATAAAACAATTTAGTAAGAAAAAATCTTTATAACCATAAGTTATAAGATACTGCATGTAAATAGACAACTACTGTAGAGTAAAAGGATGCCACTAATGTTTAAGTTTTCCATTTACGTCTCGGTATTTCTTGGTGAACTTGATATTTTGGCAATCTGCTCTTACATTTGTAATATGAAATTCAAGCTATTCTTGTTCTCTTTTAAGAACGTCTAATAATTCCCATATTGTGGGATGACACTTGCTACAAAACACGCCCTATGCCATCCTGCAAGGGCGTTATTAGTTTTAGGTAAATCAGCATTGGCACTCTCAAATCAAGACCACATATATATTTCAAACATAAGTATTTGGAATAATTTGTATATTTAGTATAATTTATTATAACATTTAGTATAATTGTCCTTTCCATTAATTTTCATTCAAACAATTTACAATTCAAATAAATGTTTTTTGAGTTTTCGAATAATTGTTTTTGAACAATTATTTTCGAACAATTTTCACAATCCGGTTTTAAGAGAGGACTGAAATCGCGACACTGATTTCCGAAAACGCGTTCCAAAAAGCTAAGACTTTCAAAAGTTAAGCTAAGTATTAAGAAACAGAAACATTTCGTTAGAAACTAAGAAAAAAGTTCTGAACTGTTATGTAATATCAGCCCTACTACAGGGTGCGGTAAAATGATCTGACACATTTGAAGGTTTAATAAAAGCGAAATAGACTTAAGAACGAAAAATGTGTTTTTTTTTTTTTTCGAAATGTACATATAATTCACTTTTATTTCATTTTATTTTCAGTTCCCAAAATGAATTGGATGGGCGAGCATCGTGCTTTCATTGTGGAAACGTTTATCAACAGCAACGTATCGGTAACGGCAAGACAAAAAGCGTTCGGTGTGTACTTCAGGCTTGGGGGACATGAGCACGTACCTACTCGAAACACAATCTTGTTATAGGTTACCAACGTCAGAGCTAGTGGATCAGCAGTGAAACGAAAATCAACCGGCTGACATTGGATTGCCAGACCTCCAGTAAATGTGGCAGCGGTAAGAGATTCAGTTAAACACGACATTCTGCACGGAATCACGTTGATTCAATTTTTAAAACGAAATGAAAACAAAAATGCATATGTACATTTTGAAAATAAAAATACATTTTTCTTTACTCTATTTTGATATATATATATATATATATATATATATATATATATATATATATATATATTATATTTCTATTTTAGAAATATGATTCTATCGCGACAAAGAAATTACTATGTTTCGAAACTGGCCATCAGTATTCAAGTTTAATTTCAATATTAAGCCTTAACTGTTCGGTGGCAGTTTCATCCTCAAGCGATGTTTGATTCCCACCCAACAGTTTAGGTTTAAAATTAAAATTAAACTTGAATACTGATAACAAGTTTCGTAACATAGTAATTTCTGTGTCGCGATGGAATCATATTTTTAAAAAAATAATTATACATACTTCTGTAACGAGCAATATTTAAAAAATATAAAACAAAAATACTAAAGAAGTCCGGATCATCAATCTAACAGTTTTTTTCCGATTATAACAACACACACACACACAACCCCCATATATATATATATATATATATATATATATATATATATATATATATATATATATATATATATATATATATATATATATATGAATAAAATATAACAAAAAAGCAATAAATATAAAAATAAACATTTCTACCTTTCCCCTCGTCCTTCAATCGCAGTTAACCGATATATAGTGCCCACTAAAAGAGCAGTGACACTATATCTGAAAATCTCGCTGAGACGTGAAACTGGCACTATCTATGCAGTGTTGATTCCTCTATCCACACTATAAATGTGTTCTTGGTTTTGTGGGTTTCTTTTTCTGACATCTACATATTTTGTACGCAATTTTACTTTTTATTTTTTTTAGAGATACTAATGGTTTTACTGATACAAGTCTTAATGCCTAAACCTGTAGCTGGGGGGTGGAGAAGGGGGTTCATATCTTTCCCAAGAGTATTTGCGCGTAAGTAAATATAACGAACCCAACTGGAATTGGAACTCGGCTGTGAAATTAACAATTTCGAGCCGTTATACATTACACCACCCGCACATCATAGCTTACCAATCTTAGTACTGACCAGGCTCGACTTTGCTTAACTTCGGTGATCGTAGAGGAACCATTGTTTTAACGTGTATAAATGTGTGTGTGTGTGTGTGTGTGTGTGTGTGTGTGTGTGTGCTCACGTGCGTGTGCGTGAGTGTATGTTAGAAAAATGGTATGCCTCTACGAATTCTGTCGGTGAGTATGCTTTGGATTGTGTTTCACTAAAATTGTTCATTCGCTCACAGATAAACTGCATTCGTTTATTAGTTGAACTAAATTTCGCCCCATGGAAATCAATGATGAATGGAGCATTGCAGCTGCCTCCGAAAGAGACACAATATCCAAATGGAATATGTAAGAATTTTGAACCCAGTGACCTTTATCAAAGCAGTGAACCTTCTGCACAGAGATGACCTTTTATCAAAAGAAAGCGTAGAAGCAAAAATGTTTCAAACACTAAAAGAAAAACCTCATTGCTCATGCGCCAAAAATATTTCTATTTCATAAAAAAAATATGTCCGATTGAATTACTCTCCACGCTCCCGTTCATAATGCAAATGAAACTATTTAATTTTTCCTTAATATTTAATTTTGCGATAGTCGGAAGTAATACTTTGTACTTTCAAACGACCTCATTACGAAAGCGTGGGTAGCAAGGACACCGGAAGTTTTTCTATTTTTAAATTTGCTTTACATCCAATTCTGTCGTCTTAGACGAACTCGGTATTACTATAATCTTTTTAAAAGGTTACCTCTTGTTGTTTTTTTATATCTTTTTTCAAATGTGCTTTTACAATTATACTTTTAAATTTAAAAAAAAAATCTCGGAAAATTTACTCAACCGTACAAATGTCACCCACGACAAATTTATCAAAGGATTAGAGAAATTAAAAATAAATACAGAAAAATTCTGCTTCCATGTACCTTGGCCCAATTCCTTTCATCTGAAGTCACAAAATAACAGAGTTAATATGACTGATTATACAAACGACTGGTTTGTTCATGAGAATTAAACTAAATATAATATATACTAGCAGGCTTTGCCCGCTCGCTATCGCTTCGCAAAATAAGATATATTCACTAATTGAAATATTTAAAACAAAAATTTTTAATGAAAAATTCATTCATAAATTGGCTTGATATAGTCATGGAAAGTTTTACAAATAGATGCCAACTTGTTGAAGGCCAAGTAAAATGCAAATTTCAAACATTTTTTCTGCACTATATAAGACAATATGCTTAAGAACTATTTTTGTTATGAAAATCAAAACAGTCCTTGAATAAAAGAACACTAATGAAGGACAGTTAGTTAATGGAATAGACTTTTTAAAAATCAATATAAAAATTAGTTAAACTTGATAAAGAGTGATATTGCCTAGAAGTAGATAAAATATAATAAAATATAAAGCTTTTAGCGTAAATATTCCTCCTTGGAGGGATTTGTAACGCACGGTTTATCATCTCTCAGTTGCGTCTCTGTATTTGGGCAGAGTGCACTCAGGGGCTTCTCTGTCAAAGGACAGATGGGTAACTGAGAAAATTATACTGAGAGGTTCCCAGCCCTGGGGAAAATCAACCCGAGGCCGCGCCCTCCAATTGCACCGGAGGGAGAGATAGATGCTCGCACCGAGGCCAGCTCAACCGACGGTTGCAGGGGCTGAGGGCAATTTTTTACATTTTTCCGAGCGTACGCGCTCAGGTCCCCACCTAAAAAAGACCTTGTCTGACATATTGTCCAAGTGGGGGAAATGAGTAATTGTTGCGTGAAAATGCCTCCTTTGAGGAGTTTCTAACGCAGGCTTATCATCACATGGATAACTGAGAAAATTATAGTGACAGGTTCCCAACCCTGGGGAACAGCTGCCGGAGGCCGTGCCGTCCCATTGCACCGGCGGGAGGGATAGGTGCTCGCACCGAGGCCAGCGCAACCGACGGTTGTGGAGGCTATGCGCGATTTTTGACCTTGTCCCGAGCGTATGCGCTCGGGTACCCACTTTTAAAAAGACCTTGGGTCATATCTCGTCCTAGTGGTTGGAACTAATAAATACCGCGTATAAATTTCTATAGAGTTAACACGTTTATTTGTCATCTTTCTGTTGCGTCTTTGTCTTCGGACAAAGTGCGACTCAGTTGCGGCTCCATCAGAGGACAGAGGGAGCGACTGAGGAAAAACACACTATGAGGTGGCCAGCACTGGGGCGCAAATACCCGAGGCTGCACCCTCTCATTTGCACCAGAGAGAGAGGGATCGGTATTCGCACCGAAGCCTTCACAACCAACGGTTGCAGAGTCTCGGGGATTTTTTGTCCTAGGCCCGAGTTTACGCGCTCGGGTTCTTCACAATAAACGGACCTTGTCTCACAACGTGACTCTGGGGTTGGGGTCAAGTAAATACCTACTATAATGTAGAGTTTTAAGGCTTTTTAACCCCAGAATTCGTTGGATAATTGTACTCCTATTTTGCATTTATTCATATAAATTCCATAATATAGGTTTTACTTGATTATCTATTATGTTTCTCTAAGTATTCAAATATAGAATGTATAATTCTAATTTCTATTTTTCCATCTTTACACTATGTTAATTTTATCTTATTAATTGTCCCCTGGTCTGTCACCCATGAAATAAAAATAATTGTTTGCACAGAAAATAAGGACCTACGTACATCAAATCGTCTTTAAATTAAGTGTCAGCTGAAGAATTATCGTTGAACTTCTAAAAGGTAAACTTAAACATTAATTCAATACTTAAATGCAGCGATCAGTTTTGTGTCCTTCTGTAGTTTATTTCATGCCTATCACATCTACTCCTTCCTAGTTTTTGTGATGATGGCCAAACTAAGAGTCCTCCACAGGAGTTAGCTTAAATGCTGCCCTATAGGGCGGCTTTAAAGCTAGCTTAAAATTGTAGGCTAGTTGCAATTTTGGATACAAAAGGAAAATAATAGTTACTCCCCTTGAATCATGAAAGCAACGGTAATGCCTAGTATAATATCTTAATATATATTTTTTAACTTTGCGTAATCTGGCAACCCTGAATCTGAGCTCAACGAAAATCGTTCCCTGCGCCTAACTTTTCTAAAGATT
>OZ038494.1:53507202-53534702 GCA_964036315.1 Acanthosepion esculentum
GAAGAAGAAGAAGAAGAAGAAGAAGAAGAGGAAGAAGAAGTTATTACATATTTTTTAAGTATATAGATATAGTATCTACAGGTCTCTGAAACCAGCCTAGATCTAGGTCAGCAACTCTGTATACTATAATTTAGACCGTCCTGATGATTGCGAGAAAACGCATGAGACTTTTAGTTGTGGTCGGCCACTGTTCATCGGAAATTTATTTAGAAATATTAATGCTATGTCATTTTATTTTTGCACTGAGTCCTATTTCTTATTTCGTTCGGAACGCGCAAATACCCTTGGGAAACGTATGGACCCAACTCTTCTTCATCAGCTATAGGTTAATTAGTCAGATTTTTATCAATAAATCATTAGTATCTCCACAAAAAAATTGTGACATTATAAAAAATATTTTCTAGATTTAAATAACCTCTAAAGGGTTGATAAACAGTAAAAAAGAATCATAAAAAAACTTCCCTGTGATTATGTTTAATCCATGAAATTGCCAACATCTTCGTCACTTCGAGTATCTTCATATTTAAGGAAAATGTCTATATATAGAAGTTTAGATAGAAGATATATGTTCAACACAGTTTTCTTTGAGTGCAAAAACTTACAAAAAGAATAAAATATAAAAAAACACCTTTAGTTAATGGACTTTTATATTGACATAAATAAAATCTATTAAAGTCTCATATGAAAATCAATTGAATATCGGTTATTGCTTTTGAATATAATCTTTCAAAAGTATCGAATTAAAGTATAAACTAGCATTGCCTTGCTTAATAATTATACAAATAAAACACGTTAATATATCTAAATCTGAACATGAATTCAGAATCAAAACAGCTTGATAATATCTTCGCTTAATGGAGAGCTTATGATAAACAATGATGTAACCGACAAGCCATTGTTGTAATGATGAGATATCCTGCTTAAATATACTGTACGTCATTCAGAACAGTGAAAGGCTAATTTTTTTTTTTTCACCAGCCTTTTTAAAACTTTTTTCTCGCTTCCATTGTTTGAAGACAAACTGCTGTGCCTTGTCCTGACTAGCCATTTTTCCTGCTGTCGAATTGAATGGCATTTTTTTTTTGGCAGGCGAAACTTCCTAACTTTGAAAATTGGCGAAACAGAA
Organism: Acanthosepion esculentum; assembly: GCA_964036315.1. Lineage (NCBI taxonomy): Eukaryota > Metazoa > Mollusca > Cephalopoda > Sepiida > Sepiidae > Acanthosepion > Acanthosepion esculentum. The sequence goes on from OZ038494.1 coordinate 53,508,329, forward strand.
TCTTTCTAACCACCATTGCATTCTGAGTAAATATAAATAAATGTAATTTTTTTCCTGATTATTCTTAAATTATTTTATAGGGAATTCACTTTTACATTTATGTGCGTTATCCTCACAGCCCCTGGGCGATAATAGCTCTCAACACCTTCCTATCATTTGTAACCCTAATCAGTGTTTGTCCCCTTACTATGCAGCCCAGTCTCTGTTCTGCCATCCATTTAGACAAGTTAATTAAGTAGGCGTTTCGCTGTTTACCTTCAGAAAGTCCTGTTAACATTAAATTCGCTAAGTCCGCTTTCTTCATTATGAGTTCATCAGTTTTTCTACGATATCTTTCTGATTCTAAGTTCAAATCTGCCTTTTTGATTTAATTTTCTTTAAAGGGTCCTCATTGCTTACATGATCCGTCCATGTTATTCTCAGCATTCTGCTGCAGAACGTTTCTGTTGCCCCAAGTCTTCGCTTGGTGTCTGAGGAAGTTGTCTAGCATTCACTGACAAATATATCAATGGATATTAATGATCACATAAACCCCGCATTTCTATTTTCATACCTCATTCTTAATACTTTGTTGTGGATAATATAATTTGACGGTGGAGTTACATAAAAACACGTGGTTAAACATGATTTTTTTTAGTACAAAGTTACAAGCAGGATACACCACTGAGAATCGAACCCACTACCCGCTAGTAATAATCTGTTAGAATCATCTACAAACCGTTGAACTACGATAAACAGTGACAATGGAAATAAAGGGTGTTTCATTAAGACGGATTATATATAAGGGTGTTTCATTAAGACGGATCAATGTCAGCGGTAAATAAATCAGTGTTATTGGTGAAAATTTATTTATTTTTTTATTGGATCATGTTATTTACGTCATGGCCATTATGTGTGAAAAATAATATCGCCCAAATGTCCGCCAAATGCTTCGGCGGCACACCTCTACTCGATGGTCAAAATATTTGATGACGTCTCTGCATAGCTACTCCTCGATCTCACCAATATGCCTTACTATCTCATCCTTCAGCTGTTGAATTGTTGTTGGCTTGTTGGGCTAGACCTTACTTTTGAGATGACCCCAAAGGAAGAAATCTAAAGGCGTCAAGTCGCACGATCGTGGTGGCCAGTTGACTTTGTTCTTTCGATAGGTGATGCGACCTAGGAAATTCACATTGAATTTCCGTTTGAACGACCAATTTTGTAATAGGCTTCGATAACTTTAACACGTTGATTGTTAATCTTCGAATGGTTGCAATTGCCAAAGACTTAAGTTGTTAAATCTGAAAGAAAAAGAAAAAAAATTATTAGACGCTTAAACTTAATTCACATTTAAAACCGGCCCAAGTTATTAGAACACCCTTTATTAGGCATTTGTTTATAAAGAAACATTCAGCATTCATTGATCAAGAAAATACAATTTCATAGTACAAAGAAAATACCGGCAATAGATTAAAAGATAAATAATGAATTACCGGCACAACGATATAGCAGATCGAATTGAAGAGCCTGAGAGCCGGGTTAAAATTCCAGTCGAGTTCGTTATATTTACTTACGTGCACAAATACCTTTGGGAAATGTATGACTTCATCACTCATTCCCGCCACCAAGATATGGATAATTAGCAAGACAGACTAGGTCTTATACCTTGATTTGTGATTAGTCTAGAAGAAGGAAACAATCTGAATTCAAACCAGCCTGGAGAGGGTTGGGCTCCTTCAAGTAACCTTGCCCAGGACACAACACTGTTGGTGCGTTATTGGGTTACGGCTTTAATGATCGTGCTATCATAACTGACTGGTTGTTTACTATGAACTTAATAGATTTCTATTAAATCTTCCTATATATTTCTTTTACATAACAGAATAATTCAGGGCACCTCACGTGGTGTAATGGTTAGCAAGCTTGTCTCGCTGGATCAATTGTAGCGAGTTCGATCCTCACTAGGTTCCCCATACTTTCGGCCTTGTGCCACATCTAAGCTACGCTTAGAGACTCATAAGGCACCTCGATGTAGTGTAATGGTTAGCAAGTTTGACTCGCTATATCAATTACAACTTCATAGGTGCCCTATTCTTTCGGCCTTGTGTCACATCTAAGATAAGCTTAGAAAAATCAACATAACAGAATAATTCAAGTAGACCTTTATGCATGCCATGCGGTGTTCAAATTTTGGTGAAATTAACCATACATGATTAGAACGTCAATATTTGGTTGCATTATGTATCAGTTTCTCTTAATAAAGAAAGAGCTATGAGTACTGTATACAAAAATATAGCAGGTTGTTAAAATGGCGCTGATAACTTAGCAGAAACCTTATGCAAGTTTGTTCTTTTGTGTAATTATTTAGGCGCTAACCTGGTTGGTGCACTGATGATAAACAATTCGTTAGTGTTAGTTGCTTCGTATTTTTAGTATAATGCTACAAACAAGAGACACACAGTGAGAATCGAACTCACTACCCAGTAGTTATGATCTATTAGAACGCCTTACAACCCGTTGCTCTACGATAAACAATGGCGATATTAGCCGTTTCCTTATAAGAAAACATTCAACCTTCATTGACCGAGAGGCAAGTACCTTTTTCGGTTGATAGTTATATAAGCTTACTCTACAAACAATTTTTCAGAAAAATGGGTTTCTGAAGTTCACGATCTGTTATTGCTCTTTCCAGGACTGCTTGGGATTTCCTTCCTAACTTTTTGTTTGAAATAATGCGGAACGTCAACATCTTGATTATATCATTATTTTCTCTTCTAGTTATAAACGATATCCATTTCAGTTGTTGTGATGTGGTTGTTTTAATTAAAGTAGCGCCCGTCTATGAGGTTGGACAAAAGATGGCCCTCGCTACAGGCTTTATTCACTCAAAGCGACCTTTAACAATCGGTTTGAAGAATAGGTTTTATACAACTGCCAGTTTAGATATTTCTGAAGGCGTTTGGTGCCATGCATAACGCCAATAGGATAGTCTAGTTCTGACGAGGCTATTTGAGAATATAATTAATTTCTAGGTTAATATTTTGGTTTTGTGAATAGTAAAAGAAGCATTTTGTATTCATGAGAAAAAATACGATATGTTTAATCTATACTGCCGAGTCAAAAGTCATGAGTAACGGTATGCAAAGGTAATGTTAGCTGACGTCACTATAGGTTGACATCTTGAATATGCTCAAAGTTATACCAGTTTTATTTTGGCACCTGATGAATCAGTATGAACACCGACTCTTCTTCTCATGGCAAGACGACGTGTAATATTAGAGTTCGATAGAGTATACCAAATGAATAGTACGTGTTTACTGGAAGCACTACAGCCAAACAGTGCAGAGTCTATAAGTGTTTTTTAAATTATTGTTGTCTTACTGGAATTGCCTGCAATAACAGGCAAGCACCATTGATTAATATCGCATTCGTATTTAATGCAGCAGGTAGCGGAGGCATATCCATTAGGTTAGTTCAATGTTTTCCTAGTTTCCATGTAGCAGAAGACACGTTAGCTGTCTTGGATATGACAATAAACTACATCCGGCAGCAGGTCTCTGATCTCGAAGTTTTGAAGAGTGTGGAACCAACTTTTAATTGCTGTTGTTTCCAGGCCCACTGATTCGGAGTGGTAGCACCTGTTAGGGTCCCAACTATGGGCAAATAGTGAATACCCAAACTGGGGTAAGATAATTGAAAATATAAAAATGTATTTTCATATTATAAAAAAATACCAGCAATACATTTTTAAATAGAATAAATTATCAGTAACAGGTGTTTGTAAAAGAAGAAAATTACTAGAAATAGATTTTTGGCCCAGTGGATAAAGGCATTGGTTAGATCCAGTGACTAGACCTAAAGGGTTGTGAGTTCAATACCAGGCTAAAAAAGAGGGGAACCAAAACAATTTGGAGAGTTGGGTTAAAGGGAAATTACTGAAACATTCGTAAGTGGCATGGCACGTGGAACTACAACAATCTACCCCGGTGGACCAAATAAAGAGTTCGGTTTCGAAATTCAATCACCTGAAGAAGGTCGGAACGTACAATGTCTGAAACGTTTTGAATATAGCAATGAAGATGTGGAAAACAGTCCGAATAATGTAAAAAGGTGGCAGGTGTTGAATCGGCGGCGTTGAGTTGACGGTGATGAATAGGCCTACGTCCGCATAGCTTAGATGTGGCCCAGGGCTGAAATTGTGGGGCAACCCAATGAGGATGGAACTCACTATAAAGTCGTAATTATTCTACTGAGACAAGCTTGCAAACCATTACACGACACCGAGGTGCCCCAAAATGATTTTCTAGGTGTAGCTTAGATGTGACACAAAGCCGAATATATGAAGCCTCTTGTGATGATCGAACTCACCATTCAGTGGTAATTGATTTAGCGAGACAAACTTGCTAGTCGTTACTCCACATTGAACTGACCCAGTCAGATTTCATGAAAACTTTAACATTTATTGTCCGATAATGACTTTGATTTCCCAGTTTGTACTTACTGGTAAATCGGTATCTTCTGCATTAACTGTTTTGAATTTCATCATGTCTCTTGTCGAGATTTGTTTTTATTGCTGTTGACATTAACCTCGATGTGTTTTGAAATGACTATAGTTTATTTGTTTTGACTAGCGACAGAGTGACAGAAAATCTACTCGATACGACCAGCACATTCCGCGTTATCTTCGCTAATAACAGCTAAATACTTTTGCGACGTCTTTATCCGCCAATCTTCGACACTATAAATTATAAAACCTATCGATAGAAGTGAATGCTTAAAGTTAAAAAGGCATAAAGTGTGGTCGTATTATACACAAATATACTTTAATGTTTTCTCAGGTTAATAAAACCTATTTGAAACAACAAAATTGCACATATACTTAGCACAATAGATAATAAAACACAAGGGTAGACAGTTGTTGATAAAAATTGTTTACAAAAGGTATTTGATATGTCGGCCATATTTGTTTTGGAGTATCAGATTTATTTAACGTCTTTTGTGTTAAAGACGTGAAATTCAGCGAAATTAATTCAAACAAACTAATAAAGAAAATACACAAGTTCTTTCATGTTTTGGTAAACTTTAATTTCATAACAAAAGCTTAACTATTGTATGAATTATGTACTGTTTTTCGGTTGAAAAATCGGCTGATAATTCCCATGCTGTAAGGTTGTTGTCTCATATATCTACGTTTGTTGACATGTTTTCCAGTTTGAAAACTCCAAATGATTCGAAAAAAAAATAAAAATAAAAGACAGTTCCAAGCCTGTCATTGTAGGTGAAGAATACAAAATAGATGCGTAAATAACCCCGGTGTAATTATATCACTATACAAATAGAATAGTGTACACTTATACTTGTAATAAACACTTATACTTGTAATTTTTAATTGGAAAATATTCCGATAATTTATGTCCACTATTTATGGATCGTAACGTGGCTTTCCTCTATCTTTTCTACAAATATTTTCATGGCAACTGTTCTGAGGTACTTTTCTCCCTGGTACCCCGACTACATCAATTTAAGCGTTATACTCGATTGGCAACTAGGTCTCACTGTTTTACTATTAAACTAACTAAATTCAACCGCCACTTCTACTATAACTGTTACTTATCTCGCACTTCCCACCTGTGGAGCTCCCTTCCTCTTATTTGCTTCCCTGATAACAATAATCTTCAAAAATTTAAGTGCAACGTCAATCGCCATTTCCTATATTTTTTTTAACCCCGTTCCTTTTGTTATCCTTTCCTCAATCCTCCCCATTCTCAGTATTCTCATTCTCTTTCACTTTCACATCGTATCAATTTTTTCGTCTACTGCAAGGAAAATTGATCTACTGTGTCGCGCTAGAAAATTTTCTCGTCAAAATCCGTCTGGTGACTTTATAAATCTACTATATAATATTTTGAGTGACATCGCAAAAGATCAGTTAATATGCCTTCAATTTTCGGAATGTATCCGGTATTCTCATTACTTAGAAATCGCTTCAAGACAGTTCCAAGCCTGTCATTATAGTCCTCTTCATTACTATTCATATAGAGACTATTGATGTAGGTAATATTCTTGCAGAATAATTTGCAATATTTTCGGTCCTGACTTGTCATCTCGGCTTCAATCACATTCCCACCAGAGTAACGAAGCTTCCCTGACTCTTTTCTATAAATATTTCCTCTACTGAACATTCCTCTTTTGTACCTCGACTTTACAAATTTAAGCGCGGTACCAGAAAGGCAGTTAAGTCTCATCATTTTACTGTTGAAATTGCTAGATGCAACCGTAAGTTCTATGTTAACAGCTTCTTTTCTCGCACTTGGCACTTGTATAATTCTTTTCCGGTCTCCAACCACCTTTGATCTTCTACAATTTAAATGCAATGCCAATCGTTATCTTGTGACTTCTTAAATCCCGTTCTCTTACTACTCCCTTTACTTAACGATGCTTTTCTTTTTCATCATATCATTTCATACTCAGTAACCCCTTACATATTTATTGCCTTGCTTCAAGTGAAACGATTAAAAAATAAATAACTTTTCGGTGTATTTTAAAACACGTGTTTACAGTATTAAATTATTTTAAATGATTGCAAGTTTATATTCGTACTAGCCGAATTACCCGCGCCTTGTTGCGTGTCAAACATTTTTCGTAAGAAAATGATGATTTTCTTTTAAATCATTGTTATAAATTGTAGAGAAAACTAATGCATTTCAATATAAATGAGCTTGACGATGTGACCTCCATCTTCTGGCTTTCTCCTTCTATATTTTGGATAGGAGTCATTCCCTTGTTCAAATTTAAAATTGAATTTAAATCAAAGAGAAAAGAAATTCAGTTGTGGAGTTGTACCCCCACATCGGGGATCCCCTTTGATCAAAATGAAATATACTTATTAAATGCCCTAGAAGTAATTCCCTTGTTCAATTTTAAATTTAATTTAAATCAAAGGGAAAACAATTTCAGTGGGAGATGGGGTTGTGCTGCCACACACTCCACCGGGATGCCCTTTGATCAAAATGAAATATACTTATCGAAGAACCCTGGGTGGTGTAGCTTCAGAATATATATATATATATAGTTATGGGAGGAGTTCGACAACAAACAGACAAAGACTACAACTTTACATATATATAGATGATAACAATCTGTTGGCAATATAAATTACTATCAAAAGAAACTAAACAAGGCTGATCAGCCACTAGAAGCTTTCCAGAAGTTTCACTGGTGGAAAGACTCTCCTTGGACAGATAGACTCTTATTGGAAGCATAAAAATTAATTAGACTCTGTGTCAACATAATAAAATCGTTCGAAGATTCGAAGAACGCGTTCAAGTTGTCACGTGTTCGTGACAAAAAAAAATGAAGACAAATAGAGGAGTTCATTCGGAGAGACGAGGGGGCAATTCATCGATTAGACAAAACTTGTGTTCGATCGAAGATAAATTAGATGACAGCCAAATGTCAAAATAAATAAATAAAAGTAGAAATTATCTACCCGAAAGTGGTCGTGCACACCTCATCAAAAGACTTCATCTTCTTCTACGTGCCGTGTCCCTTCAGGGCGTTAATAATCATTGCTTACCACAAAATTTCCTTTTCTTTGTTGCTCTTAAACAAAGTTTGACTTCTAAAGCATGTTCCACCAACCACTTGCGCAATCTCTCCAGGTAAGTCGTGAGTTATTTTCCTCTGTCACTCTTGCTTTCATTCTGTCTTGGGAATATCATATTTTCCAAGCATGCTTTCCTCATTATGTGCCCTAGATCAGTGCTTCTCAATGTGTCTGATGTGGCGGACTGGCATTTTTTCTCAATGTTTCACGTGCCTGTATCATTTCGTGGTAATATTAATTTATACCTGAAACGATACATGTAACGAATATGATAAAAGTTGACTATTTTTTATCTTCCATTTATTTTGCAAAAAATAATTCAATATCAAAACATAAAAAATTAATAATAAATAAGACACAAAAAACAAAAATTATATAACCTTAATCTTCACTAGTGTAAAAGATGAGCCTCCTTCTTCTTTGTCAATTTATCCAGTCGTCGTTCAATTGAGGACAGAGCCAGGCGCAAAGGAGAATGAATAGCCATATTATTCCTGTACTTTGCCTGAATAACACTCATGTTTGATAATCCAGTTTCGCAGAAATATATTGAAGGAAATGGGAGAGGAGATTTTAAAGCAATTTCGCTAAGCTCAGGATATTCTGCTTTCATCTTGATCCAAAATGAAGCAGGTGAAGTTGTAGTTTCGAAATCCCTCTTCAATCCTTCGTCAGAAGCAAAGCTCCATCAATTGTGACACTTAAGTCAACTTGTAGTGGAGTAAAAGGATTTCGGATTCAGCCATTCCCTTTCCTTGGCTCTTCTGCTAGGAAGTAAAACCGAAACCGGTCTGCCAGATTCGTCAAGTGTTCACTGATGACATTTCGTAGAGTGTTATATCAAGGTATTTGCCTGTATCGTTAATGATTGTTGCTAATTGATGAAACATATCATAAGAATTTCTTGATACTCGAATCTTCTAGCTTTCGTTTCTGTCCGTCCATCTTGTCTGTCATTGTAAAGAACGAAGAGATCCTTCCCTGCATGAAGGCGTTGAGATCATTAAAGATGGCAAAGAAATCAGCCAAATAAGTTTGGCTAGTCAATCCATATTTGTGAATAATTGTGACCAATTTAGGTTTGTTTTTTCTGAAGCAACTCGAAAAGCTCATTTCGTAGCTCAAATACTCTTGATGGGATATTACCCCTTCATAACCAATGTACATCGGCGTGCAATAAGAGCTGTTTGTGCTCAGCCATCCATATTATCGCATAATGCAGTGAATAGTCTCGAATTTAAAGCATTTGGTTTCACATGGTTCATAATTTTAACACTTTCGCTGGGTACACTGTTTAGTTCTGTGGACATTTGTTTGGTTGCAAGACTGTCGGTGAAGTAAGCAGTGCGTCGACTTGCAATCTGAGCATGCACCTTAATCTGATTAATAACTCTGTCTTTGCCACAGCACCATCAGAACGCACGCCTACAGAAAACGTGAAATCAAATCCCCATTTGTTAACGATGGAGTCGCTCAGAGTTTTGAACAGTTCAGACATAGTTGTTTTTGTTGGTAGTGAAGCCGAGAAAAAAATAACTCCGTCTTCAAATCAGCTTCATGTTCAAAACGCACATGCGCCATCACAATTGCTTGGTTAGCTAAGTCTTTAGATTCATCAAACTGTAAAGTAAAATACTTTGCTAATTTAATTTGTTCTATGAGCTGATCTTCCATATCTTGCGCCATATCGTGAATTCGTCGAGCTATAGTTTCATTTGAAAGGAGTACTTGAGCCACTTTCTTTGCCAATGGCTCGCCCAGCATTTCCATACAAACAACTTTAATACAGACTATCACTAGTGTCTCAGCGATTGTGTATGGCTTTTTTAGCCTTGGCAATTCGAAGTGCTACTTTATAAGAATCCCGCAAAGCACAAGTATTTTATGTATATATTTCAAAGATCTGTTTCTGACGACCTTTTAAAACAATACGCTTTTTTTCAAAGAACTTGTTTGCCTTTGAACACATGCCTTAATATTTAGTATTTAAATGTCTCTTGAGATTTGATGGCTTCATTGTCTCGTTAGCCAACAATTCTCCACAAATTACGCACTGTGGTTTTTGTATTCCCCCATATGGCTAAAAAACTGAATTGAATATTTGAGAAATCATATTTTCGAGTAAAGCTTGTACGAACTTTTCTTTGCAATACTTCGGTTTCCTCATTTACATCGCCGTCATATGTTTCAAAATTAATTGTGGGTTCGGCAGCCGGATGTTTTGGTTTAGTCCATTGGACCTCTCTTCACCATGTGTAACTTAAGGATAGAAATAATTAATATAAATTTCTTAATGCCAGGTATATACGTAATATATTTTGATGCAATTCGAATAAATACAATGAGAAATCTTTTATTGAAAAATGTTTGAGAGTACGTTAATTAATAGTGTTAAAGTATGCTAAATATGTAAAACTTGTGATAACTAAACCAATATACCCACACGTGCTCACCTCCCTGATTCAAGTAATACACTGCCTGTGACTGGCTAAAGTAAACATAAGCAAGACACTAAGCCACACACCAAGGTTGAAACAAATGTGTTTTGAATAGGAATAAAACACGTTTGGTCTCAAACTTTTTTTGCTGTTTATAATTAATAAAATCTTATCAACATTCACCTAAATCCACATTATTCTAATTGTAGCTAAATAATCTATTTCGAAAAATACCAAATTAAATAATTTATTTCTGATAGCACCAAATATTTTTAAGTTTCAGTAAAAGTTGTACCGATCGTACCAAAAACCTTTATTTGAAAGCAAAAATACCAAGTTTGGTACGAAAGTAGAAATTATGTCGGCGGTGTAACTTTTGGGTGGAATCTACCAATTCTTCAAATGATTCCTTAGCATGGCCTAGGACACTGGCCGCGAACTGGTAGTTGATAATTCACGTACCGGTACCAGTCCGCGGACCACCACTTTGAGTAAGCAATGCCCTGGATATTTACGCTGTCTCTTCCTAATGCTAAGTATGTGTCCTTTTTTTCTCTATTTCTAATTAAGGGCGGAACAGGTAGAATAATATTAACATTTTTAGTAGATGAAATATTATTTGTAAAATTTTGAGATTTTAATACAGTAGATATTGTCTTCTTCAGAATGTTGTCGATCATGGCTCTCCATAATTTCCTGTCCTTAGTAACCCAATGCACCCTAGTGTCATTCTCAGATTGTTTGGTGGTGATATGATTATACATATATATATATATATATATATATATATATATATATATATATATATATATATTGTGGCCTGACGATTGCGCCTAACATGAAACAGTGTTGACTTCTATGTTCACTTACACACACACATACACATACACACACACACACACACACATATATATATATATATATATATATATATATATATAATTTACGCTTTACTTATGCATTGAGCACTGTTTTTTTTTAAAATAAAAACAAAAATGCTAAAGAACTTTGGATTATTTACCTAGCGTGTACATATATATATATATATATATATATATATATATATATATATATATATATATATGTGTGTGTGTTTGTGTAGGTTGTGTTTCATTTTTATTTATATATATTCAGGTGGTTTGGTTTTTCATGCACTTTTCAAAGAGATTGCTTACCCAGCATTGGCGATTATATATACGTATGTAAATATAAAAGTGCAAATTGAGGTCAACACACAAAGGCGACAAACTGTTTCATCCTTAAAGGCCTGAAGATTACGTTTAAGCATGAAACCGATTGTCTTTGATCGATGTTGACCCTAATTTGCATTTACGTATATATATATATATATATATATATATATATATATATATATATATATATATATATTAGCCTTCCGACCATGAAGCCTGAGTTCGAATTTCACTATGGTTGAGTTGTCAGACTGGTGAATCGGTGATGATGCGGAGGCAATCTCTTTGGAAAGTGCATGAAAAACCACACCAGCTGAATAGACGAAAATTTTCAGCAGATATAGACGCTAGGACGAAGTCCCAAGTCATCTTAAATCGAGCGTTTGATCGTACTGGACAGGTTCAAATTTAAATCAGATTATGAGCTTTCTGCCAGAAACTGTAACTAAAATCCTTTCCACATTTGAACCCACAGTTGGCTTCTGTGGGTGTTAAACAAACACAAATGTACCCGAGCAGGCATTTGGCAGGGTATTTTTAAGTTATGCTCGACAATTTTATGCTCGACAATTAGAAGGCGGACACATTACACTATTTACATTATTCATCTTTGTCGCCATATTTATTACAACGTTTCGGCCGTTGTACGCTCCGGCCTTCTTCAGGTGGTTAGAATGTCGAAATGAACTCTTTATTTCGCTCACTGGGGTAGACTGTTCTAGTTCCACGTGCCATTTTTAATGAATGTCAGTTATCACTTATCTCCTGTCAATTCCCTTCTCCAAGTTCTCCACTGCCTTAACCGGGTATTGAACTCACACTCTTTGGGTCCTGTCACTGGATATAACCAACGCCTTTATCTACTGTACCATGTGTCCTTGAGGACAATAGTCCGAATAATTTAAAGAGTGTATTTACCTCATCTCAGAAATATAGGCGGACACATTAGTGTGTGTGTGTGCGTGTGTGTGTGTGTATATATATATATATATATATATATATATATATATATATGTGTGTGTGTGTGTGTGTGTGTGTGTGTGTGTGTCTACTTTGATGGATTATACATTTTAAAGTGTCCACTTTTAAGTCCATAATAAAGTTTTTGCACACCACCGAGTTCGAATTTCAGTCGGATCCATTACATTCACTTACGTGCTAATGACAATGGGAAAGGCATGAATCCAACTCTTCTCACTTACAGCTATTGGTAAATAGTAAGACATCTGAGTTTTATGGTGGTGAGTGGCAACCAGTTTAGGAGAAGGACAACTCCCAATTCAAAACTGCATGTGGCCCTGGTGAAGTATAAACTATACAGCTATAGGAGTGGATCGTTTGCATTGAATCGATAATCCCAACTATGGTTGACTAATTGCTGGTAATGGTTATATTATTTGGGTCATTGCATGCTTACATCAATTGTTTCGTGCTTATCAATGGTGACTGAGGGAGAGCAATTCGTTTCAGATCCCTACAATTTTTCTTAGTATTCTTTGAAACCCTGGCGATGATGGAATATTGATAGTTTCAAATTCTCCACTAAACTCGATTGCTTCCCGGTCTACTAAGAATGATTAAAATCCCGCCAACTATTTTTAGCACAACACGATCTTTCATTTTCTTCGCATTTCTCAAATTCCGTGAATGATCTTGACTTATTTTCGCCTACTTTTCAGTTTTCTGTCTTTAATCTATGACCTATCTGTATATGTACGCCCTCTAGCCGTAATACCTTCTCTTTCTTCGTTACGACTATCCCATCCGCTCTCCTTGCTTAAACTATCCGAATGTTCTAACGTATCTTTTCTTTAATTTCCCGTTCAGTCTTTAGTTTTGGGGTGACACTAGCTTCTTTTCATATTCTGCCAACTTTGCAAACCTGCCCGGGGCTTGTTATTCTTCCATTGATTCTATCTTCTTTTTAAACAGAGGGACATTTTCTTTACCCTTCGTTCCTTCCGACTTGTCTCTATCCCCGAATGTTTTATTGTACCGTAACATGAATAAATTACCGCTGATTTGCTGTGTATGTTTCGAAAATCTTCCTCAAAGTGTTTGTGGCTACTCTTGATGCCGCTGAGTTATTTTTTATATTTTGCCACCTGGATAAAAACAATAGATAAAGATATACCATAAATAAAATAAATATCCGGACTTCTGAAAACGTCAGTTTTGAATCTGTCTATATTTCTAAGATGAAGTATTATGTACATTATTTACATTCTTCGGACAATTGTCCTCATCTTTGTCGCTATATTTCTTACAACGTTTCGGTTGCTGTACGCTCCGGCCTTCTTCTTCTCAAGGACACATGACACAGTGGATAAAGGCGTTGGTTATATCCAGTGACAGAACGCAAAGATTGTCAGTTCAGTACCCGGTTAAAGCAATGGAGAACTTTCAGAGGGTAATTGACAGGAGATAACTGATAACTGACATCCATTAAACATGGCACGTGAACTAGAACAGTCTACCCCAGTTAACCAAATTAAAGGCTTCAGTTCGTCATTCCAACCACCTGAAGAAGGCCGGAGCGTACAACGGCCGAAACGTTGTAATAAATATGGCTACAAAGATGAGGACAGTAGTCCGAATAATGTAAATAATGTCAGTTTTTAAATACTTAGTTTTTAGGTTTCCCCACGAATTTAATTTCCACTCGTTCATAATTTGCGTCATTCACAAGAAGGGAATAAAAATGACCTGATCAAACATAGGCGAATAATTGTTTTGTGTCGAGGCAAACATATTTTTTTAAGCATTTCACTCCAAGCAATGCGGGAGTACCACAAGCAGGCAAGGGGTTACGGAAAGTGGGAGCGAGAGTAAAGAGGCGTGTTAGAGGAAAGGAGGAAGAGAAGGATAGGTAATCGATCAAGGCATCTGGAGAAGTCGATCGACATTACATTTGAATAGTTGGAGATTATAGCTAGGGAATTCCACAGACAGGAGGGACGAGACATGAAGCTATTGGAGTAGAAGAGACGGTTACATTTAACCGTTTCGACAGTGAAAGGGTGGGACCGATTTGCCAGGCTAGTTGCACGTTTAAATTCATGCAGTCTCGGAACTAGCGAAAGTAGCTCGTCGGAGCAGTTTACCGTGAATGTATATGTAGAAAAGACAGAGGGAGGCGACGACAGGTCTGTGAGAGCGACTGTAGACGAGACGCCAGATCAGGGCCAATTACCTTACATATGACAAAGCAGAAAAAAATTTCAAGTGTCATTAATTTTTATCCCTAAACATTCAAATTTCGATATATAATACAAAGAGATGTGGAGTTTCTAAAATAAGTGATTTCATTATTTAATCACATCTGATTTTCCATGCGTACTTAATCCCATTTCACAACGATTTGTCTAAGGAACCGGTTCTTTTGGTAAGTTTTTGTTGTAACTTAGGGAAGGTTACTAAAGAGAATAATCAAACGAAAGTTGGTTATCAACGATAATACTTAGGACAAGAACAACATCTAAGATTCGCTAGCGGCGCGTAGAAGTAGTCAACTGCTAGAAGTGAGTCAAGTGAATTCCAAGTAGAAGACCGCAGTGAATCTTCAACTGGTAATATATCTACCAACCATCCTACGTGGTCAGATGTGGCACAAGGCCGAGTTTATTGTGAGATATCCGAGCCTAATCCCAAATTTTTCACATAGCTACGTCGGGGGATCCCCTCTATCCGGAGGCAGAAAGTTTAACCAACACACTTGGAGATGAATCTTCAACTGGTAGACCAACATACAGTACTCACTACAGTATTTATGGGAATAGGGACATACCCATTATCGCCCATATGTATGCTATAACAATTTTAAAAGGGGCATCTCCACAAATTCGCAGAAAAAAGAGCATACCATGATAAAAATTCCCAAACTTCCCAAAACAAGGTTTTATTGTCAAAATCGGCATGCTATTATTAAAAGGAAAGATCAAAGTATTTTTGATTGTTTAATTATATTTTAAATCCTTCTTAAAACGTTCGAAATTTTGGTTAAAGATCTTTTTTGCGGCTGCGGATGGACTATAAATTAGCAAAGCAATTTATTCCGGTGAAATCACGTTGATTTGTGAATTCTTTCAAAAATCAGATAGAAGTCGAATTTTAATGACACTTTCAGAACTTCTCACAAATGAATGAAATTATTTAAAAAATTATTTTCCATTAAAAATCTTTGTAAAATATTTTTTAACATATGATATAAAACATTTATTTAATTTCATGATAATTCGAGAGATTCATTGGTGTACAGCTTAATGTTTATATTAGTTAAAAGCAGGACATTATTTAATTAAGAAGACATTATTTAATTAGAAAAGTTTTGAATTACTTTTATGAATAAGATATATTTAGGAAAGTATTGTTTCGGTCAATAATAAAGTTTTACAAGAATAATTTATATAATGTTTATATATTTTATATTTCTGTTTTAATAGTGTAAAGTTTATGGGATATTGTTATTAAGTAAAAACTAAATTTACTAATCATAATAGCAAAGCTTATTAGAATTTAAGTTCCCCAATATTTTAAAAAGAAATTTGATTTTTTTGTATGCGTTTAAACGTGCTGATTTTTGTTGATATGGCCGCCCGTACATGACACTATCAGAAAATAAAAGCGATATTTATAGCGAATTTAAAGCCAAAATATCTAAGATTCAATAAGAGATTGCATTACAGAGAATATTTTCATAAATTTGTAAGATTACTGGGTACTTGAAAATTGTATAAAAAGGGCGCTGACGTTGTATTATTCATTTATTTTTACAGATATAGCCACCTTAGAAAAACATTAGATAAACATCCATCTGTCATCAAATTGTCAATATGGCAACATAAATAAGCAGCTACCGCCGTGTTAAAAAAATCATTTATGCGATATTTTAAACTTAAAGTAAATAATATTTGTTTCAAATCAGATTAATTATACTTTAAATCAGTTAATATTCTTCAGATAATGTTTCAGGAAAGTATTTTTTATTTTCGGATGTTTTTATTTTTATAAACAAAAATGACATTGAGATAAACGTGAACTAAAAATGGCGCTGAAATAAGTTTTTAGCTTAAACAAAAAAACTCCTTCCCAAAAATTTAAATTAGGTTTGAAATAGAGAAAATTATTTTGCTTATTGGAAATATTAAACTTAACATATTAGCTTCAAATTAAAATTAAAATAAAAACACCAAGAATTTTTTTTTTCATTTTTGAAAAAGTCATTTTAAAACTTATGTATCGTGAATCTGTGGAGGTACATAATTTAAAATATAGATAAGAATGATGAAGATCGGGCTGTAGCTTTGGATATCTCGAAGGTTTGTGTCAGGGTTTGGCGTACTGAGTCAAAATGTTATGCCATTTCTGGACGATTTTTTGAACTGATATCAAATCGCAAAATGAAAGTTGTCTTGGTTGGCAACTCTTCTAGATCTATTTATATTAATGCCGGTGCCCCACCTCAGGCCTTTATCGTTGGGCCTAGGTTGTTCTTAATTTTCATAAATTAAGTAACTGATGTCATCAGTTCTCAACTCGGTATTTATGCTGATCACACAACTATTTCTCCTGTTGTAATTCTGATAGGTCTGAAAAGGTCAAATTGGCAACTGATCTAAAAATATGACCTGCAATCTGTTATTAACAGGGCTAAGGAATGGCTTGTTAATTCTAACACCTCCAAAACATAACTACTCTCTTTTAATCGTCTGAGAGAACCAATTTTTGCTTTCCATGAGTATGACCAATGATAACCTTCAGGAGAGGGAATCGTTGCGCCTTCTCGGACTAATGTTTCAGCTGACATGAAGTGAAAATATTATATTGAATGAGTTAGTAGGTCTGCTGTTAGTAGATTTGGTTCACTGAGTCGTGTTAGACTATATTTCTCGTTCGAATCTATCTTACATATTCCTAAATCTAACATCCGTCCTAGCTTTGGATATTGTCTCGACATCTGGTCCGGCGGTCTTGTTATACATTTATGGATTCTCTGATGAAAAAACCCGAAGAATCTTCAATGTTAATTGTCCTAACCTGGCATCTCGGTTTCAGTCATTTTCCCACTGCCGTGACGTAGCTCTCCTGTGGTAAATACCTTCTTGGTAATCATTCTGATGAACTTTTCTTTATGGTAACTAGACTTTATGAATTTAAACGCTGTACTAGATTGGCAATACGGTTTCATCATTTTACAGTTGAAATGTCTACATGTAACCGTAAGTTCTATGCTAACGTTTCCTTCTCCAGCACTTCTCGCTTGTGGAATTCGCTTCCGGCTTCTTTTTCTAATCAAATTTAATCTTCAGAAATGTAAATGCAAGGTTAATTTATAATCTTAATTTTTGATCTTTTATTAATTTCGCTCCTTAATAAAGATTTTTTTCTCATATTCTCTAACATTTAGTAATCGTTTGCGCCTTAGTGGTCGTATTTCCTTAAGTGGGGTGAAATGAATAAAAAAAGAGAAAAGAAATTCAAATACAGTTACAGAAGTTAACTGTCGAACACATAACAGGTTTACTTTTTGGATAAATAAAAAAATCAATGCATTCTATTTATGAGAGATATTCAGTTATTAGATTATTAGATAGATTATGTTTTATTCGTTCTTTAATATGCTTTCTAGAGGACAGAATTTGGTTTGTATTATATATCAGCTTTTATGATCAAAAGCGTTTTAACCGTTCATTGGCATTCATACTTTTGTCTGTATATTTTGGCTTTTAGATACTGCTTCCTCTCTCATGTATCTCTTTTTCACACACACACACACACACACACACACACACAATTAGGAAGCATATCATCATTCAAAGATGTTTCATTGAATAATATAGACATATTGTGTCTACTTATTTTTATACTGATCATTTTCAGTTTGTGGATGTTAAGATGATATACATCGAGGAGGAGGCCGTAGTTTCTTTTTAATGCCAGTACTTTCGACCTTTTCTAAGATCATCATCATTACAAGACGACCTCATTATAACTACGATAAAATCTTCATACATATATATGTATATATATATATATATATATATAGGTGTGTGTGTGTGTGTGTGTACATACATACATATATATATATATATATATATATATATATATATATATATATATATATATATTAGGAAAATTAATAACAAATTGAAAACATTTTCTTTTGCGTGACTAGTTTCCTCCTTAGGACTTCATCGAACTAAAGTGATGCTTTGTACATTGTTATAATTTTGGCTATATATATATATATATATATATATATATGAATATATATATATATATATCCCAAAACTAATTAACTAGCCCACTTCGAGACAGAGAGACATTTCTTCCGGAAGGGATTTATCAGGCATTCAATAACAATAATAACAATAATAATAATAATAATAGTAACCAATCATCAAACTATAAAATAATTATCTATGTGTATTTATTTATAAATTTCCTGTCCCATCTGTAGAGTTAAGGGAGGTAAATCAACGTAAATTAGTAAATCTATGATTGATTACTTCCCTTAGTCGTTTTACGAATCGAAGCAGATAAAATATTTATCTGCATTTAGATAAAATTTGTTCCTAGGCAAAATGGACAGTTTAATTAATCATTTGCGTTACTCATACGTTAATTAGATTACTGTCCTATTTGTTCACGCCTTTAATGCGAGGCTCTCAGATACATTTGTCTATTAAGCGATCGTCTTACTTCAAACTGGACTTGAAATAGACTTTATCGTTGTGCGCGGTTTTGTAATTCTGCTGCTAATCTTTTTCCTCCGAGGGATATTGCCATTTCACAGTTATATCAAATTTATAAAATGATTAACATAAAAAGATATTGATCAAAAAGCGATATATATCATACAAGGAGTAATCAATGCCCCATAGATACCATTTCATTTACTTACACTTAACAATTACTTTTTAACAAATATATAAGCGGTTTTTATTAACATTTCAGCAGAATATGCCTCAGTCACTATATATTTTATCTGAATATGTGAATTATGTCACCTTATATTCAACACACTTTTATCTTCTAAATTTATAATTGAATAAATAAGAAAAAAAATTAGTGTTAATACTGTAGTTGGTAATTACATGTTCTCATATTATTTAAATAAATTTTAGTTTTGTATTGGTATCCGAGATTCAACAGAAACTTGCTCTGTAAATGTAGAGTTAAATGGAAATATTTCCCTGTGTTTTACATTGTTTTGTGCATTTAAGAACATTTTGTCCCGTGAGCATAATAAAAGAGAAACATTCCCTTGATAAAAATAGGAGGTTAGAACGAGAGTGAGAACAAAGGCGATGATTTCGCGTATCTCAGGATCAGATACTGGCACATAGGGAGGATGTTAGACAAGGATATTCACAGGTATCGCAAGGGATGCCGTCAAGCAATAAGGAGACGCGAGGTTCAGAGGCGATCTAATGTGACAAAAGAAGAGGGTAAGAGGAGAGCAGACCCACGAGAGAAAAACACACACACACAGAAATAGAGAGGGAAAGCGAGAGAGAGAGAGAGAGAGAGCGCAAAGAAGACAAAATCAAGCAGAGGAAGACGCTAATGCAAAAACAGATGTTATGAGAGAACGTGTAGCTGAAAGGATTCATAATGAAATTGTGGGGGTGGGGAAGAATCTAACGCAAAAAGAGAAAATACGCGAATGGAAGAACGTCATCAACAAGAATCTGAAGATCCACGCGACGGAAAATAGAAGGAGAATACTGGTGCCATGCGAAACACAAGAAATACACAGAACATAGTTTATAGTTTAAATACATGATGCGATGGATAAATTGTCGTCTAAACTACGCAAAAATGAAAATAACACTGACGCCGCAAGATATACTTACCAAAATTATACAAAAATATCGCGAAATACTAAAGAGTAAATCTATTCAATAAAATCGTCATTGTCTTCAACCTCGGCCTCCAGACGACTTCAGAATCTCCTCCAACTCTTCTGGATGGTCTCGCTGTTTAAGTTGCCATTATCCTTGCCTTCAGTTCATCTTTGGTGATACACCGAGTCTTGTTTGTATCTCACTCAACTGCGCCGCACACATAATAATCAAAACGTTGTAGTCTGGAAAGTTAAGTTACCAGATGTGAGGGGTGATGTGGTGCAAAAATTGTCTGACAACTATGACTGGGTTCTCTTGTTTGTGTGGCATGGTGCAGAGTCCTGTCGCCAGACATAAGGTCTTCCAGTAGCCACCTACTTGACGAAGGGCAGAACTACCTCCTCAAAGCACCTGTACCTATAAAAATAAGAGCATTCCAGAGCTATACCTATAACAAAACAAGAGCAGTCCAGATCTATACCTATGAAACATAAGGGCAGTTCATTCATGTAGCTATCAAAAATAAGAACAGTCCAGACCTGTGCCTATGAAAAATAAGAGCAGTTTAGTCCTGTTCCTATCAAAAATAAGAACAGTCGAGACCAGTGCCTATCAAAAATAAGAGTAGTCCAGATCTATATCTAACAAAGATAAGAGACCTCCAGATCTATATTGTTATGGTCCAATATCCTCGTCGCCACTGTTATGATCTAAGGTTAGGAACAAGGAAGAACAACACGAACACAAGAGTAGAAATAACGAAGATATATTACACAGAATAATAATACAATATGTGGAAAGTGTTAGTATGACTGTCAGTCTGGTTTGGAGTGAACTACTATTGGCTCGACTCGATTCCCTCTCTCTTGAGAGGCGCAGTATTCATAATGTCAGGAAGAGTTCACTCTGTTGTTATAGATAAGGTTCCATAACACCCACCTCCCAAAGCTTTATCTCGCAGGGGTCTTTAATATTTTTCCTCTTTGGATTAATCATGAAAGGCTCTGTAAATTTTCTTTTTCTGCTTGATTTCCGCGGTTCTGCAATTGCTTGAGGCCTTTGCATATCGAATGTGTCAAATATTGTGTCCATTACTTCTTCCTCTTCCCGAGGTAGACCGTTAGAATCCTCTAACAGTCTCTTCCTGATCTGATTTAAGTGCCTTTTATGCGAGAACTTCGGACCCTGAATTATGTAAATCACGTTCCCGATTCGTTTCTCTATTACCTGGCTCCCAAGAGGATGTATTGTTTTTGAACATTTAATAAAAAACTTTCTACCCTGGGTTAAATTTCATCTTTGGTACAAACGACGTTGGGGATTGCTTTGTCTGTTTTGGCAATAATTTGTCGAATACCGATCTCATTTTTCGGGCGAACATCACTTCCGCCGGTGATAATGCCGATGACGTAGTACTGTTCGGTGTAATTCTATGCACTTGCAAGAATTGTTGTAAAGCCTTTTCTGTCCTTAGTGGTCTTTTTAGCGTATCTACAAACCTCTCCGCTTGCCCGTTTGATCTTGGTTGATATGGCGGGGATTTGATGTGCTTCACCTGAAAAGTTTCACAAAATTCTTGAAAATCCGCAGATGTAAATTGTGTCCCATTATCGGTGACTAGACAATCAACCACTACGAAACGAGCAAACAACTCGTGAAGGCAATTTATTGTAGTCTCAGAAGTAGGTTTTCTACAACGAAATACTTCTGGCCATTTGCTGTAACTGTCTACTACAATCAAGTAGTAAAAACCATCTAATGGACCTGCGAAATCTACATGGATTCTCGACCACCGTCGATCTGTCTTAGGCCATGGCTTATGGATGATCGGCGGTGCTTTGGCTGCTAAGGAACAACCCTTGCATTTGTCCACCATGTGTATAATATCTTGATGCGTGTTTGGCCAGTATACGTAACTTCGCATTAAGGATTTCATCCTGTTCTTTCCATATGAAGGCGCAGTATT
This sequence comes from Acanthosepion esculentum, assembly GCA_964036315.1. Classification (NCBI taxonomy): domain Eukaryota; kingdom Metazoa; phylum Mollusca; class Cephalopoda; order Sepiida; family Sepiidae; genus Acanthosepion; species Acanthosepion esculentum. The sequence continues at coordinate 53,530,363 of OZ038494.1, forward strand.
CATAGTGACAGGAAGAGTTCACTCTGCCGTTATAGGTAAGGTCCCATAACATATATCTATCAAAATTAAAAGCAGTCAAGATCTGTATCTATAAAAATAAGCGCTGTTCAGATCTATATCCAACAAAATTAAAAGAAGTCCAGATATGTACCTGTCAAAAATAAGAGCAGTCATGATCAGTAAAAATAACAGCAGTCCAGAGCTTTACCCAGCGAAAATAACAACAGTCCAGATCTGAATCTATAAAAATATTAGCAGTCTAGATTTGCACCTAAAATTGAACAGCAGTCCAGAGCTTTACCCAGCGAAAATAACATCAGCCCAGATTTGAACCTATAAAAATAACAGATGTCCAGATTTGTACCTAGCAAAAGTTTAGCAGTCCAGGTCTATGGCATACATAATAACAGTCCATGTTTGTATTTAACAAGAATAATATTATTCTGGATTTTTACCTTGAAAAAATAAACATTTTTTTCCTCATGTGGTTGCAGATAGGGAAAATAAGGAGGACCACACCTTGCTGTACTGATTTTTTAAGTCCCCTCTCTGCTGTTTTCTTCTTATCGAGTTGCTGAACCATGCCTCTCCAGTGTTACACACAGAGCCTTGCTTGGGGTGTTAATATTCCAAGGACGTTAAGTGTGCATGGATTTTCAAGATTGGGGCAAACTAGATGTTCCATGGTTTGTGGTTGCCCGCATTTATAGTTGGAATTAATATCGGTGGCAAATCCCAATTTCTGATGGTTGACTCTACAACGACCAGCAGTTGTTCGGAGGCGATTTAGGCAGGACCAGAAGGGCCAGGCATCACTGGACCCAGAGGAGATGGATTTTGTAGGGCTGAAAGAGAGAGAGCCTATGTTCCACGTTGTTATGGCGTATGCACCACAGGGATAAACGCTGACTAGGAGCTATTTTGTTCACTCGTTTGACTGAGTGTAAAATGTTGTGTCTTGACATAAATCTCTGTATCATTGGTTCACAGGCGTGGAGGGTCAATTTTTCTGCTTCAACTTCTCGAGTTGGGAGTAGACTGTCCTTCTTATATAGGAGCAGCAATGTTACTAAGTAATGCTACTATTTAACAACGACTTAATGTTAACTTTAAATTTAATTTGACATGATACACGAATGCATGGCTAAGTATGGAGATGGAAAATTTAGCAAGAGTAATTGTGATTTTTATCAAAACAAGGTTTAATTAATTTGTTCTTTGGTCAGAATGCTTCATTCATCATTATCATTTAGATTGTAAGCCTCTATAAGGAGTTACTCTCGAGCCCTTGTATTGGGTAAAATTTCGTAAAATAAAAACCTAATTATGCAAATTCTTTGTATTCGCGGGAATATTGCTTTTATATAGGAGTGATTCAACATATGCGTTTTTATCTTAATTATTCCATGAATTTAACATGAGACTGGAAAGAAACTCTGGCTACTGTAAATACAGGGTGGGTATTTGGGGCAACATTTGAGTGTAAAGATAATTTGAGTACTTTAGGCAACATTTGTGTGCAAAGATAATTTGGGTACTTTAGGCAACATTTGAGTGCAAAGATAATTTGGGTACTTTAGGCAACATTTGTGTGCAAAGATAATTTGGGTACTTTAGGCAACATTTGTGTGCAAAGATAATTTGGGTACTTTAGGCAACATTTGTGTGCAAAGATAATTTGGGTACTTTAGGCAACATTTGTGTGCAAAGATAATTTGGGTACTTTAGGCAACATTTGTGTGCAAAGATAATTTGGGTACTTTAGGCAACATTTGTGTGCAAAGATAATTTGGGTACTTTAGGCAACATTTGTGTGCAAAGATAATTTGGGAACTTTAGGCAACATTTGTGTGCAAAGATAATTTGGGTACTTTAGGCAACATTTGTGTGCAAAGATAATTTGGGTACTTTAGGCAACATTTGTGTGCAAAGATAATTTGGGTACTTTAGGCAACATTTGTGTGCAAAGATAATTTGGGTACTTTAGGCAACATTTGTGTGCAAAGATAATTTGGGTACTTTAGGCAACATTTGTGTGCAAAGATAATTTGGGTACTTTAGGCAACATTTGTGTGCAAAGATAATTTGGGTACTTTAGGCAACATTTGTGTGCAAAGATAATTTGGGTACTTTAGGCAACATTTGTGTGCAAAGATAATTTGGGTACTTTAGGCAACATTTTTGTGCAAAGATAATTTGGGTACTTTAGGCAACATTTGTGTGCAAAGATAATTTGGGTACTTTAGGCAACATTTGTGTGCAAAGATAATTTGGGTACTTTAGGCAACATTTGTGTGCAAAGATAATTTGGGTACTTTAGGCAACATTTGTGTGCAAAGATAATTTGGGTACTTTAGGCAACATTTGTGTGCAAAGATAATTTGGGTACTTTAGGCAACATTTGAATGCAAAGATGATTTGGGTACTTTAGGCAACATTTGAATGCAAAGATGATTTGGGTACTTTAGGCAACATTTGAATGCAAAGATAATTTGGGTACTTTAGGCAACATTTGAATGCAAAGATAATTTGGGTACTTTAGGCAACATTTGTGTGCAAAGATAATTTGGGTACTTTAGGCAACATTTGTGTGCAAAGATAATTTGGGTACTTTAGGCAACATTTGTGTGCAAAGATAATTTGGGTACTTTAGGCAACATTTGTGTGCAAAGATAATTTGGGTACTTTAGGCAACATTTGTGTGCAAAGATAATTTGGGTACTTTAGGCAACATTTGTGTGCAAAGATAATTTGGGTACTTTAGGCAACATTTGTGTGCAAAGATAATTTGGGTACTTTAGGCAACATTTGTGTGCAAAGATAATTTGGGTACTTTAGGCAACATTTGAATGCAAAGATGATTTGGGTACTTTAGGCAACATTTGAATGCAAAGATGATTTGGGTACTTTAGGCAACATTTGAATGCAAAGATAATTTGGGTACTTTAGGCAACATTTGAATGCAAAGATAATTTGGGTACTTTAGGCAACATTTGAATGCAAAGATAATTTGGGTACTTTAGGCAACATTTGAATGCAAAGATAATTTGGGTACTTTAGGCAACATTTGAATGCAAAGATAATTTGGGTACTTTAGGCAACATTTGAATGCAAAGATAATTTGGGTACTTTAGGCAACATTTGAATGCAAAGATAATTTGGGTACTTTAGGCAACATTTGAATGCAAAGATAATTTGGGTACTTTAGGCAACATTTGTGTGCAAAGATAATTTGGGTACTTTAGGCAACATTTGTGTGCAAAGATAATTTGGGTACTTTAGGCAACATTTGTGTGCAAAGATAATTTGGGTACTTTAGGCAACATTTGAATGCAAAGATGATTTGGGTACTTTAGGCAACATTTGAATGCAAAGATGATTTGGGTACTTTAGGCAACATTTGAATGCAAAGATAATTTGGGTACTTTAGGCAACATTTGAATGCAAAGATAATTTGGGTACTTTAGGCAACATTTGTGTGCAAAGATAATTTGGGTACTTTAGGCAACATTTGTGTGCAAAGATAATTTGGGTACTTTAGGCAACATTTGTGTGCAAAGATAATTTGGGTACTTTAGGCAACATTTGTGTGCAAAGATAATTTGGGTACTTTAGGCAACATTTGTGTGCAAAGATAATTTGGGTACTTTAGGCAACATTTGTGTGCAAAGATAATTTGGGTACTTTAGGCAACATTTGTGTGCAAAGATAATTTGGGTACTTTAGGCAACATTTGTGTGCAAAGATAATTTGGGTACTTTAGGCAACATTTGAATGCAAAGATGATTTGGGTACTTTAGGCAACATTTGAATGCAAAGATGATTTGGGTACTTTAGGCAACATTTGAATGCAAAGATAATTTGGGTACTTTAGGCAACATTTGAATGCAAAGATAATTTGGGTACTTTAGGCAACATTTGAATGCAAAGATAATTTGGGTACTTTAGGCAACATTTGAATGCAAAGATAATTTGGGTACTTTAGGCAACATTTGAATGCAAAGATAATTTGGGTACTTTAGGCAACATTTGAATGCAAAGATAATTTGGGTACTTTAGGCAACATTTGAATGCAAAGATAATTTGGGTACTTTAGGCAACATTTGAATGCAAAGATAATTTGGGTACTTTAGGCAACATTTGAATGCAAAGATAATTTGGGTACTTTAGGCAACATTTGAATGCAAAGATAATTTGGGTACTTTAGGCCACATTTGAATGCAAAGATAATTTGGGTACTTTAGGTAACATTTGAATGCAAAGATAATTTGTGTACTTTAGGCAACATTTGAATGCAAAGATAATTTGGGTACTTTAGGCAACATTTGAATGCAAAGATA
>OZ038494.1:53539702-53564702 GCA_964036315.1 Acanthosepion esculentum
ATATATATACAGTTCAAAAGTTTGAAGCCACCCCCATAATTAGCATGTGATGAACATGACAGAAGAATTAAAAAGAATGAAAAAGAGCTTTCAGAGTCATTGAACAAAGAATGGAATCAATTGTGAAATTTTGCAACGAACGCCAAAGATTTGTGCTGCAGTAATCAAGGCTAAAGGAGGATATTTTGACAAGAGCAAAATTTAATCATAAAATTATTTTTTTCTTTTTATCATAATAAAATTTCTAATAAAAAAAAGTGTCTCGCATTTTTAACCATGTATAATAATTTTCACTCATTTAAATTACAAATTAACTACACTTATTTCAATTTTGAAGAATTGACAGGGGTGTGCTCGAACTTTTGAAATGTAGTATATATATATATATATATATATATATATATATATATATATATATATATATATATATATATATATATATACTACAGATCAAACATATATATATATATATATATATATATATATATATATATATATATATATATATATACGGTGTTAGGTAATAAATTGTTTAGCCAGTAAGCATATAGTCATTTTCCAAGCGTAGCTTATATATGGCATAAAGCCCAATGTATGGGACACCCAGTAAGGCTTAAACTTACTACACAGTTGCAATCGTTCTAGCGTGACAAGCTTGCTAACCATTACACCGCATTGAGGCGGCCTACACCACCTCGAGGTACCCATTTAGTGATTTTCCAGTCGTAGCATAGATGCGTCACAAGCCGAATAGGGGGCACCCAGTGACGATCGAAGTCACTAATCAGTTTTAATTATTCTAGCGAATATTCGCTAACCATTACACTGCCTTCTCTTCATCCTTTCCTCTATCACTCCTATTTGCTCTCGCTCCAACTGTCTGTAACCCCTTGCATGCTAGTGGCTTTCCGCCTTGTTTGGGGTGAAAAAAAAACAAAAAACAAAAACCCAGATTCGTGTTCGTTAATTTTAATGCCCACCATACCACGAGGCTTAAAAACTATATAACTGACCCCTCGCTGGCATCCAAGCCCTTAACTTTTCAATCCCTCACACAAGTGGTTGATTTTTTACGCGTTTGCCCAGTAACCCTGACGGTAAGGCTTCCTTTCTCGATCTCTGTTTTACCTCCATCCCTGACTCCTGTCGTGTCACGCAGCTCTGCTCTCTTGGCAACACTGATCAAGCCGTAGTGTCTGTTAACATCTTCTACTCCTCCCCCAGCAAAGAACCTCCTACTAATAGAATATCTTTCTGTTATCAACGCGCAGACTGTGACTCGTTCCGTGATTTCTTTCGCGATGTCCCCTGGAATGTGTTTTTTCTTATCTACCCCTTCAGAAATGTGCGTCTGAGGTCTCTTTCTGAGTAAAAGCTGCAAGAAAATACAAAATTAAATCGCGCTCATCTTCCAGATTCACTGCCACTTCCTCAGCTGCTTTTGCCCATAGGAACCACTTCTTCCATCTGTACCGAAGTGACATGTCTGATCGCAATAGAGCTATCTTTGTCTCTGCCCGTAATGAGTGCCTGGCCGCAATGAAGCAAAGCTACTATTTGCTGGAAAGATGAAACAGCGTATTGCATCTCGCGACTTTGGTTCTAGAGATTATTGGCGGCTCTGCAAGAGCGTGCTGAACAACAGCAAATCCTCAATACCTCTTCTATTCAATCAATTTGAAATACTGACTTCCTCAGCTGATAAGGCTGAATGCTTTGCTCGGAAATTCTCATGGAATTCAACGCTTGACTCATCCGGGGTACCAACACCTGATTTCCCCCTAGAATTGAGGCTCCGTTGAGTGACATAAACATAATCCCATCGATGGTTTTGGACATCGTCTTCAAATTAGACTTCCATAAGTCTAGTGGCGGTGACAGGAGACCAGCCGTTGTCCTGAATATATGCGCTCCTGAACTGGCACCAGTCCTCTTCAGCCTATATAACTATTGCCTCACTGACTCTTGCTTTCCAGCTGGTTGGAAGTTCTCATCTGTTGTCGTTGTCTTTAAGAACTCTGGTGACACTTCTGACCTATCTAACCACCGTCCTATAAGTCTCTTACCACTCTTCAGTAAAGGTTTCGAAATAACCGAAGTGGTTAAGCAAAAGAAAGGATTAGTGATTACTATTAAAAAGACAGAATGTATGGTTGTTAGCAAAAGAGTCAGTACAAGGTGTATGTAACGTATTGGGGATATCAAATAGGTTCAGAAACTGTCCGGGAAATAGAGTAACACAGGACATAATATGGGGCAGAGAAATAGCATAATGTATGAGAGGAGTTGCAGTCGTTTTCCAGGAATTAAGCAAAGTGATATAAAAATGCTCTTCAAAACAAAGAAAGATTCGGTGAGTTACTGTTGAAACTTGACTAATGCATGATATAATAATGCAAACACAAAATGTAGTTAGAATAAAATGTATTGAAACAAGAAAGTGTACACAATATTTACATATAGTCTTTTGTATATTCTTGGGAAGACCGTTCCTGGAGAATGTGTTCCTAAGTCGCAGTCGGGCAGAGTCTCTAGTTGGATCTCTTGATTTGCCTCCTTGTCTTCCGGTACCGACCATATTTATATCGTCGGTACTCCACTGTGCAAATTAGGTGGATCCTACCACAACAGTTACTATGTAAACTAAAATGAAAGATGTAAAAGTTAAAAAAGAGACTGAAAAGTGACAGAAGTGTGGCTCTACTTGCGGCTTCGTCGAATAATATGGACAAAGGATGTGAACAATCAAGAAGTTTTAAGGAAAAAAGACAGCTGAGATTTCTGTGACGCATGAAGATGAAAAAGGAACTGGCAATTCTGACCTTTCACATGATATACTAAACACATGAGAAAGAGAGGAAAAGATCGAGAAATATTATGTTCCTTTTGAAATGAAAAAATGATGATTTAAATTCTTCAAAGACTTCTTCTTTTAACTAATATAATTAATAAAAAATAATTATGCATTCCTAGAGTTTTCATAAAAATGAGTAAGCGGGTAACAGATGCAAAAAAATATTTTTACCACGACTTTCTAAAAATAAAATCGAAATAATTTCAATCTTTTGTGAATAGTTTCTGGAAGTTTCATTAAAATCCGACAATTATTTGATTTATTCAAGAATTTCAAAATTGTGTCTTTTTGAAATGTCTTAGAAAATCTTGATGAAATTATTTTTTACGTGTTTCACCCTCTGACTTAACTTTATGAAAACTTGAGAAATTCAACGTGATAATTTTTAGAGACTATATTAGTTAAAACCAGAAAACATTGAAGAATTTGAGTCATAGAATTTCTTTTGCAAAAAAGACCACGTTTAACAAAAAATCTGTTCTGAATCGCAAAATAAAAAAAACGCAATAAAATTAAGATGTTATTTAATTAGAGAAGCTTTTAATTACTTTTATCATTAATATATTATAGACAATATTGTCTGAAGGGAAAAAATCTTTCGACAAAACTGAATTTTTACCAAATTTGTTTTTATTTTTTACAATATTAAATTGAATAATTTATAAAGTATTTTAAATCTTTTAAAAATCATTTTCAATGTGACGATTTATAGAAAATATTGTTAAGTAAAACTATATTTGATAATCCTATAGGGTAAAGCTTATTACAAACTAAAGACCCCCGAATATTTTTAAAGAATTTCGATTTTTTATATGTGTGATTATATGCAGAATTCCAGAAGTATGGATTTACAAACCGATAAATCTATCATTAGTTAAGAAATGTTTGCATACAATATTTTATGCTGCAAGTAAGGAATATTTGTCTCAAATCGGAACTTTAATTTTGCTAATTTAAATCAAATAACGTTTCAGAAATATGTATTTTATATTTGCAAGATTTTTAAAACCGAGAATAATTTTTTGTTTGCAAATTTATCAAAATGACCGTTTTGATCGATTTTACTAAAAACAAATCGATTTTGATCAATGTAATTTGTGTTTTAAATATCCCACAGAGTAATTTGATTACTGGAAATAGTAAATTTTAAATCATTTAGCTTCCCATCAAAGCTAAAATGAAAGCTTCAAGAACGTTTTTAATTTTTTAAAATTCATTTTAATCTTTTCATATACCGAATTAGTGGAGGTACTTCTATTAAACTAAGATCCAGTTTGTTACTAGGATAATTCTTTTCATAAAAACCTATAATTGGACCGCTAGACCCCCTAGAAGGGGTCCAGATGATAAAATGTAAAGAATATAGATAGAAGATCAAAATTTTGGCAAAGGTTTTTTTCAGATAAGTCATTTAATGAATATCGTCTCCCACTAACTATGTAAAAGATATTAGTCAATCACACACTTCCCCAGGTTTCTCATGCCATATTTCCCTCATATGTAAACTGATATAAGTGGTTGTTCCTCACGAGTAAAACAATTTATCTTTTCTTACTTAGGAGAAACATACAGAAACAGAAGTTAGCTTGGCTGCTGATACAGCAGCCTGTAGAAGGGCAAGTCAGGCCTAGATTGCTTGAAAGAAGCTCACATTACTGCACAGAGAGTATACCTGGAAAGACTAAGGCTAGAAGAGATGGCAACACAGAGGGAAGCTCGATTAGCTGCAGACAGAGAATGACGAACTCAAGAGAGAAATGGAAGCCATCCGCAAGTAAACTAAGACAGAGTCTTGACAGGACTTCGCGAGTAGCAGCCAATGCAGATAGGAATATTTTCTGGCTCAAAGTTGCCTTCAGCTATGACTCCACTAAGGATTATGCCAGCAAGCGGAACGTATCCATTGACAGAATGGAAACAGTCTACAAATACTTCAGGGCCATTAAGTGGCCAGTTGAGGCACCAGCTAGGCTGCTCAAGAGGAAGTTGAGACTGGATGCATCACAAGCTCCATCAGACATACTGATGCAGCTGCTTACAGACGACACCCTGAAGTCCAAGAACTTTCGTGATACAATCTGAAAGTACAATTTCTGATAACATCCTTTGGAGCAGACAGAGATCTAACAGACCAAGTTTTTTTTTCTCACTAAGATCCAGGGGCAGTGCTACCAGCATTTGGACAGCTTAAGGCCACAATCAGATAAAGAGCCGACGTATGTCCAAGAGTTTGGCACCGGTGGTGTCAATGAGGAAATTAACAAGCGCTACAGTCAAGGTGACGACATAAAGATGATAGCAGAGCTCCAGATTATGCTGCATATCAATCACTCCTATGTCCACAGTTTCAAACGTGCTCTGGAACGGATGGAGGTGATGACAGACCTTAAAGAGATTATCAAGGCGGCCAGTTGTCGAGCATGGACGGCCGTTCAATGGACCTGAAATCAATGAGGTGGCAATTATTCTAGTTGATGAAGAGCACAGCAAGAGTTACATCGTCCTAACGCGCAATGACAATCATCCATTAAGGAGACACACAGGTCATATGAGTGCATGCAGTAACCGTTGATGTTTCGACATGGAGAAGACTGTTATAATTTTTGTCTGCGCCAGGTTGACCCGGTACCTGAACAGGAGACGGACAAAAGTGTTTCCAGCAAGGATATTTACGCCTATCGTCTAATGATCCGAGATGACGAATTTAACCAGCATTTACGGTTCAATGATATGATAAACCAGTTTATGATGGATATCTACTCAAATATTGAAGCTGAGCGCTTGCTTTATATTCGCAAGAACCAGCAAAATTGGTCCAGAACAATATATCCACCTGCTAGATGTCATGAATCACGTTGGCAATGCACAAAACGTTTGCAGATCATCCTACCATCAAGTTTCACTGGTTCATCAGGTCACATGCATAAACGCACCCAGGATGCCATGGCCTATGTGCGAAGATTTGTGCTCTCTGACCTATTTATAATGTTCACCTTTAATGCAAAGTGGAAGGAAATTCTGGACTAACTTGGAGGTCAATGGAGCACTGACAGGCGTGGCCTTATTGCAAGAATTCTTTTTACCAAAATCAGAATCTGCCGTGGCTACTAACAGATGGAAAATAATTGGTGATCTTAATGCCTGGATGTACACCATAGAGTAGCAACAACGATGCTTCGCTGACTTTCATACACTTATTTAGTGCAACTGGAGGGTTAGACAAGAGAACATTGATGAGATCATTTGTGCAGAATTGACTAACCCAGAGAAAGACATGGTATTTTACAACATCATCAAGACACAGATGATTCACAGTCTCTGGGGCGTTATAAATCCTCGATCACACTTAATGGAGCGCAATAAAGGTTCCCCAGTTAATTCATCCAGGAGAAATGCACGGGACATGACGGTTACCTACTCTACAGATGCCGAAAACCAGATGATGGTGGTGGAAATACTACTAAGCTCAAAGTAAATGGCCACGAGATGGAGATTGACAACAGGTGGATTGTTACCTACAACCCACTGCTCTCTGAAATATTCGAGGCCTATGTGAAAGCTGAATCATGCAACTCTATTAAGAGCATAAAGTATTATGTAAATATATCAATAATGGCTCAGATATGGCGGTTTCTGGAGTTGAACAGGAAGGCAGACAGGTGGATGAAATTACGCAATATCCGTTGAGCAGATATATTTCGTCTCAGGTATGTGGTTCATTGTGTGATTCGAAATCCACGTGCGGCTTCCATCAGTGGTGAATCTATCTGTTCATCTAGAAAATGACCAGCGTAGTAGAGAATCCATCAGAAACCACTTTGACAGATTTCTTCAAATTATGCCAAAGTGACCTGTTTGTCATAACACTGCTGTATGTTGAGGTTCCCGTTTACTACACCTGAGAACACAACAGACAGACCAGGCGCAAGCAAAGAGCACAAGTTGAAGCCTGAGGAAGAAAAAAAAGAAGAAAAAGACTGTAAATGAATTCGGCAGATAAAAACATTCTACAATACCCAGCACCCTTACAAATGTGTAACCCTACCAATATACAATATATAATCTATCAACTGGGCAGATATATTTCCTCTACCGAGCGCTTCCTGGGCTTCGAAATCCACGAGTGGCTTCCAACAGTGATGAATCCAGTTGTGCATCTCAATGATGTACATCGTGTATATTTCACAGAAGCTACTGCTCGAAACGTAGTTGCGAATCCACCAGAAACGGCTTTGACAGCTTTCTTCAAATTATGCCAAAATGACGGGTTATCCGGAACACTGCTGTATGCTGAGGTTCCTGTCTACTACACCTGGGCACACAATAGATGGAGCAGTCACAAGCAAAGAGCACAAGCTGAGGGCTGGATAGAAAATGCTGTCTTCAGAAGCGGGGCCATCGGTCGGGTGTACACTGTGCACCCCAATCAGCAAAAGTGCTGCTTTCTGCGTCTGCTGCTGAACACGGTCAGAGCTCCTACATCATTCACAGACCTGCGAAGATATAATGGAGAAGTCTATACGACCTACAGAGAAACCTGCGGCAAACACTGGACGACTAGAGGACGATGCCCACTGGATCAGACACTGGAAGAGGCAGCGGTCAGCAGAGCATCAATTCAACTGCGCCAGCTATTTGCCATCATGTTGATGATATGTGGCTTTGGTGAACCTTTCAAGCTTTGGGCGACCCACAAAACCAGCATGGCTGAGGACATCCTATGAAGCATTCAAAGACAAATTCAGCAGAAATTTTCATGTTCAATGATGTCATTTACAATGTGGCATTCGATTACTTGGACAACCGAGTGCAAGCTATGGGTGGTCAAGGAATTGCTACATTTCGTCTAAATCAAGCTGAGCAGGCAGCAAACAATGTCGCAATTGAGTACATGCAGGAGACCAGCCATGACACCGAGTAAATGACGGCGTATATAGCTGATAACGAACACAAACTGATAGAGGACCAACTTGGTGTTTATAACACGATTATTTCGAGCGCTCAAATTAAGAGGAAATCTATTCTTCATCGATGACCCAAGTGGAACTGGCAAGACATTTATGATCATCCTAATTCTGGTTAAAATGCGCCAAATGAAATATATTGATTTAGCAGTGTCGTCAAATGGAATACCTGCAACCTTGCTAAGTGGTGGCCACACAGCTCATTCGTGATTCAAATCCCACCTGGACCTGACCTTGAAAGAGAAGGCAACCTAAAACTATAAAAGGCTAAACTCCACAGTGATTGTAAGTTGAACATCTGGGATGTATCGACAATGATCCGTAAGGGTTCCTTCAAGGCTATAGACACGGCACTTCAGGATCTTAGACACAACACAGCTCATGTGAGGTGCAACAGGCTTGCTTGCGGGAGACTTCAGACAAAACTTTCCACTGATTAAAAAAGGGACAAGAGCTGACCAGGTAAACGCCATTATAAAGTTTTCCTACCTGTGGAGTAGTGTGAAAAAGCTGAGATTCACCACCAAAAGGAGGGTGCAGCTCAGGTATGATAAGAAAGCTGGTACTTTTTCTAAACAAATATTGGATGATGGTAATGGCACTTTGGTTGGTGAGCGAGGTGGTCGGGTCAGCTTGCCTTTTGGACATATGGTATCTGATTTAAAAGAACTAGTGTTTTCTAATCTGAAGTATCAGTTTACAGACCACAACTGGCTGAGAGCCCGCACCATTTTAGCTCCAAAGAATGTGGCAGTTGATGATTTGAACATCAAACATCTAGAGCTGATTCCAGGTGAGCGATGCAGCTACAATTTTATTGGTGCAATAATAAACGTCGATGAAGTTGTGAATTATCCAGTTGATTTTTTGAATAGCCTAACACCATCTGGCCTCCCACCTCACAGTTTACACCTTAAGGTTGGAACACCACTGATGCTTCTAAGAAACTTGGATCCAACTAAGCTTTGCAATGGCACACAACTTACTATTAAGAAGATGATTCCAACAGTATTGGAGGCAACAATTCTGATTGGAAAAGCAGGCGGCAAAGCTGTATTTATTTCGAAGAATCCACTTATTCCTTCGGATATGTCTTTCCAGTTCAAGCGGCTGCATTTCCCGGTTGAAACTGAGTTTTGCAAGCAACCTTAATAAAGCTCAGGGCCAGTGCTTGGAAGTGATAGGCCTTAAACTTGCAGAAACGGTTTACTCCCATGGCCAACTTTAGGTGGGATGTTAAATCTGTATATGAATCTATTTGCATGTCTGTTGTGAAACTAAATGTCAGACTATTTGTACACCTATGGTAAAATGGGAGGAGGCACCGTGGAGTAATATCTAGCGGCACGGATTGAGAGTCGGAGAGCCGAGTTCGAATTTCAATCAAATCCATTACATTCACTAACGTGCTAATACCCGTGGGAAATGTATGAATCCTCTTCTCCCTCCCCCACAGATATTGGTAAATAGCAGGACAGACGAGGTTCTGTAGCCTTGGATGGTAACTGATCTACCGTAGAAACAAATGGCAACCCACTGCGGGAAAAATCTGCCTCGTCAGTCATGTATCGAAAGATACATGATCGCCTAAACGTGTATCACGCATAGCACATAACTAACACTAGCCACCCTAAGGGCTATATTCGCTGTGAACGCACAAAAGTCCTTTTCAGGGCTACTTACTTTGAATTGTTACATTTAGATAACAGATTTGCCTGTTATTAGGTAAGTTTTACGATTTTGGTATTCATAACTTATTGGTATTACTTCCAAAAATACTGGCGGCGTTTGGGTATTCACTGTTAAGGCACAAAAAGCCATTTTAGTGATACTTACTTTTAATTGTTATTTTCAGAAAACCAAAGAAAGGATATGAGAACGGGAACTGAGGATAACATCCGCTTTCCCCGGAATTGCTGGGTACGTTAACTAGTTACACATAAAATAGAAAAAGAGATTAGTTTAATTTTTACCCCACAGATATACACAAAGCATAATTATTGGATTACGCCGATCTTATAAGTGGGAAGGGTTCTCTTTTTCTTGAGGGTGTGAGTGTCGTCAGAAATCGAAATCCTAGCTAATTACGTAGTATTGGCCCCCAACCTCTGCCGCATCTCCTTTGAACACACTGCATTTAGATAACTGTTACATTTGTCAAAAGACCAACTGACTTATGATTATTGCCCGAGAGACGTACTGGCTACCCAGGTGTCTATATCTAATATTTGTACATGGAAAATGGCCAAAGAATTCGGCAACGGATTTTAAAATATTGATAAATTTAAATCTTCCCGTTGGATCGCTAAGCTCCCAGCCTAAGATGATGAAGTGGAGTTGTCATGAAAGCAAGATGTTTGACATTCACCGAATATCAGTGAAACGATGGCGATTTAATTACCGGAAATAAGTAGCTGCAAGGTCTCTCCTCAGATATTACAGTTATTTCCTTACACTCTAAATTTTCTCCTATAAAATCATATCTCTACGGGGTTATATGTCTACGTGCGTTAAAAAAAAATAACGCTAAATAAAGTACTATAATGAACTATTAACGTTAGAATTTTAAATATAGGTTTTAAAAATTAAAATAAACTTTAAGATAAATAAATAAAGTAAACATTAAAATGAATTAAATAAAAATTAATAAATAAATAACATTATTATAACGTGAAATTAAGTTAAATCACGTTAAAATAACGTTAAAATAAATGTTAAAATAACCTTTTTCTTCTTTATATCCGTTGCTTTAAGCAGGAAAAAACGCGATAAAGAACGGAGACGGGACACAACTTAAGAACGGTACTCACCAATAATATCGGAGCGGCGTTATATCTGATTTAAATGTACTTTGTGCAGTGGAACCTCGGTTCAGGAATTTAACTCATTCCTGAAAGCCGTTCGTAAAATGAAACGTTCATAAACCGAAAATATTTTTCCAATAGGAATTAATGTAGAGAAAAAAACTCACAGTACAATAAAATTGGAAAAGAAAAGCACGCCACACGAATGTATACAACTCGGCGGTCGACTCAGAAATGATTCTGTTCGGGTTAACTCGGTTCGGCAATGTTGTCGAGAAACGAATTTTTCTTCGATAACCGAGGTATTTTCATCATGTCCCTCTTCCGAGACAGTGCAAAGCTGTCTGACCCAATCCTCGCAAAAGGTTGCCGACCCTTGACCTACGCTGTTAAGCTAGTAGTTATTGTAGGAAGATGTGTTGAAGTGAATATTATTCATATTATTCATCGGTGTTTCCATGCGTTTCGGTAATTCAAATGTTTGAAGCCAGCACCAGAATTACTATGGGTTGAACATTATAGAACAGTGAAAAAAGGGGCAAATAGAGCTCTTAGAGTTATTGAAAAAATAATGGAGTCAATTATCAAACTTATACTTTGAGAAATGTTTGCAATGAATGATAACAATTTGTGCTGCAGTAATCAAGGCTAAAGGAGGATATTTTGACAAGAGCAAAATTTAATCATAAAATGCTTTTTTTTTCTTTTTGCCATAAAATTTCTAATAAAAAATAAAATCATGTCTTGCTTTTTCATATTTTTTAAAAATAATTTTCTCTTATTTAAAGAACGCAACAACTATTTTTGGGGCCAATTTAAAAAATTACCAGGGGTTCCCTCAACTTTGGAACTGCATTGCAGCATATATATATGGCTTCAGGGTAAAATTTCCGACTGACCCGAATTCAGCCGGTTTTCGATTCTAGCCAGAGGCAACCGGACGTCTAGCCACACTGATGAGCTGTGATACAGCGAACCAGTCTGTCTGTGGATGACAGTATATATACATATATATATATATATATATATATATATATATATATATATATATATATATATGCTATAAAGGAAGGAAAGAGATGTTATTGTTTGGAAAGGGGAAGGAAAGACATGATCGTCACTTTATTTAGAAGAATAGTATAGATCGTTGATTTTGCCATACTAAACAGAATAGGAAGAGACAATATCATCAACAATTGTTTATCTCTCAACTTTTTTTTCTCCTTTAACAGTATCACTGCTAGCTTTCTTTGGATCTATTACTAAGGACTAATAAAGAGAAAAAAGTCACAGTACAATAAAATTGAAAAAAAAAAAGCAAAAAAAAGCACAGTACAACACACGAATGTATAAAACAAGGCGGTCGACTCAGAAATGATTCCGCTCGGGTTAACTCGGTTCTGCAATGTTCGAGAAACGAAATTTTGTTCAATAACCGAGTCATTTTCATCTCGAATTTCCTGTTCGAAAACCCATTTTTTCGACATTCGAGAACCGAGGTTGCACTGTAGTTAAAATATACATCAAACTCTATTTTTTCTCGTTTTCAATTTTCAATAGCTCACGTGGTTTAGATAAGACAGTCTAGTACCTAATGACTACGCATTATTTTTAAACTGATACAGAAAATTTGAGCCCCATGGCAAGACCGAACCCAAGAATAATGAGATTGCATTGTCGATCGTAGCTTTACGACAAGCACATGTTTATACATTTTAAATATGGAAATATGTCTTTTATGATCTGCATATCTATCCAGGGATACGGGCAACAGTATTCACAAAATGGCAGTCAGCCAGATTTGATCTCCGTCCTGATTTGAGTGAAGGCGATCTTGTGAATCGTGTCTTCACCTCTTTGTGTCTCCACCGCATCTTGTAATCGTTCAACCTGGTTTCTGAAGCCAACGTTCTCTTAAGAATATTGCATTATTAAGGCGCTTTCTACCGATGTCCACTGACCCCTACTGACCCAAAGGCGGGGATCGTCGATCACTTTTCTGTCCATGCTCCCTAGGAAAGGATTGCTACGGTGAGTTTGAATGAAATTAGCGGATCTTCACCCAATGAAGTATGCCCTATTCAAGGTTCTATTATTCGACCTGTCTTCTTAACGTTGACCGCTCGATTAAAAGGGGAAGTAATTACGACGGAGTATTTCTACTCAACTTATGATAAGATAATTCAATATATGGAATAAAAGAAATATTGGATGTAGAAATATGCAATTAAGGGTAATTTGCTAGTTTGATTATTCAAATAGGGGACGAAAAGAACACTAGATAGCAATTGTAGTCGAACTAAATTACCTCTTATCTTGCGCGCTGTCTCTATCCATATATATATATATATATATATATATATATATATATATATATATATATATATAATATCTGGATAAAATAAATGAAACAAAATTGGGTGTTTTTTTATGAAAGTATTTATTTCTGTGCTTTTGTATATATTTATTTATTTAATATTTCAGACCACCTCGGTCTTTCCTCAGAAATCAAATGAGATACTGTGTTTGTGCGTTTGTTTACAGCGTTTGTTTACAGCGTTTGTCGTGAAGCGTACATGTCACGTGATGTGTAATGCGACTTTGTTTGTATTTTTGGCGGAAGACTGATGATAGTGTCTTAAATGTTGTTTAAAAGGTTTTTTGACCATATCTCAAGAAATATTTTAAGAAATATTTTTAACTGTTGAAATATTTATGTAGATTTAAAATATCCACGTGTTTGTTTACCCCTAGTTTATATGTGTCTAATTTTAGAATTCAGTATTTTTCTTTTTTTCTTCGTATAATATATAATTGTATTCTTGATGAGTTGAGCTTACATAAGTTGTCTTGTTGAGTTGGGTTGACTTAAGTTGTCTTGCTGCGTTAAGTTTACTTAAGTTGTTTTGCTGAGTTAAGTCTACTTAAGTTGTCTTGCTGAATTAAGTTTCCTTAAGCTGTTTTATTGAGTTGAGCTGACTTAAGTTATTATGCAAAATTTAATTTTTTTATATAATGCATTTATTAAAATGCTATTAACCATATATTACAGTTTACACTTATGTTGATGGATGGCTATTTTGAAGTTGCTACGAGTTGTACTGTATCAAATTGTAATAGATTATGGCTAACATAAATGTCCCACTTCACCAGGGCGATAATATTGTGTTAAACGAGTAATTTGAATTTTCTTAATCAACTTTTGACTTAAATGAACCAAATGTGGTGTCTGTTAGTAATGATTTCTCTACCGCTTACGAAATAGTTAAGGAAAAGATTTCAGGATAGGACAATTTTTTAAAGGTTGCACATATTAATACTTTCTCTACACACAAGCATTTGCACGTGATAATTAAGGTAGTTCATGATGTGGACTTTGATGATTTGGAAGTGTGTAAAAACCTTTATTTCTAGTAATACACCTAGTGCATCTTTTAAGGTTCCTGGGTATAATTATTTTCACGTGGATAGAAATATATGTCGTACAGAAGGGGGGTGTAGGACTATGTACGATGTGAATACTAAGCGAGAATGATAGTGACTCATAGTGATTTAGTACAAACCTGAAATGATCTTCATTGAAATAACTACTCATGCAGTGAACATGTCAGTGCGGGTTCTGTATAAGTCTCCTCTTATTCCCTACAATACTTTTGTTTTTTGTGACTTCAAAGTGTAAGCATTGTCTTGTACTTGGTGATATGAATGTTGTTCATTTGAAGGTTATGACCTCTGCTTTGAGATGTTTTTTTTTTGTTACTGAAACGTATCTTTTTGCACAAGCGATAAATGGGCCTACTCATATTGCGAAATCGAGTAGTACCTCGATTGATCTCATATTGACAACTAATTTTGAAAATGTTAAGGTCCATGGTGTTGTTGGCACACTATGTATTTAGGATCATTGCTTAATTTTTATGGTAGATATTGTTTAATCCAGCTGTAATAATACAGATCATGACAATATTGATCCACATATGTTGGATTATACATTTAAAAAAATAATGCTGTTATAAATGATGATATTTTTACTGATGAGATTAATGAAATGTTGAAGAAATCTTTACGTCCATCTTTTTCATTCCCTGAAGTGAGTGAGTGCCAGGTGATAAGGGAGGTTCGATCAATGAGAAGGAATGCGTGTAGGATAGATGAAATTTAGGTCTTTTTTTCTGGAAATTAGGAATTAAACATCCCTTATATATTTTTACAAATATAATAAACAATTCTATATTTTACAAAACGTTTTTGAATTCTTTTGTTACTGAACCATTTCCTCTTACACAAGTGATAAATGAAATTCACGAAAATTTACTTTTGTCACTTCAAAGTATATGCATTGTTTCGTACTTGGCAATATGAATGTTGTTCAGTTAAGGGTTTAAACATCTTCTTTGAGAGGTTTTATTTCTTTTGTTACTGAACCATTTGTTTTTACACAAGCGATAAATGGGCCTACTCATATTGCGACATCTTGTAGTACCTCGACTGATCTCATACTGACAACTAACTTTGAAAACCTTACGGTCAATGGTGTTGTTGACATGCCAGGTATTTTGGATCATTGCTTAGCTTTTATGCTGTATTCGCTCAATAAACCCAAGTTCAAGCACAAAATTATTAGAAAGAGGAATTTTAGAAGTTTTGATGAAGCTCTATTTGTTGGGGACATGGAATTTGCTTTCTAGAGTAATATTCTGGCCGTTGATGACGGTGATATTGATAACAAAGTAACTATCTTTGAAAATATTCATAATGAAATTATTGACAAACACGCACCATGGAGGACATTTATAGTAACACGTCCAGCTTTTCCATGACTGAATGAAGACATTAAAAGAAAATTAATTAATAATAGAGATAAATATAAAAATAAGTTAAATGTGGACAAAAATCCAGAAACTGAACAAATATATAAAACACTTCTTAATGTCGTAGCCCACTCAATCAAAAAAAGCAAACATTAAGATCTTCAACGAAAGAATCAATGCAAAATTTAAAGATCTTAGGCAATTTCACCAGGCCTCTACATTGCTGAATCCAGCTCTAATAAAATAGATCACTTCAATATTGATCCAAATTTGTTGGATTATTGTTGTAACCTAGGGAGGGTTACTGAACAGAATAATCAAACGAAGGTTGGTGATGAACGATAATACTTAGGACAAGAACAACATATATAAGATTCGCCAGCGGCGCGTAGAAGAAGTAGTCAGCTGCTAGAAGCGAATCAATTGAATTGCACAGGTTATCTACCAACGTCCCCACGCGGTCAGATGTGGTACAAGGCCGATTTAATGTGGGGTATCCGAGCCTGTAGGCTCGGCCAAAAATTCCCAGTAGACCCCGTATAAAACGGGGTCGGGTACCTGTTTCCCGAGACGAGACTATACACTTCGACATACGCTCATCTGGGTATCCTCTCTGCGCGGAGGCAGAGAGTTTGACCAGCGCAGCTGGAGACGAACCTCCAACTGTAGCATATCTACTAACCGCCCCACGCAGTCAGATCTGGCACAAGGACGAATTTAATGTAGGGTATTCGAGCCCGTAGGCTCAGCCAAAAAATTCCCGTAGACACCGTATAAAAATGGGTCGGGTAGCTGTTTCCAGAGATGAGACTCTGCCCTTCGACATAGCCTGATCTGGGCATGTTCTCTGTCCGGAGAGCTGGACACGAATCTCCAACTGCAGACCAACATACAGTATTTACTACTGTATTTATGCGAATGGGGACATACCCATACTCGACAATAGAGATGCTATAACAGTTTGAATATATAATCACATAGTACAAAACATAAACAATCTATGATCTCTTATAAACAATGACATAATACAACTACAGTGCTCTTAAACAGCTTAGATGATATATATAAATGTATTAATGAGTCAGAATTTGATTTTCTTGTTCTGCTTGATTATTCTAAAGTCTTTGACTATGCTATCAACTTATACTCGCTTAGCTTAGATTCTGTGATGATTCACTCCAGTGGATTTTCTTGTACCCTTGTGGCCAATACCAAAAAGTTCTAACGAGCAGGAGGGAATCTTGTTGGAATGAAATGCTATATATGGTGCTTCGGGATTTGTCTTGGGCCCATTGCTTTTTAAAATATTGGTTTATGATCTTGGTATTGTTGTAGAGAGAGGCAGATATCACATGTATGCTGATGATACCCAATTGCATTATTCATGCAAATCAGAAAAAAAATAAAGGAACCATTTCGAACATAAACGGTTATCTTGAACGATTATAGATTATTAAAAAAAAAGAATTGGTTAAAATTAAACGCTGAGAAAAGAAGTTTTATTTTAATTGGATCTCGTTGTAATCTTAGAAAGGTAAAAGGTGATCAGCAGGATCAATTATCGATAAATGAGTGATCGAAAAGGTGTTTGAAGTAAAAAATCTAGGTATTGCTTTCGATGAGGAACAGACCTGGACCAGGCAGGTAAACATGGTCATTGCTAAGGCATATGGTAAACTAAAAAAAGCATTAAATTTCAAATACTTGGTCTTGGCCATTGCTAAGGCATATGGTAAACTAAAAAAAACATTAGGTTTCAAATACTTTTTAAGTGAACCATCTAAACAAAAATTATCTGAAAAGTACATCCTCTCTCCATTTAATTATGGTAACGTTCTTATGTAAAATGTAAGTGAACAGTTGCAAAATAAAATTTAAAAAATACAGAACAGATGTATTCGTTTCGCTTTCAATTTATCCAAATATGATCTTTTAAGTGCCTTTTTAAAGAAAAATAACATTTCAAATATGACAAACAGGCGACTGCTACATAGGCTCGTTTTAATGTTTAATATAAAAAGTAATAAAGCGCCCATGTATCTGTCGAACCGTATAAAATCTCGTAGTGAAATACATGGATATTTCACTAGAAA
Source organism: Acanthosepion esculentum (assembly GCA_964036315.1). Lineage (NCBI taxonomy): Eukaryota > Metazoa > Mollusca > Cephalopoda > Sepiida > Sepiidae > Acanthosepion > Acanthosepion esculentum. The sequence continues at coordinate 53,557,229 of OZ038494.1, forward strand.
TAGATGCCAAATAGATTCCCCTTTTGCTAAGACTAAACTAAGGAGAATGTCTTTTTTGGTCTTGATATGTAAGAAATTCAATAAAAGTTCAAAAGCTATGAATATTAAAATTATTTCTTTGTAGTCATTTAAAAAATATAATAGGAAATATTTATTGGATTCACAATAAATTTCTATTTCTCTTATAAACAGTTATTAAAATATTTTCTTGTCCGGTTGGTGTCAGTTCCTTATTGGCTTCAATCAACACCCTCTATATGTGTATGCATATGTATTTCATTTTTTTTTTAGGTGGGTGGGTGGATGCAAAGTGGATTTTCCATTCTGTTTAGGTTTTTTTTTGTATTTTTTCTTTTTTTAAATTTTTATACTACCTCTTATTGTCACGATAAAAATAAATTGTGGAGTTGGTCGGAAGTGTAATTTAGAGTTCCCGTTTAAATTCTGTGTACATATATATATATATATATATATATATATATATATATATATATATATATATATATATATAAGTCTAGGTTTGGTGTATACGGAATAAATTCCAATAACCAACAATTACTATTCTTAAAAGAGTACTCAATACAGAGTAGAGCATATATAATTGTTTATTTAAAAATTATAACATAAATATGTTATAAAATCACTACAAAAATAGCCATTTTGTTTCAACACCTCCGGTGTCTTATCAAGTGATGATGTTGAATCCATCATCACTTGATAAGACACCGGAGGTGTTGAAACAAAATGGCTATTTTTGTAGTGATTTTATAACATATTTATGTTATGATTTAAAAAAAAAACAATTATAATTATATATATATATATATATATATATATATATATATATATATATATATATCTGATATCAAATAAAGTATTATTATTATTATTATTATTATTGTTATTGTTGTTGTTGTTGTTGCTGTTTCGTAAGTCTAAAACACACAATATCAAGAATAAAAATAGGGGACCGTTTAGGAATATCAGGTGCTGTAAGATTGGATATGCGTGTGGGGCAATGTATAATGGCTCGTAATTGTTAATCGGAGAGCCGGGTTCCAGTTCCCTTTGGTTTCGTCATATTCAGTTACTATCAAATACCTATGGGGAAGGTATGAATTTACTTTTTCTCCCTTAGCTATGGGTTAATTAGTAAGACTTATATCACTTAACCATGATTATCTCCAAAAAATCAAATTCTTCAAATCTAAAAATATTTACTGGCTTTAAATAAAATGCAAATGTGTGTGTGTGTGTGTGTGAGCGCGTGTGTGTGGGTATATATATATATATGTGTGTGTGTGTGTGTGTCTCTCTCTCTCTCTCTCTCTCTCTCTCTCTCTCTCTCTATATATATATATATATATATATATATATATATATATATATATATATACATGAAACGTGTTTAATGGATTTATTTTCCAAAGCAACATTTTTATTCTCTCAAACGTTATTATATTGGACACTCGTATTTGAAATAGACTTCCCATTTTTATATTTGAACGGTGTATTACCGTCGGCCTGAGTCTCAAATATAATAACGTATAAGCTAATAAAAATCTCGCATTGAAAAATGAATCCATTAATCACTTAGTATTATATATATATGTGTATGTATGTGTGTGTATATATATATATATATATATATATATATATATATATATATATATATATATATATATATATATATAAAATTTGTTTATTTTGGCAGCGATCCTTCTTTCATGCACATTTCATTGAATACGACAGACAAGGTGCTTTGATTTAGTTTTTTAAACAATTTCTCGTGCGATCTAATAATGTTTTTCTTTTCGGATGATAAATTATAAAAAAACTGTCCGAATGTTCTTTTTAGCCGAGCGCTTTTGGCTATACATTTAGCCATTTTCAAGGATTAAATATTTTAAATGTTAAATAAGAAGTAGTTTGTTGTATGCATGTATTTATATAATGTGTCCATGTTCACAGTTCATATTATTAAGTGCTTGATTTTGTTTTTATTAATAAAGCTTACTTTTTTTTTTAGCTTTTTTTTACATGTTCATGATGCTATTATATTTGTGTTGTCAACTAGTATGTTACGAATAGTTCCCGGTAGGTCCCCATGAATATTTAAATGAGTTCTAATTGAGCTATGGTCAAAATATATGGTGAGTCTGTCTGCGTGTCAAACATGTTGTCGTGTGATCTATATAGTTATTTAAGAATTTTGATTGATCAGGAATGCATTTCTTTAATGGGCATTATATAAATATATACATTATTCATTATGAAATGGACAAAGTCCGACAATTATTTAAAGACATTTTTATGTTTAGCATTCTTTTTATAGATACAACTATTTAAGTAATTGCTCTGTTTATAATAAACAGTATAAAATAACATTTACCGGCCTGAATGTCCGAGAAATTTTCATAGAAAATATTCGTCCTCCGACAGGATTCGAACCTGTATCCTATACGGAACTGTCATTTAGCTTGACATGCCTTTACCGATTTGGCCACAGAGGTGCGGTCGGTTGGCAAGGTCGAATTTACTGCTTATAAACTTCAATCTTCCATGAATCTCTCACGTACTGCTCATGGCGTATCAAATGTAAACAAATGACGTCGCACATTATGAAATGGACAAAGTCCGACAATTATTTAAAGTCATTTTTATGTTTAACATTCTTTTTATAGATACAAGTATTTAAGTAAATGCTCTGTTTATAATAAACAGTATTAAATAACATTTACAGGCCTGAATGTCCGAGAAATTTTCATAAAAATTTTAATTCATATTGGCTGTATCAAAGATATTTTTGCAAATATTGGGTTCGGATTCCTCACAGCAAAACCAGGACAAAAGCTCATATAAACATGGGAGTATTTGCAAGGGTCCGCCAATCAATGATCCGACGGGTGAATGAGTGTATAGGAGAAGAGGAGGACATCTTGAATAGTTTTTAGATTTGGTGTGTTGAAGTATACGATGACCTTTTGGACATATGTTGACATGGCATATTACCATGTTTTCGTGTCAGAAACCCGCCCCCAAAGTTTGTCAAAATATTTTTGGATTGTATCTTGGATTGTACATCTACCACCATCTTCGGTAAACGTTAGACTTAACTCAAAAACGAAGAATTTCCGGATATATATTTATATGGACGTTTGTCCTTGTTTTGGTATGTGGGACCCGTCCCCAGATTTTTTTAAAGTATTTTTGACACACCCTGTGTGTATGTATGTATGTATGTATGTATGTATGTATTTAATATTTAAATTGGACCATCTAGAGACGCATATGCAATGTGATTGGATATACAGAGAAGGATATGCAACGTGCTTGTTCCTGATCTGGCATTCCGTCGGCAGACACTTTCTCACAGACGTGTCGTCGCTTACCTCTGTTTTTTTCTATAAGTACTTTCAGGGTAACTGCTTGCTCCGACGAATTACTTTCATTAGTTCCCGAACAGCATGAATTTAAGCGTTCTACAAGATTAGCATCTCTGTCCCACCCTTTCACTGTCGAAACTGTTAAATGAAGCCGTCACTTCTACTCCAATAACTTCATGTCTCGCACTTCCGGTCTGTGGAACTCCCTTCCTCTTACTTGCTTTCCTGATAGCTATAATCGTCAATTATTCAAATGCAATGTCATTTGACATCTCCAGATGCCTTGATCTAATTGCATTTCCTTCTCTTCATCCTTTCTTCTATCACGCCTTTTACTCTTGCTCCCACTCTTTGTAACACCTTGCGTGCTAGTGGCACTCCCGCTTTGCTTGGGGTGAAATGCTTAAAAAAATTAGGGAAGCAAGTTTCACATATGATTAAAATACAGCGAAAGTTCTTTTGGATTATTATTTTTATTTCATATTTCAATATTTCTAATATATATATATATATATATATATGTATATATATATATATATATATATATATATATATATATTTGATTTCCGCAAAATAGTAAGCGGGAATTATGAGAAATAGACTTTTCGTTGACTCTACTTTATTCAGACGTGCATATATATATTTATATATATATATATATATATATATATATATATATATATATATATACAAATCTTTAAATATACAAATTTATACATATATAATCTTTAAATATACAAATTTATATATATATAAATATACAAATCTTTAAATATACAAATAGAAAAAATACCGTAAGAATTTTTGCCGTTAAAAATAACAATTTTAAAAAACCCTGACGACCTGCATTTAGCGGATGTCAGAATTTGTTGAAAAATACATCCCTACCCATCGCTAAACATAACCCCGCTTTCGAATGTAACTATTAACTGATACAACGAAAATTAAAAAATTGAACCCCCTACCACCCCTTGTCTAGATGAATGGATTTCTCGGTATCCTTGGAAACCCTCAATTATGAATCTTTGCCGTGCCTTTAATAACCGTAAATTTTAAAAAATAAGTTACTCCAAAATTCGCTTGACGAGGAAATGGAAGTAATGTCTTTGGTTTAATAACAAAATTAAATTCGAAGGCTTTAGCTTCCATTTTTAAAACATGGTTATCACTGTGTAGCGAAAAACCCATATTTTAAATCAATTAATTCATAATATATATATATATATATATATGTGTGTGTTTGTGTTTCACTGATGACTGAAGTGTTTGCATATATATATATATATATATATATATATATATATATATAGAGAGAGAGAGAGAGAGAGAGAGATAGATAGATAGATAGATATATGTATGTAATTTAATGTGTACACATTTGAAGGGGCGTATGCATGGTTTTGTTGTGTGATATTGTAACTGAGTATAGACTGAGATATTTTTATTAAGAATTTCCTTGAATATAAGTTTGGATATATGAATTGATTTGTGCTTGCGCATGTGTTGGTGCGCATGCGCGACTGTCTGCCCAGTGCCATATACAGTATACTGTTTCATTATTGACCGCGTGATCACCAGATGTGCCGACGCCTGTTTCATTTCAACCTGTTGCTCCTTCATCAGAGCACATCCTGACACGTTTAAATCTCTACTACAATGATTGATAGATCACAATAAATTACTTTGCAATAAGTGTTATTATTATTATTGATGATATTGTAGTATTTGAATATTTACACCAGCCAGGAGCGTCTTATCACTGGAGATTCAGTGCACACTATTTTCTGCCTTATCCGTCGTTCCTCTTTTTACGACTCAAACGGGGAGTTGGTAGTTTTCCCATAAGATACAACGATACTTTTTATTCTAATAGTTTCTTTTCTTGCACTTCTAACTAGGTAGCCGCTTGGGAATACGAGGTGCTGTAAACTTTGGTGTGCAGGTGGTGATTGGTAACGGATCGGAATTTGAAATAGGTGTGTCGAATTCCAATTCCAGTTGGGTTCATTATATTCACTAGATACCCTTGGGAAAAGTTTGAATCCACCTTTCCCCTAGCTATGGGTTAATTAGTAGGTCTTGTATCAGTAAATCCTTATTATCACCAAAAATCACTTGCCATCTAAAAATAATTTCTGGTTTTAACTAAGCCCTAAAGATTGATATGCTGTTAAAAACAAATCAACCAACCAATGAATCGTACTTCTCTGTCGGTTTCTTGCTTATCTGCCGCCTACGATCTTTAAGAATTTGAGTATAGCCTCAATCACAAACTTTTGTCTTCCTGAATCTTGTTCATTTTTTTTCCTTAGACAGTACCTTTGCGTCATAGTGGCACCATTGGCTTGCATGGGACAGAAAGATTAAAGAAAATATGGCCAAGTGCTTAGAGTCGGGCAACTGACAAAGATTTATGATACAGGGTGCAAAATATACATTATTATTATTATTATTATTATTAGTAGTAGTAGTAGTGGTAGTAGTGGTAGTAGTAGTAGTAGTAGTATTTCCTTTGATTTCTGGTGTGTACTCATTTCTTTCTGGGTCTCAATTAGAGACCTAAGATCAGAATTGTCAACATGACATTCTCCACTGAGCATTTTTGAGAAAAACAATAACAAAAAACTTGAGCACATACTCATTTTACATACATAAAACCCTTCGTAATGTGTGAGTTGTACTTGTGTGTATATTTTTTGTATTTCTTTAAAGCTTGGGCCAACAGGAATTCCTTCAATGTTTCAATCGGAACCATTTCTGAGGCCTCCAACTACAACTGGGATTGTTGATGTCTTCATGTGTCACATTTTTGAGATTTTATTATTATTATTATTATTATTATTATTATTATTATTATTATTATTATTATTGTTATTTCCTTTGATATCTGGCGTTTACACATTTCTTTCCAGGTCCTGCCCAGGGTCCTAAGGTTAGAAATGGCATCATGACACTTTCCACTGAAAAAAAATAAATAAATAAAATAAAAAATAATTACATAGATAAAGCCCTTCGTAAAGTGTGGACTGTACTTGTCAGAACATTTTTTTGTATCTCTTTGAGGCATGGACTTCTTCTTCTTCTTCTTCTTCTTCTTCTTCTTCTTCTTCTTATTATTATTATTATTATTATTATTATTATTATTATTATTATTGTTATTTGTTTTGCTTTTAAATTGTGAACGTATTTACTTCAGGTCATTGTTCGTTTACTTGCATTCCCCGAAGATATGATATGCAGTATTTTGCCATAGAATGCCATCCCCGTGTTTCACAGCCAGTCCTAACACGCAGACATTTGCGTGCTGCAGTATGTAAAAGACCCGTTGTTGCAGATTTTAATAGGAGTTTCAGTTGAATTAACCCCCGAAAAACTTGTAAGCTACAATCGGTCTGATTTTGGGTGGTGCATGCGATGTATTTTGACAACCTTTCGTATCTTGACATCGACCAGTTAATAATATTGAAGCTGTACGTTCTTACGGACATGGCTTGTGAGTTTATACTTTTAATTTTGATTTAGAAGTCCAGCTCTGTTTTCAGAATAGCTTACTCTGCTTTCATAATTTTCTTTTGTAATATGACAATTAATTAGGATGAAAAATAAATTCAACAACTTTTTAAGTGTCGATACTTTTACAATTTAAAAGAGTTTATATCGGGGAGACATTACGTGATCTAAAAGCCCGTATCAACGAACATAAAAGTGATTTACGTTTAGGCTGCCATTCATTTCATAATACAGAGTAACAAACTGCCTATGACTTTGATGATACAAATACTGCTTTAATTAAAAAACAACATAATTCTTTACAGAGAAAGTACATCGAGAGCCTACTTATAACAATATCAATTAGAAATGCAGGTCTAAAAACGTTATATTACATCACCAAACGTTATTGAATGTAACGTATGTTTATTTAAAAAAAAACGGTATGTAGGTAAAAACATTCCTAAAGCAACATGTGAAAAAACAAAGAACATATCTACTGGACATACACACACCTACGCAGAAATATACATTTATCATTTAATTCCCAGAGAGGCAAACGAAAACATTTTATATACTTCCATACATATAGCAATATT
>OZ038494.1:53567202-53697202 GCA_964036315.1 Acanthosepion esculentum
ATATGAATTTATTCTGACTGAAGATATAAATCTTAAGATAAATAGAAGTAAATTAATATTAAATGAAATGAATCCCTCAAGCAACGATCGTATACACAATGGACAAACGGCTTTAAAAGAACCATCATTAGATTTCCATCATACTCCGAAAAAAATAACTATGAAGAGTTTGAAGACTTGCAGCACATTTGTGAGTTAACAGAAGAAAGGGACTTTTGAAGTGGACTAAGATATACTTACGAAGTTGCTGATGATTAGAAATCACACCGATTTTCAGTTTGCCTTCAAATTGAAACAGCTCTGATGATGAGAATGATCATATATAAAATTGTCTTTTTCAATCAGACGGATCACGACAGTTTTTTCTTTCTTGTCATTTATTTACCCCAAATAGTATTACTAAGGTGAAAAAAAAAATTACCTGTTATAGCTCTTCAGGTAGAGCCGTATGCTCTAACCGGAGTAGAGATATATCCACTTGTTAGTCGAAGCGTCACTGCTCTATAAACAACGCCCAAAAGATATAAATTGATTTAAATTAAGTTTTCCTTCCCTAAGTGTGGTCGCCATCAAGTGCCAGAATATCCATTCTGTTCTGATATTTAATATATAGCTGAGATCTTCTTCTATGTTCTGAGCCCCTTCTGGGCGATTGTGTCTCTCCACATTTTCCTATCCTTTGTAGCTTTTAGCAATATTTGCATTTTACTATCACCCCCTACTCTCTGTTTTACCATCCATACACGCAAGCTTGTCAGGTAAGTTACTGGCTTCTTACGCCTGTCCTTCTTGTCTGCAATATATCCTGTGAGTGTCAACGTTTCGGAGCATTCTTTTCTCATTATGTGTCCTTGAAAATGTCAACTGTTTCTTTTCTAATTCTAAATATAACCGTCCTTTTTTACATCTTATTACTATATAAATCTCTGTGAACTTTGTATATTGTGTGAGTCATATATAAAGCTTGGGGAAAAAAGATATAAACGTTATATATAGAGATTTGGGAAAAGAAAGATGTACATTTATTATCGTGTAGGAAGTAGGGGATGGAGCCGATTTTCTTACGAGAAAGTGTATAAAACACACGAAATCCGGCCCAAACAGGATACGCACAGCTGTCATCAAGGTCCACGCCACTCTCGCTTGTGAACTTCATGAGCTCATGCTAAAAGCGACAGCGCTGACAAACTTCAAAGAGAACGCTTCCGACTACGGCAACACCGTCCACAGTAAGAAACAAATCTCTTGTATCCTCTTTACACGTGTTGACTTTTTCGCACAAACACATATATAACAACATTTCATTGTTTCTCACATACGCACACGAAAAAAATTTATATTTTAATCCAGTATTTTATTAACCCAAACAAAAAAAAAAAACTTTATTTTCCACTCCTTGACCAATTGCTTGTATTGCCGTTATATTAAATAAATAATCATTTGTTGAAGCTTCGTTGTCTTTTCTACTGAATTTTATTCTGTCAATGAAAATCGTTTGATTATTCTAAACGGTCGAATTAGGCGCAACCCCGCAACAATATTTGATGTCATTGTATCGCATCGCAAAACTTCAAATATTGATATTCCAAGCTCTTATTGTTCAACTTTCTTCAGACAATTTTTTAATGTTGAAAGCAACTTCAATAACTGCAGATAAATGTATTTTTAAATTATCTCTACTTTCACAAACTCTTCATGAAACTAAATGTAAACAGTAAACAAAACAAGTTTGACCCGACGGGTCACAGATGGGCCTAATTTTTCTTAAAAATTCCTCGTTACTAACATATGTTCAACCCATGGTATTCGCAGTATATTCCGCTAGAACCACATTTCTCATGTCTAAAGTTTCTTCTTCCTCTGGGACGAGATTGTCTATCATTCACTCTCGTATAAGACGGCCGATATGACATAATAGTTCAGCATTCTTTTCTTTGTTTCTAACGTAATGTTCATGTTTCTTTGTACTTAACGTAGCGTTTGGACAACAACATTCGTTATTTAAACGAGCTTTCGGATTTCAATATCACATTTCCTTCACTTTTTAAAAATGCATACCAGATATCTAAATTTTCGTACTTGGATGATTTCTGATTAAATGTATGCCATTTTATAAATGCGGTTATTGTAAGGGCGAACAAGTGGGCAGAAAGATGTGAATATTATGTGGGTATGTATGATAGACAAAGGTTAACCTGGTCTCGAAGACATTACGCTTGTAGTGATCGAGAAAGCTCCCTCCCAGGAATCGGTTCGACAATGGACGTTTCTGGTACAGAAGCTGCCGAAGTTGAACTTCCTCCTTACCAATGGAATAAGAAGGGGTTGAAGATGAGTCGACTCAGTGTTTTGTTGCCTGCCGAGTTCTAGCTGTTAAGTCCTGGAATATGTGGGACCAAGGAAATTAGACCACCAGAACATCTGTCATAAAAATAGCGATTGAGTAGCGAGATGCTAGCAATGTTTCGTCTATGGCTAAAAGTTAGTAGGTTGGGTGACACTTATCACCAACAACTGTTAAAGCTATAAAGTCCCCTGTAGAATATCTGTCTATACTTATGAGATGAGGCATTGTAATTATTTATAGTATTGGCTATTGTCTTCATCTTTGTTTTCATATTTACGACGTTTTGGCCGTTGTATGCTCCGGCTTTCATCAGGTGATTGGGATCTCGAATCGAACCCTCCTGGGAGAGATTGTTCTAGTTCCACGTGCCATGCCTGTTCCGGATACCATAGAAATATCGGCAGAGCAGCGATAGGATTGCGACGTTGCGTCTGTGAATTAGGGTCTGTCACTAGGAAAGTAAACTATAATCTTGTTGAAACTTGACTAATGCATGGAATAATAATGCAACACAAAATGTACTTAGAACAAAATGTATTAAAACAAGAAAGTGTACACAATATTTACATATAGTCTTTTGTATATTCCTGGGAAGACCGTTCCTGGAGAATGTGTTGACTAAGTCGCAGTCGGGCAGAGTCTCTAGTTGAATCTCTTGATTCGCCTCCCCTGTCTTCCCGGTACCAACCATATTTATATAGTCGGTACTCCACTATGCAAATTAGGTGGATCCTACCACAACAAATCTGCAAGACGGTGCAAACCCTTTTGAACTCTGCCGATGCTTGAAAGTGAGAACTGAGCATCTCCAGTCAAGATAGGGCAGTAATACATCATTTTGGGTCAGATGTGACTCTTGGTGCTAGCAGTATGCCGCCAATCCGATCGAGAGCTTACGGTGTGTGAACATCACAAAGACATGGGTATTATGTTAAAGAATAGGAAGAGCGACATCTGTCTATATTTCAGAGACGAGTTATTGTATTTATTTGCATTATTTACATCATCGATGTCATATTCACGACGTTTCGGCCGTTGTACGCTCCGGCCATCTTCAGGTGATTGGGATCTCGAATGGAACCCTTTATTTCGCCCACTGGGATAGATTGTTCTAGTTCCTCGTGCCATGCCTGTTCCGGATATTTTATTTTCAGTTATTTCCCTTTAATTCAACTTTCCAAGTTATTTGTTCACTTCTGCTGTGTTCAAGTATTGAATTCACGACACTTTGGATCAAATCACGTGATTGCCAACGCTTTTATCCACTTAGCCACGTGTTCTTGAAGTTCAGTTCGAAATTCTAATCAAATGAAAAAGGCCGGAGTCAATAACGGCCGAAACGTACTGAGTATGACAACAAAGATGAGGACAATATTCTGAAAAATGTAAATACTTTAAATAGTTCCCTGCGGAGTCTACAGGTTTAACACAGAAAACAGATAATTATAAATGCATTGAAATGATGCAAAGAATTTGGTCAGTCATGGGAATTATTTTAAGATATTTTTTAGCGATATAATATGTAAAATACGAAAACTATGATACTCTATTCTAAATTGCAAAGATTCACTGTGAATTTCCACAATTCGCACAAGTAATAATAATTTATTTTGTCGCTATATGTGTATTAATTTGTGTGGTTTTATGTATCGACCTTATTGTTAGCGACATTTGTCACCATTTCTACAGAAATAAGACACGATAACTTTTCATTCAACGCGGGCCGGTAAAAAATGCATAATTTTATATTAAAGGTATTATCGGATTTCATTTGATTTTCTCAGAATGACGACGTTTCTCGCTTTCTTCTTTTCAGCTATTAGATTATAAATCATATTTGCCGTTTCAAAAGATCCGTTTTCGCTTTTATAAATAACAATTCAAAAAATTATACTTGTAAATTAATAACTTGAAAATAAGCTAGCGACAGAGATTGCGCTGAAGCGATAGATATAGAGTTTTAATTTTAAAATATCATACCCCTTTAGGACGTAACCGATCATGGCTCCCCATGCGTCTCATTGTTTTTGTGTTTTTTTAATCTGTGAATTGACATAATTTCTTGAGAAAGATAATCAAGATTTTTTTGAGTATGTTCTACGCGGTTTGGAATTGTCTTGATCCGAGATTGATTACTATCTTAAGTTAGGGAACCTACTCGAAGAGATAGTTTCATGCCTTCACCAAGAGAATGTATGTGAAAGTGAGCACGTGACTAGCTGACTCCACTTTTTGTTTCCTTCTTCTTTTATGTACCGTGTCCCTTCAGAGTGTGGGCGTTCATGGTTTTCCACAATTTTATATCCTTTCTAGCTCTTAGTAGTTTACCCTTTTGCCGTCTCCTCTAATACATGTTCTGCAAATCATTTACAGAATCTCGTTAGGTAGGTCATGCGCTGCTTTCCAGTTCTACTTGCTTTTGAGTATCGAATTTTCCAAGCCCCCTTTCCTCATCATAAAACCGATTATTATCTTTTGCGTTTTCTGCAACGTGTTTTGATTGGAAAACGCTTCTGCAAACGAAACCAGATCCCAGCATTCGTCGAAAACTTTTTCCAAAGAAAACCTATAAAATTTTACTAAAAATGTATTGAGAGTTGCCCGAAAAGTGACAAACAGTCAAATTGAATAAAATGCAATTGTAATTCATTTTTTGAAGATTAAATATGATAAAAATACAACGTATACATGATTCAACCTAATATTTGTGTATATAGTTTTAAATGGTTGCTTGAAATAATACTCGGCCCACCACACTTTGCAAAATTTGATTAAGTGATCAAACATCTGAATATGTTACTCTCTTTTTATTTGGGCAAATATTTTAAGAGCTTCGACAGAAGGTAGAGAGGGAAATCTAGAAGAAATGACTAAATGAAGACAGAATTCATGATTGTCAGAAAAAAGGATGAAACCAGAATGCAATTTACAAATCGGGGATACTAAAATCAAAGAAATACAAAAATTTAAATATCTGGAGAGTTTTCTAACAGAGGATGAGAAGTGCGATACTGAGATGCGAAAACGCATTGGAATGGCCAAAGAGGCATTCCAAAAGCTAAGCAGAGTATTAAGACACAGGAAAGCTTCGTTAGAAACAAAGAAAAGATTGCTGAACTGTTACGTGATATCTGCCCTCCTATACGGGAGTGAATGATGGTTAATCTCCTCAAAGATGATGAAGATACTTGGAAAATAGAAATGCAGGTTCTACAGAAAGATGTTGATGATACCATAAACCGAACATGTGAACAACGACGAGGTTTTATTGAAAAAGAGACAAAAAGGAAACATACTTAACATCAGGAAGAAGCAGTTGAAATTTCTGTCGTACATAATGAGTAAGGAAGGCTTGGAAAATATGATGCTTACAGGATAAATAGAAGGAAAGAGGGACAGACAAAAACAGTGCGTAGCATGCTTGATAGGCTTGAGTAAATGTATAGTAGAATAGAGTTTGGAAGAAATCGTAAAAAGACAAAATTTATTAGCAGCTACTGAACGCCGGACAACTCAGGACAGAGACAACTCAGCACCAGAAGAAACATAACATTTTTTCATAACCGAATAAAAGTAATTTATTAAGGATTAAACCTGAATTAGTGAATATTTTTTCAAACAAAACATTTAAAAATGCATTATGTAAAATATAATTCAGTTTATTTGTTTTTAATTATTTTTTAATAGAGAATTTTATAAAGAAATTCATTTTTAATAGAGTAAATTGCCATGTAAAACAATTAAATAAAACACACTTGTTTTTAGTTATTTTTAATAGATAATTTTATAAAGAAATTCATTTTTAATAGAGTAAATTGCCATGTAAAACAATTCAATAAAACACACTTGTTTTTAGTTATTTTTTAATAGAGAATTTTATAAAGAAATTCATTTTTAATAGAGTAAATTGCCATGTAAAACAATTAAATAAAACACACTTGTTTTTAGTTATTTTTAATAGATAATTTTATAAAGAAATTCATTTTTAATAGAGTAAATTGCCATGTAAAACAATTCAATAAAACACACTTGTTTTTAGTTATTTTTTAATAGAGAATTTTATAAAGAAATTCATTTTTAATAGAGTAAATTGCCATGTAAAACAATTAAATAAAACACACTTGTTTTTAGTTATTTTTTAATAGAGAATTTTATAAAGAAATTCATTTTTAATAGAGTAAATTGACATGTAAAACAATTCAATAAAACACACTTGTTTTTAGTTATTTTTTAATAGAGAATTTTATAAAGAAATTCATTTTTAATAGAGTGAATTGACATGTAAAACAATTCAATAAAACACACTTGTTTTTAGTTATTTTTTAATAGAGAATTTTATAAAGAAATTCATTTTTAATAGAGTAAATTGACATGTAAAACAATTCAATAAAACACACTGGTTTTTAGTTATTTTTAATAGATAATTTTATAAAGAAATTCATTTTTAATAGAGTAAATTGACATGTAAAACAATTCAATAAAACACACTTGTTTTTAGTTATTTTTTAATAGAGAATTTTGTAAAGAAATTGATTTTTAATAGAGTAAATTGCCATGTAAAACAATTCAATAAAACACACTTGTTTTTAGTTATTTTTTAATAGAGAATTTTATAAAGAAATTCATTTTTAATAGAGTAAATTGCCATGTAAAACAATTCAATAAAACACACTTGTTTTTAGTTATTTTTTAATAGAGAATTTTATAAAGAAATTCATTTTTAATAGAGTAAATTGCCATGTAAAACAATTCAATAAAACACACTTGTTTTTAGTTATTTTTTAATAGAGAATTTTATAAAGAAATTCATTTTTAATAGAGTAAATTGACATGTAAAACAATTCAATAAAACACACTTGTTTTTAGTTATTTTTTAATAGAGAATTTTATAAAGAAATTCATTTTTAATAGAGTAAATTGACATGTAAAACAATTCAATAAAACACACTTGTTTTTAGTTATTTTTTAATAGAGAATTTTATAAAGAAATTCATTTTTAATAGAGTAAATTGACATGTAAAACAATTCAATAAAACACACTTGTTTTTAGTTATTTTTTAATAGAGAATTTTATAAAGAAATTCATTTTTAATAGAGTAAATTGACATGTAAAACAATTAAATAAAACACACTTGTTTTTAGTTATTTTTTAATAGAGAATTTTATAAAGAAATTCATTTTTAATAGAGTAAATTGCCATGTAAAACAATTCAATAAAACACACTTGTTTTTAGTTATTTTTTAATAGAGAATTTTATAAAGAAATTCATTTTTAATAGAGTAAATTGCCATGTAAAACAATTCAATAAAACACACTTGTTTTTAGTTATTTTTTAATAGAGAATTTTATAAAGAAATTCATTTTTAATAGAGTAAATTGCCATGTAAAACAATTCAATAAAACACACTTGTTTTTAGTTATTTTTTAATAGAGAATTTTATAAAGAAATTCATTTTTAATAGAGTAAATTGCCATGTAAAACAATTCAATAAAACACACTTGTTTTTAGTTATTTTTTAATAGAGAATTTTATAAAGAAATTCATTTTTAATAGAGTAAATTGATATGTAAAACAATTCAATAAAACACACTTGTTTTTAGTTATTTTTTAATAGAGAATTTTATAAAGAAATTCATTTTTAATAGAGTAAATTGCCATGTAAAACAATTCAATAAAACACACTTGTTTTTAGTTATTTTTTAATAGAGAATTTTATAAAGAAATTCATTTTTAATAGAGTAAATTGACATGTAAAACAATTCAATAAAACACACTTGTTTTTAGTTATTTTTTAATAGAGAATTTTATAAAGAAATTCATTTTAATAGAGTAAATTGACATGTAAAACAATTCAATAAAACACACTTGTTTTTAGTTATTTTTTAATAGAGAATTTTATAAAGAAATTCATTTTTAATAGAGTAAATTGAAATGTAAAACAATTCAATAAAACACACTTGTTTTTAGTTATTTTTTAATAGAGAATTTTATAAAGAAATTCATTTTTAATAGAGTAAATTGCCATGTAAAACAATTCAATAAAACGCACTTGTTTTTAGTTATTTTTTAATAGAGAATTTTATAAAGAAATTCATTTTTAATAGAGTAAATTGACATGTAAAACAATTAAATAAAACACACTTGTTTTTAGTTATTTTTTAATAGAGAATTTTATAAAGAAATTCATTTTTAATAGAGTAAATTGCCATGTAAAACAATTCAATAAAACACACTTGTTTTTAGTTATTTTTTAATAGAGAATTTTATAAAGAAATTCATTTTTAATAGAGTAAATTGCCATGTAAAACAATTCAATAAAACACACTTGTTTTTAGTTATTTTTTAATAGAGAATTTTATAAAGAAATTCATTTTTAATAGAGTAAATTGACATGTAAAACAATTCAATAAAACACACTTGTTATTTTTTACATGTCCCGGAAAGTGATATATTTGTTCGAAGTAGCTAAGTGGTTTTGGCTACTGTAACCGAGTAGTACAATCTAGCAGATAGCCGTAATCGACTGGTACTCGTCGTAGTCGTAGTCAATAGGCGTAGGCCAATAGGCGTCGTACAATAGCTCAGTCTAATGGCGTCCTCTATGTACCTCTACGTCAGTCTGTATTTATGGCTGACACCAGCCAATCATATTACTGTGAGGGGGAACCCAGGTGTATACATATTCATTACATCAATGTAAGTAAATCAAAAAATGCAAAATAAAATGAAACAGTTTTTTGTTTTTAATTATTTTCAATAAAGTAAATCGTAATCTATTTACATTATTGGAACTATTATCCTCATCTTTGTCGCCATATTTATTACAACGTTTCGGCCGTTGTACGCTCCGGCCTTCTTCAGGTGTTTGGAATGTCGAACTGAACCCTTGAAGACACATGGCACAGTGGATAAAGGGGTTGGTTAGATCCAGTGACAGGACCCAAAGAGTGTGAGTTCAATATCCGATTAAGGCAGTGGAGAACTTGGAGAGGGGAATTAACTGGAGATAACTGACAACTGACATCCATTAAACTAGAACTGGAACAGTCTACCCAAGTAATCGAAATAAAGGGTTAAGTTCAACTTTCCAAACACCTGAAGAAGGCCGAAGCCTACAACTGCCGAAACGTTGTAATAAATATGGCGACAAAAATGAGGACAATAGTCCGAATAATGTAAATAGTGTACATAATTACCTCATCTCAGAAATATAGACAGATAGGAAATCGTAATGTAATTTATTTATAATAAAGTAAATCGATATTCTAAAAAATTTTTATAAAAAAGAATTTACGAGTTATTATTCGGTTATGTTTTCCTGGTACTAATTTGGCCGGGCGTTGTTGACTTGGCTGTGTTACGTTTTCCCCTACAGGTTATTTGTAGGGAAAAAAAACAAACGTAGTTAATAAAACTTCGGGCATATCGTGGTTTCCAGTGCCAGAAGGATGTCTTGGAAAATATTCCTCCTTGGATAAATGATGAATACTGCAATGATTTTTTTTTAAAGATGGAAGCATACTCGTAAAAAATGGCGCAATAAAAACATTCTGTTTTCACTCGGCGCTGTGCAGTATTAAGCTTAACTCACGTTTTGTGATAAAAAAAAAATTCTCGGCCATACCTTCTTCCCCAAATCAGATCACATGACCAAATATTAGGGTATTTTCGAAATACCTAAATTATCTTTCCTGCACCCCATCACACATGCTATATCTTCTGGGGTTAAAACGAAATCAAACAATAATCACGTTTGTCTGAGAGCAGTCACTGTATTTGAACTCGCCGTAGGTCTGTGGTTTATTGGATTTTATTATCATATCTCCTATTAACACATGACACAGAGGATTTGACTTTGTATTTGTTCCTCAATCAAAAGCTAAATCTCGGTTCAATAGAATAAAATCATATTTAAATACAAGTTCTTCCATTTTAAATTAAATTTTATCAATTCTCGGCACTTTATCTTTGAAAAATAGTACTAAAGAATATCATTAAAGTGAATATCATTAAAGAGAATATCATTAAAGAGTATATCATTAAGGTTGGTTGGTTGTTTGGGGTTTTATGGCATATCAACCACTATGGGTTATTTAATGCCAGATCCAGTATTTACTAAATATATCAAAAACGTATAGCTGGGAACATCATTGTTTCAAAAACGTATAGCTGGCAACATCATTGTTTCAAAAACTGGCAACATCATTGTTTCAAAAACTGGCAACATCATTGTTTCAAAAACGTATAGCTGGCAACATCATTGTTTCAAAAAATTATAGTTGGCAACATCATTGTTTCAATGTGCTGGAAAAGACCTGGAAGTTCACTATTTTCCCATAGCTGGGACCCCAACAGGTGCTACCACCCCGGGTCAGGGTGAACCTGGGAACACCTGCAATTAAGAGGTGGTTCCACGCTTCCTCAAAACCTCCTGATCAGAGGCCTTGCTGTTGGATGCAGTTTAACGCCGTACCCAGGACGAAATATCATTAAAGATAATATCATTAAAGGAAAATATCATTAAGAGAATATCATTAAACAGAATATCATTAAGGAGAATATCATTAAGGAGAATATCATTAAGGAGAATATCATTAAGGAAAATATCATTAAGGAGAATATTATTAAGGAAAATATCATTAAAGAGAATATCATTAAGGAGAATATCATTAAGGAGAATATCATTAAAGAGAATATCATTAAGGAGAATATCATTAAGGAGAATATCACTAATGAAATATTAAGCTAAGTACCTCCAATAACTTTCTGAAAAGAAACCGCACAGTTTATTTTAAAAGGCCTCAAACTTGATAAAAACAAAATGTTATTGCCATAATATTTATGTTATTATTGAGAGGAACGACCAATGTACGCTTTAATTGTTTTATAAAACTTTTAACTCTTTCAAGCACGTTCGAAATTTTGGTAAAAAACTCTTGCTTATCTTGCATCAGAGGGGAAGTAAAGATTAGAATTCGAAATGTTATTGTCTTTTAGCGGTAAAAAAAGTAATTGATTCGGAAATTCTTGCAAAAATCAAATAATTGTCAGATTTTAATAAATCTTTCAGGACCTAGTCAAAAATAAATGAAATTATTTTAGAAATTTTTAAAGAAAATTTTGTTAGAAATATTTAATTAATGACATTTTCGAAATAGAATTTTTTTCCCTTTTCATATTTATTTTTATTAAAAGCGTAGGATGTAAATCATCACTTCTTTGTTTTATAAACCGTTACTCATTTATTGAAAATCTGCTCTGAATCGGGAAATAAAAAAATGCAATCAAACTAACACATTATTTAATTAAAAAAAGATTTTAATTGCTTTTATAAATAAGTTATTTAAGGGTTATTATTGTTTGAAGAAAATAAATTTTTTGATGCGTAATGAATTTTTACATTTGTTATCGTTTTTTTTTACATTTTAATTGGAATAATTTACTAAGATTTAAATATTTTTAAATCATCTAAAACTACTTCTCAATTCGTCCCTTTTATATGATATTATTAAGTGAAAATATTATATAAAATATATTATATTTACTAATTGAAAAGCTTAGTACACATGATCACACAGCAATAGTTTTTTTAATTTTATTTTTTCATGTATATAAACGTGCCGATTTTCTCGATCATATACGACATAATCAGAAAATAAGAACGATAACTATAGTAAATTTACAGCCTAAATTTTTTAAAATTCAATAAAACATTAGATGACATCGAATACTTTATTAATTTTTAATAATTACTGAGTACTTAAAAACTATATATAAAACGCTCTCACGTTAATTAAATTACTTTTTTTAATGCCAAACGTCCCCAAACAACAATATTAGATAAATATCAATCTATCAGTCCCGGGAACGCCTTAAATAAGCAGATGCTGTATGGTTAAAAGTGAATTTCTGCGATATTTTAAAGTAAAGAGTTTCAGAAAATATATTTTATTTGTTAAAGATTTTTTTTAATAATGAGAATTGCATTGCGATGAAAGACGACTAAATCAGCTGCTTAAGCAAAAAAAAAAAAAAATTTTCCGGTCAATTTAAATTAGTTTTTGAAATACAGAAAATCATTTTACTCATTGTAGTTAGTAAATTTACTCAATTAGCTTAAGATTAAAGCTAGAATAAGCGCTTCAAGAAAGTTTTTTCTTTTTTTAAAAATCATTTTAAACCTTTGGTATCGGTTTGTTTGGTTTTTTTTTTAGTTTTTTTTCTGTTTTTTTTAGGTACCTCTACCTATATTAACGTAAGTAGTTGGGAAGCATATGCAAATATTCCAAAACTTAAACTAGGAAACCATGCGCCTGCATATCGAATAGAAAATGAATTCGGGATGTACACAAAAATAGAAGAGGGCGTAACACAAGAAAGTTTTTTCTTGTCGCATTATTTTAACCTTTACAGCGAGTTAATCCGAATAGGATATATTATTGGCGGGAACAGACTGAACAACATAACATACGCGGATGACACTGTGTGATGTCACACACAGAATGATCTAATAAACGCTATATCATTTTAAAAAACATAAATAAACGCAAGACGTTGGGTGTGATAGAAAGGGTGGAGGAGAATGCGAAGGAGGAAGGAGAGGAAGTGGACGAGAAGAAAGGAAGGTAAAAGAAAAGCAAGGGTATTATAAATGTCTTTGGTGGTGGGGGTAATTGAAATGTACATACTTTTTCATTCAGCCTCATATGACCTTAAAAGGGATTTTTTGTTATATATGCAATCGCTCATGATTTCCGATCGCAGGTTCAAAAGGTTTATTGGATCCGGAAATGCAATTATTGTTAATTTTTTTCTGTTGGCAGAGGCTGTCAATGCTATTGTGGTTGTTTTAAGGCTTCACCATTTTAAAAATTTTCAAGTTTACAATCGGATACCTGCTGTTTTTTCCTTTTAAATTACACACATGGTCAGCTAGTTTGGTAGAGCTCCTAAGACATACTAGCTTGAATGAAAACCTATGATTGTACCATCTTTGTTTGGAAGCACCTTCAGTACATCCTATGTACGTTTTATTCTAGCCATTAATATCTACAATACATACACACACATATATGTACACATACACACACACACACACACACACACATATATATATATATATATATATATATATATATATATATATATATATATATATTTGTGTATTTAATCAGCAATCCTTCTTTCATAATTTCTAATATTTTTTTCTTTTCCGGTGATAAATTATATAAAAATTGTCCGAATGTTTTGGCTCTACATTTAGCCATTTTGAAGTATTAAATATTTTAATTGTTAAATAAAAAAATAGTTTTTTGTATGTATGTTTTATAAAATGTTTTCATTTTTCAAAACACGGTCAGGATATTGTGTCCATGTTCAAAGTTAATATTATTAAGTGTTGCTTTTTTTGTTGTTTTTATTAATAATTTTATTAATAATTTCTTATTTAACAGTTAAAATATTTAATCCTTGAGAATGGCTAAAGGTATAGCCGGAAGCGCTCGGATAAAAAGAAAATTCGGAAAGTTTTTATATAATTTATCATCCCAAAAGAAAAAAATTATTAAATCGCATGAGAAATTGTATAAAAAAAACTAAATAAAAGCACCTTGTCTGTCATATTCAATGAAATGTGCATATATATATATGTATATATATATATATATATATATATATATATATATATATATATATATATATATATATATATATATATATATATATATATATATATATTGAGTGTGTGTGTGTGTTTCTGCGAGATTCAATATATAAATATTTACTCCTGATGAGACTTGTGCTTTGGTATCTCAACGTCATAAATTTAAGTATTGTACCAGATTGATAGTCAGGTCCTATCATTTCAGAATGGATTGTGGGATGAGATCACTGTTAGGTTAGCTGACCTTTTAGATCTTGCTCTCGCTTCTTGAAGAAGATTCAGACAAGCAGACTGAAAACTGATGCGTCCACTAAAACACGTTCATCAATACGAATGAACGAATCACGGTAAACCGCCAGAAAACCTACAGAACCGATTTGTTTAAAGTGGTGAAGGCTTATATATATATATGTTCAGAATGCTAGATATAAATTCTATTCTGATTGTTTCTTCACTTGTCCTTCCAGATTCTTGATTCCTTGTCAACTACAAGATGTTAAAGCAATGACAATCGTCATCATCTGTCGCCTTATAAGCTTCTTCTTTTTATTTTCCTTAATAACGCTTTAATAAAGCTCTTCTCTCTCGCTAAGCTCTTGCGTCTTCGTGGCTTCATTGCCTTACCTGAAGTGAAGTATTAAAGAAAAATCTGCTTTGGATATCTATTCCTTACTTGTGGTAATCTCTAAAAGACGGTCTTAAAATGATTTTGCAGGCTGATCGCTGAGACTATTTCAAATGTGTTAACTCTGAAGATGTCTTTGTGTAGCCTCACCACTTTAGGTGTTGCTACGACAATTTCCGCTGAAAGTAGGTTTTTACGTCGCTGATTATTAGCCCTAGATAAAAATGCTTTTGAATCCAGTGTTTCCATATTCTGAAATTGGCAGCCAACAAAAGATGTAGAACCCAGTCTGCTCTGATTTTAATCCTTAGCCAGAAAAAGATTGAGCCATATCATTCCATGGGCAGTTGTGCGAAAGTGAAATTTGAACCCGACAAACCAATCCCTCCTTCTACGTTGGAACCCGCTACGCTACTAGCACGTTTATGTTGCAGTAGTAGAGAGTTCAATATTGACTGCATGCGTCACCAATAATATCCTTAAATTTAGAAAATATATTTACTCTAACTGGAGAGAGACGATTGGTAAGCTACTCTCGCATACTATTTGCTAGGTTAGTAAGTTCGATTTTCATTGAACGCCGACTATTTTCGACCGGTGTGAAGATAAATTAAGATTGTTAAATACGTCATTTCAAGCTGGTGAGAAATGATGAGTAAGCAATACTCGGTAAACATTGCTTGGGTAGTGACTTCACTTACAAGTGCCTTTCATAAACGTCTGCTCACCTGTTATAGAAAGCTTGGTAGTAAGCTAGTTGCATGGGTAAAAAAATCAAAGACTGTGATATCCATCTTGTTGAGATTCTGAACAGGGCCAAAATACGGTGTATCCAATATGGATCTGATTTGCAATTAATGGCTGCAAGTACATAATTACACCACGAAGAGCGGAACAAAATCATAAATGTAGGGGATCCCAATTCACTATTAATAAATCTAAAATTCAATCTTGTTGATAAATACACCACAAGGAGGCGTCAGGTTTAGATTGCAATGTCAAGGAGTAGGGGAAACACGTTAATGATCGAATTCTTTAAAAATGAATTACGAGTTGAAATAGCTGAACATTGCGTTACGAAGAGGTGTCCAGTTTAGACTGGAACGTCCGGGAGTAGAGAGTCACACGTTAAGGATCGGAATCTTCACAAATGACATACGAGTCCAAATAGCTGATCATTGCGACACGAAGAGGCGTCCAGTTTAGATTTCAATGCCCAAGAGTTGGTTTTCACACTAGAAGGATCGAATTCTTTACAAATCACCTGCGAATCCAGATAGCTTACAATTGCGACACGTAAAGGCGTCCAGTTTAGACCGGAATGTCCAGGAGTAGGAGGTCACACGTTAAGGATCGCAATCTTTACAAATGACTTACGAGTTCAGATAGTTAACCATTCTGATACGAAGAGGCGTCCAGTTTAGATTGGAACGTCCTGGAGTAGCGGGTCACGCGTTAAGCATCTAAATCCTTACAAATGACTTACGAGTTCAGATAGTTGACCATTGCGACACGAAGAGGCGTCCAGTTTAGAGTGGAACAAAACCAGTATGTTGGGAATTCACGGATCGATGATGAAAAATACGACACCAAAATCCGGAGAGGCATTGGTCTTGCAAACGAGTCATTACAAAAGTTAAGTGCTGAGGAACAGAGAAAACAAAGAAAAAGGTGTACGGATTGCTATCCATCCTCTTATATGGCAGAAAATCCGGAATAATCTCCCCACAGATGAGAAGAAAATCGGATGTGACAGTACAGAAAGATACTGAGAATTCCATCGACGGAACGAGTAAGCTACGAGGATGTCTTGAAGAAAGTGGCCTCAAAAACAACATTTGCTCAAAATCAAGAAGAGACAACTGAAATATCTTGGACACATAATGAGGAAGGAGGGCTTGGAAAGTTTAGCCTTCACAGGACATATTGATGGAACAGAGATAGGGTAAGGCAGCAAGCCACTTACCCGACGAGTTTGTGTGAATGGATGGCGAAACGTGGAGATAAAATCCTTAACAAAGGGTGAACAAATGATAAGAGTCACAAGGGATAAGACGATTTGGAAAATTATAATCGCCCATGTCCTGAAGGGACGCGTCATATAGAAGAACTACTCAGAGCTCAAGATTTAATAAAATTTCGCAAAGCAACAATTGTAAAAGATGTGAATGCGGCAAAAAGTAATGGCATATTTAACCCCGGCCAATTAACTCCGACAAAAACTGAATTTATTTTACTTTCGTC
This sequence comes from Acanthosepion esculentum, assembly GCA_964036315.1. NCBI lineage: Eukaryota > Metazoa > Mollusca > Cephalopoda > Sepiida > Sepiidae > Acanthosepion > Acanthosepion esculentum. Next base: position 53,584,083 of record OZ038494.1, read on the forward strand.
AATAGAAATAGAATTAAAGGCTGAAGAGACCTGATCGTCTTTTTGACTCTTTAGACCAGCAGTTTTACGCTTTAGCTGTGCTCGACGCTTTTACCCTTTTACTCTTTGATTTTATATTAGTCTAATTTTATACAGGCGTATGTACTTACGTTTTTTTGTCATTTTCACTTACTTATTATCAGGTGATGTACACTTCGGGATATTTTGCGCCGAATGATCTCTATTGTCAAAATTAGTTTTTTTTTTCTTCAAAACACCAGTAAGTACTGGAAATGACTTGCAGCTTATGTCCACACATACACACACCTACTATATATATATATATATATATATATATATATATATATATATATATATATATATATATATATATATACATTTGCGTGTGTACAATGCTTCGGGTCAGGTGTTTTTGGGGGGTAGGATTAAACCGCCCCTTTCTAAATTCAGAAATCAACTCATTTTCGTTCGTTTTTGCTGAAGGGTAAGTGAGGTACTCACATAAAGGTCTCATTAGTTATATTTGTACTGTCAAAGAGTCTGAGCTGTACCTCAAGTTTAAAAAAAAAAGAAGAATATTTAAAAAAAAAAGCATATCGATCGAAAACCATCTTCTTTCTTTTTTTAAGACCATCGCCATCTTTATTCCGTTAACTGGCGAGCCGTCCAAAACAGCCAAGCTTTTAATCGCCTGTATGCTGTAGACTTAATTTAGAAACGTCAGCGAACCATTAATCAAACTTATACTCTTGGGGATGAAGGTATAATACTTTGCCGCAAGTAAGCTTTCTCCCGATCTGAGACCGACCGAAACAAACTCAAGTCCAAAGTAGGGAAATTCATGATAAGGTGAAAGGAATTGTCACTTAGATATCGTTGTGGCTTTGTTAGGGCCAGAAATTAAGACACAGTAGAGAAACTGTAGAGGGAATATATTAACAGAAACAGTAATACAAATATACCTGACTGCTAGAAACTTCACCCTCCAAAAGGCAGTACCTGCTCCTATTTATAGTTGGGAGAGTTCATGCATGCGTGGGTAATTTACAATAACAGATATCAAAACAAAAATTACTTATCCGATTGTATTTCCCACTCGCTAAATGATGCAATCTCAAAATTAATCTCTGGAATTAGGTTGTTCGGAAACAATATCTAATGGATGTCAGTTATCTCCTGTTAATTCACCTCTCCAAGTTCTCCACTGCCTTAACCAGGTATTAAACTCACATTCATTGTGTCCAGTCACTGGATTTTACCAACGCCTTTATCCACTGTGCTATGTGTCCTTTAAGATATCTGAGCATGGATTTATGGGTATTATAAATGACATATGGCACAGTGGATAAAGGCGTTGGTTAGATCCAGTGAATGGACCCAAAGAGTGTGAATTCAATACTCATATATATCATATGAAATGGAAACGGTAAAAGCAAAATAAACTGTTTATATCAATCTAAACCTTTGGAAATAATTTTATATTTTTAACATAACTTGAAAACTACTTCAAAAGCGTGCTCAGAAGTTAAATGTAATTATATCGACAACAAGCAGAAGCCCTAGTTATTCAATCGAAATGAATAAAGAAATTTCACTAAACCAGAATATAGACTTCCACGAAAGAAATTACCATTTCCGAATTTCAAATCCCAACAGGTTCCCCCGTAGAGTACAGGGTCACATGTGTTTTTCTTAATCATTTCAAACCAAGAGGTTACAGAGGGTGAAAGCGGGTATAGAAAGGATCGAGCAAAGAACAAAAGATGAGCGCTATTCAAGATAGAAGATGTTGCAGTTAAAAAATTTTGAAGATTGTAATTGTCAGAGAAGCAAGGAAGCGGAAGGGTGTCCCACAGAAAAGAAACTGTTGGAGTAGAAGTGATAGTTGTATTTAACTCTTTCAACCGTAAACGGTTGGGACCTACAAGCCAATCTAGTAGCACGCTTCAATTCATGTATCTGGGGTACCTGGGTGGGGGAAAGCTCGCCAGAGCAGTTTCCGGGAAAATATTTGTAAAATAAAACAGAAAGAAGTCACGTTGCGTCAGTGACTGAAGTTGAGATGCCAAGTCAGGACCTATTACATTGCAGATCCTTCTTTGGATTTTGTCAAGAACCTCGAGATGAATAGCAGGAGCACCAGCCCAGATATGGCAGCAGTATTCAATGCACAGACGAATGGTAGACGGACGCTGATGAGAAATTTTTTTTTATGCATGACATACTGACTCAAATTTCCTTGCAGTAGATTCAGCTATTTATTCACTCTATTTCAAATCTTTTGACATCGTAAGGCCAAGAGGGCGCAGTGTGTGGCTCTCGTGGATTCTAGCGTTAGTCATGTTGATGGCAGACAGAAAAGTTTCTCTCTATATAAGAGCAGATAAATTTTGGAGGCGTTAAAATTTACAAGTCATTTTTGCCCCAGTTAACCACTGATATAAGTTGCTGCGGCGGTTTCTGTAGCAAGTAAGGTTGTGTATGGAATTGTCAGTCGCCACGTCCAAAAGGTTTTCAATTCAGTTCTGCCTTTCTTGAGCAGCTTGCACTGGTATTTAGGGTAGAGAGAAAAGAGATGCTTTCACACTTTTCCCACCGTGTGAACGCAGCGATTTCGCCTGGAAATTAGACACGGATGTGACGACGCTATCATCAACGCCGATAACCGCGAAGCTTTCGTACATGCAATTATAATTCCTGGATATATCCACTGATATTTTTTTAAGCTTTTCACCCCAAGCAAGGCTGGGAGCCACTAGCACGCAAGGGGTTACAGAAGATTTGGAGCGAGAGCAGATAGGAGTGAAAGAGGAAAGAATGTGGAGAAGGATAGTGGATAGATCAAGGCAACTGGAGATGTCGATTGACGTTACATTTGAATAGTTGGAGATTATAGTTGTCAGGGAAACATGAATAAGGAAGGGAGATCCACCGGCGAGAGGTGCGAGATATGAAGCTATTGGAGTAGTAGAGATGTCTACATTTAACAGTTTCAACAGTGAAATGGTGGGAGCGGGATGCCAGCCTCGTAGGATGCTTGAATTCATGAAGCCTGGGAATCAGCGAAAGCAGCTCATCGGAGCAATTACCGTGAAAGTACTTGTAAAAAAGACAGAGCGAGGCGACAGCGTGTCTGTGAGAGAGAGACAGCAGATGAGATGACAGATCAAGGCCAATTACGTTGCGTACCCGTTTCTGGATCTTATACAGAACCCCGAGACAAACAGAAGGGGCTCCGGACCATATATAACAGCTATACTCCATGCAAGTGCGAATGATTGATTTGTAGATTTGAAGGATCGATTCCGGGGAGAAAAATTACCTGGCCCGGCAGGATTGCGGTGGATGAAGCAATTGACTCAATGTATTTGCTCCATCTCAGGTCAGCGGACAGCGTGAGACCGAGCAGCCGCAGAGAGGAGCTCTGGAGAAGTTGGGCTTCAGAAATTCTGATGAGAAGCAGGGAAGGATCCCAGTGGTCATTAATAGAGTGCAGTTTTGTTTTTGGGGCGTTAAAGTTAACAAACCAATTCCTGCCCCAGGCCACAAACGATTGGAGTTTCTTTTCAAGACGAACTGCCATGTTAAATTTTTCAGTAACACTAGATTTGGTTTTGAGGCAGGAGTAAATTGTGGTGTCATCCGCGGAGATGCCAACTCGGGAATCTATGGCGTCAGGAAGATCGTTGATGTATATAAGGAACAGAGTAGGGACTAGGATGGAGCCTTGAAGAACACCTGCGTTTGTGGGATAGGAGCTGGAGGAGAATCCGTTGAGAACGACCTTCAATTCACGGTTTGACAGGAATGATTTTATTACGTCAAACAATCGACCTGTAATACCATAACCCTTAAGCTTGCGAAGAAGGCCAGCATGCCAAACCCTATCAAACGCTTTGGAAATGTCTATGGCCACGGCACGAGCTTCACCGTTATTATGAAGAGCTTGGTAGACAAATTCAGTGATGGTCGTAAGCACATCAGCTGTAGATCGGGCAAAGCGGAAACTATATTGCTTGTCTGAGAACAGATTATGGGATGTAAGGTGATTAACCACTTCGGTGTTGATAAGAGCTTCGAAGATTTTACCAAAGAGGGGTAGGAGACTGATAGGACGGTAATTAGAAGGGTCAGGGGGGTCGCCAGAATTCTTAAAAACAGGAACAATGGATGAGGACTTCCATCAGTCAGGAAAACGAGACTCCTTAAGGCAGTAGTTGTAAAATTTAGCGAGGGCTGGCGCCAATTCATCTCCATCACTAGCCTTGTGGGGGTCTAAATTAGAGATAAATGACGGGGATATGTGTAACCCGCTCAAAAGGGCATCAGTTCTGAGAAGGAAATCGGGTATGGGTACACCGGAAGAGTCAAGCGTTGAATTTGAAGAAAATTTCCGAGCAAAGCATTCATCCTTGTCGGCAAAAATGATCAAGACCTCAAACCGTTTGAACAGTGGGGGTATAGAGGGTTTGCTATTGTTCAGAACACTCTTGCAAAGACGCCAATAATCTTTGGAGCCGGATTTGAGAGATACAATACGTTCCTTCATCTGAGCAAGCAAATAGTGACTTAGCTTCGCTGAGGACACGCTTACACTCGTACCGGGCGGAGGCAAATAGACGTCTATTGCAGTCGGACATATCGCTACGAAATAGGTGGAAGAAGTGGTTCCTATGGGCAATGGCGTCTGAGCAAGCAGCGGAGAACCAAGGGGAGGAGCGCGGTTTGCCCTTAAATTTCCGTGAGGTTATGAAAGCGTCAATTCCAGCTTTAACCCAGGATGAGACCTCTGAAGCACATTCTTGAACGAGGAGCTTAATACAGCATCCTGGAGGAAATCACGGAACGAGTCCCAGTCAGCTCGTTGTCCCGGTTGTAAGCAAAGCGCGAGGGGAAATCAACTATCTGCGTGACGGATTGAGAAACTGAAAAGTTGAGAGTATGAATGCCTGCGAGGTCAGTAGTAGCATTCTTAAGCCACTTGTGATGGGCGTTGAAATCGCCAAACACAAATATGTGTGCGAACGGATGGAGAGAGAGAGAGAGCCTTGTCTATGTTGTCAGAAATGATATCAAGTATTTCACAGTCCTGAGAGGATGGCGAGCGATAGAGGAAGAAGAGATAGCTTACAGCATTGAGAAGAGATAGCCGGAGACACATGTACGAATGGTCCGGCGATTCGAGAAACAACTCTCTAGCCAGAGGGAGATGGTCCTTGACGTAGACACCAAGGCCATGAATGTGAGTTAGAGTGTCTTTTCTGAGGAGAGGAAGGTAGCCGGGGATCGAGAGATCAGAGGAGTGGATAGATGAGTCAAGATTGGTTTCACACAGAGCCAGTATATCCGGGCAGTTTGTAGTTAGGAAAGATTCCACACTGCGGAAATTGGTTCTAATGCCCCGGATGTTGGAGAACGAAATGTTGAGGAGTTTAGGTGATTTTTGAAGGGCTGGTTTAGGTTTACTTTTTCGGTCTTTGTAAGTCATCATGTGGAATTATGGTTGGAATATGAGAAGGCCTGAAGTAAAAGAAGCCGGCGGTTATCGACCGTGTCGTGGGCAGAGTGAATTTGGCACAGTCCGCATCATAATGTGGCCTCAGGTTTGCTCACCGGAGGTGACTGCAGAGACACCTATCCATGCGCGACATGGCCCATACAGACACCCCGATATTATACAACTGTTGATCAGAGATGCTCAAGATGCAACGCAACAGTTAGGGCTTCGAACTACAGTCGGAAAGAGCAACCAGGGAACTGTGAACCGTGTACCCTCAGAATGAAGAGGTAATGCCACAGACTGCACTCATAATGGGAGAAACACAGCAACACTAATACAGAGGCCAGAGAGTAAAAGAGTAAGAGAGAGAGAAAGTTCCGGGAACCCCTTGCTAAACAAGAAACAAGGTGTGAGCCTCTACTCATGTCCAAGAGAAGGGGGAGGAGTGTTGACCGGGTGGTAGGAAAGCCTACCTACTCCTATTACATATAACACATTAACTAACGATAAGAACAACAAAAACATTAGAGGGGGAGGTAGTTGGCATAGTGTCTGGGCTGACACTAGATGTGTGTACTGGGGGATACGAATGTATTTTGCCCATTTACAACACTCAACACTAAGTTTTAACTTAGTATAGGTCCCATTGACCAATATTTAAAAAAATTTAAAAAAAGGCTCATATCAGCAAGTGTTTGTAGTCGTCTAGTTTGTTTCGCATGGTCACTAGTGATAGTTTTCGGCTTACCATTATCACCAGGCTTCAAGTTTCAATGAACACAGAGCTGGGGGGTGGGGTCGTACGGGCATTCCACTCCCACCCACGACCACCAGCAACAAAAGTTGGCTTGGAGTACTTGCATTCAATAAAAAAATAAAATCAACAGGGAGAAAGAAACGGTCAGAAAATTCCACGTCGAAACAATATTTTTTTATCTAGCAAGCTGAAGAAACGGCCAACTAGAAGAACATGGAAAGTAGTGACGACACACAAACTTAATTCTCAAAGACTTTGTCCCTTCTATAGCTTCAAAGACGGATTTCTAACTAACTAAACCAAAGTGCAGGCTCATAGGTTTGAATAGTTAGCACTAAAGTAAATATGTTAGGAAAGCCAAACAGAACGAGTGTTAAAAAAAAAATTATGGAGAGAGTAAAAGTGAAATGATACTCACACAAGCCAGCAAGTGTTTGTAGTCGTCTACTTTGTTTCGCATGGTCACTAGTGATAGTTTTCGAGTTACCATTATCACCAAGATTCAACTTTCAATGAACGCAGTGAAGGTAGATAGTTATTCTTTGTATACACCAGACATCTTTGAAGAAACTCACAGTGGTTAGAATAGTTCTTGTTCTATTTCGAATCTAACTATTGGTAAATATACCGACGCCATTCGATATATCTCCTCACTGAATATATATATATATATGTATATATATATATATATATATATATATATATATATATATATATATATATATATGTATGTATGTATTCCTCCTGAATGTCATGCACAATGCAATTGCCAGGTTGTGATTGGAAGCTGATCGTTGCATAATTTAAATATTGAATATATATGTGTGTGTGTGTGTATGTGTTTGTATATGTGTATATATTAGTTTTTTATATATTTTTCAATATTTAAATTATATATATATATCAGAATAGGCACGGTGGAATAGTGGATAGCGGCACGGATTGAGGAGCTTCCTCTTTACCCTCCAGATATTGGTAAATAGGACAGACTTGGTTCTATAGCCTTGGATCGCAACTGGTCTAAGAGAAAGACAACGCTGAATTCAAAACCTGCGTTTGGGAACCCTGTGGCACTTAGTGCGCCAGGTTTATGTATTCGGCACTTCAAAAAGTGTGGTTGGTTCTGCACAAAACGTTCACTACAATAATTAAATCATATCTGCTGGTGTCTGGCTTTCGCTTGCTAGGAACTGAGCTGCTTGAGTCTACCATATATATATATATATATATATATATATATATATATATATATATATATATATATATATATATATCCGATGCGGTGGGAACGAAAGTAATCTATAAAATATACAAATTCTAACGTTCGCAGCATTCATTCAAAAAAGAGCTCAATACATGTAATAGAGCGATAATTATTTATTTATTATAATTTTATCATATAGACAAAACCATTTTACTCACAACAAAGATGTAACTTGGTTTCAGTGCATTTTAACTGCACATCTACGGGTGAGGGTCGAAAATGGTTAAATGGTAACCATTTCCGATCCTCACCCGTAGATGTGCAGTTAAAATGCACTGAAACCAAGTTGCATCTTTGTTGTGAGTAAAATGGTTTTGTCTATATGATAAAATTATAATAAATAAATAAATATATATATATATATATATATATATATATATATATATATATATATATATACATATATATATATATATATTGCTGACACCTGATTTACGAAACTATGTAGTGGAGGAGACAAATATGACATCAATCCACTAAGTGACAAATTTATTATTGGTATTAATTCTCTCTCTCTCTCTCTCTATCTATATATCTATATATATACATATATATATATATATATATATATATATATATATATATATATATATATATATATATATATATATGTATATAAATTCTCCTCTGTCTCTCACTCTCTCTCTCTCTCTCTCTCTATATATATATATATATATATATGTATATATATGTGTGTGTGGGGGGGTATTTATTAATCCGACAGATTTTTATTGCTTCTACGTTATTTTTAGCGGTAACTCGTAGCCGCCCCGTTTATTTATTTTCGTCTATCTTCCTGAATATTCGAGTAACTTATTAGAGAAAAAATAAATTCTCTTTCTGCTGGATTTCTCAAATATTCAGGCTGGTAAAATAAATAAATGTTCGCTTAATAAATAACCGAAGCATCTACTCAGATACGAGTATCCACTAAAAATAACGTTTAAATAATATATATATATATATATATATATATATATATATATATATATATATATATATATATATAAACTTATAGCTGATTAATTGGCTGTAAATCAAGAGCAGACGAGATCTACTTAGACAGAAATATATGCGCGCCAAGTGCATGTAAGCAAACGTTAATGTTTGAAACATAATTGTTTCTCTTTTCAATTCACACCCAGATTCAGACAACGTAATTAGCGACTGCATTTTCCTATCATCTTTTTCCTTTTCTTTTTCTTTTGATATTTTTTTCACATATTTCAATTTGTAAGTGGACAGTAATTGAAGATTAGTCCCTTCCGAGTTGGCTTGGAGCTTTTATTGTTTCTGAAGCGATTCCGATACGAAACGAAGAAATGATTCATGTCTAGTCAAAGATGTTGACAAACTCAGATCCCAACTCAAGTTCTATCCCTATCTCCCTCTCTTCCTCTCACTCACTTCCTTTCTCTCTCTCTCTTTCTCTAACTCAATTCTTCTATTTCTCTCACTCCTTTCCTTTCTGTCAATCTCTTCCTTTCATCTCTTCCTCTCTCTATCTTCCTTTCACTCTCTTTCTCTCACTCCCTTTTTCTCTTTCTCTCTTCTTTTCACTCCCTTCCTCTCTATATCTTCCTTTCCGTCTCGAAATAACGTTCTTTCTTCCTCACTCACAAACGCACACAGAACACTGAAACTTTACTTCCAAAAGACGTTTCAATCTTTTTTTTTTTTGTTTGGTTCAAAAATTTCTTTCTCTAATCTTAGCCATTCCATGTATCTCTGTAACACATGTAAATCTATCAAAGCAAGAATATTTAAATACTTTTCTACTCTATCAAAGAAGATGCATGACTGGCTCTTCTTTTCTCTTTTTTTCTTCATTGTTACACTCCCGATCGCAACAAATCTATCCAAAATGTTATGTATCTTTTTTTATTCCATCCACGCAAAATCTCTTGTATGTACTTTCTTTTTCCGTTCCTGTCTCTCGCTGACAATAAATCTGTCAAAAGGGTTATCTATTTACTGATTCTCCCTCTCTCTCTTTCCTTTTCTAATACACTATTCCGTTGGGTCTTTTGGTTTCTCACTTTCCCATTTGCATAAGAGTTTCCTTTATTTGTTTTGTTTTTCTCTCTTCCTAAGACTGCCATCCATTTCCCTCTTCTCTTTTGATCATATCAAATGTGTCCGGAAAAGCCATTCATTCTCTGTGTTTTCTTTGCTATTCCGTATTAACCGAATCTCTCTTTCGTGATGTTTCTTAATTCTTAAGTTTTCCATCTCTTTTTATCCTTCATCGAACGCACAGGAGGAAGTGCAGATGGTGTAATGGATAACGACTGGGAATATGAAAGTAGAAAGCCGATTTCGAATTCCATTCGAATTCGTTACATTCACTTACGCGCTAATAGCCCTGAAAAAGGTATGAATCCACCGCCTTCCTCCAGCTATGGGTTAAATAGTAGACCTTGTATCTGGAGAAATCATTGTTTTCACAGAAAATGGTAAATGCAATATTCACTCGGGAAAAAGAGTATTATTCTTCCAGTCCAAAAATGTTTCGGCTGTAAGTAACAATAAAAGATTGATAAACCGTAAAAAAAACAAATCGCAGATAATTGTTGGCGGTAGACTATTCTTTTATTTTAGTGGAAAATCTGTCGGAAATTTTTAGCTCTATTTCTGCTTCATTCTGACTTCCCCTTTCTTTCTCTTTTCTTTTCTTTCTCTCTTTGTCACCAGATCAAATGCACAAGTTCATTACTTCCACTCCCCTCTACGCTCTCCATCCCAAACAAAACTGCCAAATGATTATTTTACTTTTCTCTCTCTCCAACACAAACACGCTCGCTCACTCACACACATTCACACATACACACACACACAAAATCTATCTATCTATCTATCTATCTATCTATCTATCTATCTATCTATCTATCTATTTATATATATATATATATATATATATATATATATATGAAGAAATATAGTTTTAAGGAATGCTATATTTATGGGATAAAGTGCGCAATATCAGAGATAGAGCGTATGTAAATATAAATATAAAAGACTTCACGATTGCGCCCAGCATGAAACAGGGTGTCGCCTCTGAGTGTTGACTTCAATGTTCACTTATATATTTATATATATATATATATATATATATATATATATATATATATATATATATATATATATATATATATATATATATCATAAATGTACATTTTTCTTCATCTGTATCAAGACTTGGAGTCTCTACTCAGCGCCTGAAGATTACGTTGTGCATGAATCTCCGAGTGAGGGACAGATTATTCGCCCTACCGGGCATATGAGTTTGGAAAGTGAGTACCGGTCATTATATATATAAGGAAAATTATGGAAAGTGGATTTTTTCATTTGAGGCGTTTCGTTCTTTAGGTGTTCATCGGACGAAAGTGACGATTCCGTTTTTGATAGTACATATGAGCATGAAGGAGAGGCGACGGTGAGATTTTAATCTTTAAAATTATTTTTTTTATACATGTGTCTGGGAATACAGTTTCGTCTATTTCATTTAGCTTCTTTTTGTTTTTATTTTTATAATTTTTGTTAATCAAGTATTCCACATTGGGATAATAGAAGATTTCCAAAGAAAGGTGAAATGTTGTAAGAACCTGGGTTTACTGTGGATAATTTAGCAATTACAGCAATTTTTTAAACACTTTCGTCTAATTAAACTGTTTTCATTAAAAGATCAATTTTGAAATCGAAATTGTGGTCATTTATTACTGTGCGAAATTAATAATTTCGGTATGTTGTTTTATAAAACATTCCTTGTTCATATAATATTTTATTTCAATTCGTTGAGGTTTATCCTATGTATTGCTTGTGACAATTATTACAGGTTAGTGAATAAATTCCTACTTAGGTTATTATTATTTTCTTTTGCTTTAATACTTTCATTGTTTTAGATGTAGTTGTAACACATTTTCTATTAAGCTTCGTTTCAGTTTTACTTGTTATAGATTTAGTAAAGAAAAGAATACTGAACTGTTACGTAGCATCTATCCTCCTTTATGGCAACGAATATTGGACGATTTCCTCAAAGATAAAGAAGAAGTAATTCGAGGCAACAGAAATGTGGATCTACAGAAGGATGCTAAGGATATCATGGACCGAGCGCGTGAACAAAGATGAAGCCATAGAGAGTATTCGAACAAGGAAAAAAGCTTATACTTAATATCAGGTAGAGGCAGCTGAAGTTTCTGGGACGCATAATGAGTAAGAAGAGCCTGGAGAATCTGATACTCACAGGTCGAATAGAGGGAAAGAGAGACAAAGGTAAACAATGCGTGACATACCTGGCGGACTTAAGCAAGTGGATAACAGAACGTGGTCTGGGGAAGAAGCAGAGGAAGGAACTTGTTGAGAGCTGGAAGGGATAGAGGCAGGTGGAGAGCCATGATCGCCTACGTCCTGAAAGGACATGGTACACAAAAACAAAGAAAGAAGGTACAAAGAGAGGTTGACGAGGCGGGATCTACCAAAACTGTTGAATCATGCTGTCAAATGCTTGGTCTGTCAAAGTCCGTATGAGAGTATGTGTGTGTCTGCGTGTGTCAACCCCATAAATGTCTCTCCTCATGCCGCAGTGACACATTTGTGATTTTGAGACATAATTACCATTATGTCAGGATTTTTAACATATTCTAATATCCTTAATTTAATAACATTTAGCTCTACTCTGTATAGAAGCCTCTTTTAAATTAAACGTTATGTACAGTGGAATTATTCTCCATTTGTTCTCATTTTACCTAGATATATATATATATATATATATGATGGACTCTCCCGTCGAACTCGACGTATGAGGGTCAGACAGATCAGTTCCCAGAAACTGAAAGCCCGACACCCACACAGAATTTGATTATAGTGGTGAAGGCTTTGTTCAGGGCCATCCACACTTTTTGGAGTGACGAATACAGGGACCTGGTGCAACGAATGCCACAAGGTCCCCAAACGACCCTCCGCAGGTTTTGAATTCAGAGTTGTCCTTCTCCTAGACCAGTTGCCATCCAAGGCTATAGAACCCAGAGTGTCCTGCTATTTACCCATAGTTGGAGGGAGAAGAAGAGGAGAATTCACACCTTTCCCAAGGGTATTAGCACGTAAGTGAATGTAAGGGATTCGACTGGAATTCGAACTCGGCTTTCCGATTCCTCAATCCAAGCCGTTATCCATTACTCCACCGTGCCTCTCTCTCTCTCTCTCTCTCTCTCTCTCTCTCTCTCTCTATATATATATATATATATATATATATATATATATATATATATATATATATATATATATATATATATATATATATATATATATATATAGAGAGAGAGAGAGAGAGAGAGAGAGAGAGAGAGAGAGATGATATGAGACAACGATATATATTTTTATATATTAAGAACAGTATTGAAGAATTGTATGACAAAAGGGAAAAAGTTTATTTGTCACGCGTTTCATCCATTAGGACTAAATCAGACGGGCTTTCTTGACGTTGTTTCAATTTTTTCAAATAATGTTTTGCAATCCAGCCAAATTCATCTATATTCTTTTTCTTTTTCTTTCCACCATTTTTGTTTTTTAATATCCCACATTGTGATAACATAAAATGTGGGATATTTAAAAACAAAGATGATGGAAAGATAAATAATAATATTAACATTGTCTGCGCTTACAAATTAAGTAAATTTCTTAGAAAGGTATTCCTAACATCGCTTGATAATGGAACGAAACTATGGATTTTAAGTTTAATTTTTCTGTGTCGCGATGGAATTATATTTTTAAAAAGAAAATAATTATAATATATATATATATATATATATATATATATATATATATATATATATATATGTGTGTGTGTGTGTGTGTGTGTGTGTGTGTGTGTGTGTGTGTGTGTGTATGTATGTATATAAATAAAAGTGAACATTGAAGTCAATACTCAGAAGCGACATGATGTTTCATGCTAGACGCAATCATCAGGCCATGAGTGTTGTTTTTTTTTCACGATTATTTATATATACGGGTCAGTGGTGTATTGTGGGTACTCCATTTTCTATGTTGGTGGGTATGGCTTGTTTATTTGCTTATTTATTTATTTGGGTAAATTTACTTGTTTTTATTCAATTTCACTTATTCATTTATATATTTATTTATTCTTTTCGGTTTTCGATATTTTATTAACGTAGTAAAAAAAATTGGTATTTGCTTAGGTCACTTATTTAATAATTTCTTTTGGTTATTATTTATTTGGATTAAAAAGATTGAAAAGAATAAATAAAAATAAACAAAATAATAATAAAAACCAGTAAAATAAATTAACCCAAGCAAATAATAAACAAATTAACAAGCCACTCCCGTTAGAATAGATGAAATAGAATAAATAAAAATAAAATAAAAAATCAATATAAATAAATAAATAAAATAAATAATAAACATCGAAAATCGAAAAGAGTAAATAAAAATATACAAAATAAAAAATTAAAAAATAAGTAAATAAATAAGAAAAAACAAGTAAAATAAATTGATACAAATAAATAAACAAATGAACAAACCGCTCCCGCTAAAATAACTGTTAGAACAAATAAAAATAAAAATAAGCAAAAGCAAGTAAAAATAATCAATTCAAATGAATAAATAAAATAATACACAAATTAAAACCTCATCCCGCCAAAATAACAGAACAGACTACAGCAATGAATCCAAAAATTGGATGAAAAATAGATTTAATTATCTTCCCAGACCAAAACAAACTATTACATAAGCAACCAAAGCAAATCCCAATTTTTTTTTTCACTACGTTAATAAAACATCGAAAGCCGAAATAAATAAATATATATATAAAAACCCAGTTTCCTTAAAGATACTGGAACAAGAAGTGTGATTTCTCATTCTCAGAAATATATCAGAAAAAGCAATACAAATACAAAAAGGTGTTTAACTATGTTGTACAGATTATGCAAAAGCGTTTGATAAAGTACATTATTTCCTAAATGACTGTAGTTTTAGTACATAATTACTATTCATCTACTAAGTTGACCTGCCAGGTTTTGTTATTCCAGATTAAATGGGACGGTTGTAAAAGTTCTTTGAACATACCCCGCGAAACACTGCTTTATTTCAAATTACTATTCGGGTGAATAGAGTGTGTAGCATAGTTCAATCCGAAATAGGACAAGAAAAGCACGGTTTCCTTAAAGATACTGGAACAAGGAATGTCATTTCTTATTCCCAGAAAGATATCAGAAATAACAATACAAATACAAAAAGGTGTTTAACTATGTTGTACAGATTATGCAAAAGTGTTTGATAAAGTACGTCAAAAATAACTTTTAAAGAAGCTTGATATAGTTGAAGAGGATAATAGAATAATCCAGAATTTATACTTGGAGCAAACTGACTGCATACAGATAGAAAATGAATTCAGTAAATACGAGATCTATTCAAGAAGTTTTGATACATTTTTTTGGAAAGGCAATTATAACTTTTCTAAATCAATGTAGTTACTATACATTATAATAAGTTGCCTTGCCAACTTTTTCTTATTCCAGATTGAAGGTGACGGTTGTAAAATCTCTTTGATCACGCCCTACGAAACACTGCTTATCAAAGCGGACAGGTTTGCGAAATGCAGTCGGGATGCGAAGACAATTTGGAAGGTCGCTATGCAATAAAGTTTTGTGCTAAACTGGGGAATAATGCTACAGAAACGTTTGAAATGCTCCAGACTGTTTATGGATTAACTTGTATGAGCCGGGCATCTAATTTCCGCTGGCACAAGAGGTTCAAGGACAATAGGACTTGTATAATATGGACTTCAGAACATCAGAGCTGGTTGAGAAAATTCGCAATTTTCTGATGAACATCGTCATCTGTCTGTAAAGACAATAAACGTGCGGTTTGTAGTTGGTGTGGCAACTGTACACAGAATTGTTAATGAACATCTGAACATGCACAAAATTAGGGCCAAGTTTGTCCCCAGGGTGCTCAGTGACGGACAGAAGGATAGATGTATTACTGACAGCAGGTAGATGGTTGGTACTTATCAAAAATGCCCCTTACCCCTCCCCTCAAAGTTCAGACTTTGGTCCCTGTGACTTTTGATTGTTTCTTAAACTGAAGAAGATGTTCAGTGGCAGTTGTTTTTAAAAGCATTGGAATATGAAGGATGCTGTCACAAGCGTCTTGGACGACTTCACGAAGGTACATGGGTACTAAAACAAGTGCATTGAAGTCAGAGGATACTACTTTGAAGGCGAGCTATATACTTTGAAAATAATAAATTTATCTCCTGAAAAAGTCTTAAAACTTCTGGAACGCACATAGTAAATTGAAATGAAATATTTTAAACTGAAGGATATTTTTGCTGTTGAAAACAAATGCTTTTTTTTCATCATTAGTCAACGGAATTATTGATGCAGATGTTTTCTACAGTGATATTCGCCCTGTAAAAGGACGGGAGCCACTCAAGGTAGCTGGTTACAGAGTATGAGGTATGGTTTATGCGGATATATGGGGAAGATAATGGTTAATCTTAGACTTGAACAGATTAAGATTGTAGTGATCGGGAAAAAAACATTCTTGGGTGTCGGTTCCACCGAGTAGTCGTTCGCAGGAAGACGTTACTCGAGGGTAACTTCCATATCACTAATGGAATACAATGAGAATGAGGGTTGTTCATTACAATGCGCGTAACATGGCCGGTCTTAGCCGTGAATGTTAGGGCTAGTGTAACTAAGGAATGTAATTTTTCTGAATACTTTCTCTGGAAATAACGACAGACCAGTGAGAAGTTTGAGATATTTCGCCTGTGAGAAAGGGGTTGTAGGGTGGAAAATAATTCGTCACCCAGAAGGAAAGTGAAACTGTGTAGCTCTTACCCATATATGGCAGCAGTACTTCATTTTCCGTCTGATCTTGCTTTTGTGAAGCTAGGGCATAAGACGAGGCGTCAGGTAATCACCGGAGCAGTACAAGGAACTAACCATTTGCCCACCATCTTTAACGATGTACCGTATGTACATCTTGTGGTGTGGGTTAAGTTTAAGGCCCAAATAGATGCACAAGGGACGGGGGCTCCATGAGAGAACATCTATTCCTCGTGATTGGCGATAGATTACTGTCCGATCGGCGATAGTGGAACGTAACTAGTTTGGTTTTCGAGACACTGAACGTAACCAGCTAGCCCCTCACCCCCCGAAATGTGCGAGTTAGGACAGAGGAGAGATCAGCTTCACATCTCTGGTCATCTAAAGTTTTTGGAGATGCACCCATTTACCGTTGTGTGCTCGACATAGATATTCACAAATGGTCGGAGTATACTCTTAGGCATATCATTTATATAATGTGAAAAGATGGTTGGTCAGAGAAGCAACTCCTGGGGGCGCCTGCATTTATATATATATATATATATATATATATATATATATATATATATATATATATATATATATATATATTATAAATTAATAGATTTAAAATATGGTTTTCCCGCTACACAGTGATAACCATGTTTCAGAAATGGAAGCTAAAGCCCCTGAATTTAATTTTGTTATTAAACCAAAGACATTAGTTCCATTTCCTCATCAAACTCAATAACAAAATTAAATTCAGGGGCTTTAGCTTCCATTTCTGAAACATGGTTATCACTGTGTAGCGGTAAAACCATATTTTAAATCTATTAATTTATAATATTAATGCTCTGTAAATTTAAATTTACATAGAGCACTATTGTGTAAAAATAAAAATATCTATAAGAACACCGGATTTTATATCTTACTGTTCTTTCCTTTTTATTTATATATACATATATAAATAGCGAGAAGGGGTGGAGGAGGAGGAGGACATGAATATGATCGATATTTGAGAGGGAAGGGAGAGATAGGAATATGTTTAAATCTATCTTTATTAAGATACGTAAGTGTAAGAGTGGTTTGGTAAGGTGGCAGATATGTTGACCTATTTAACAAGTCCTTAAACAGGAAAAGGAAAGAAAACAAAGAAAAAAGTTAAGCGAAAAGATAAGACGTAATAGAAAACAAATGGGGGAGCGGAGGTGGGGGAAAAAAGGGAGAAAAACAAAAGAAAGAAGAAATTATCATATACAGGCATATAGCGGTTAATTTCAAACATATAGATTAATATAATGTACAGTTAACACTTGACATTATTTTAAAGATTACCAACAAAATAAATTAAAAGAAAAAATATTATTAATATTAATAATATTGATAATAACTAAAAATTAAAAGTTAAAATTTAAAGTTGAAATTTAAAATTTAAAACAACTTAAAAATTTCGAATAGTATCGAAAAAATATCGAAAAGAATAATATTAATAATAATATATACACAAATATATACTTATACTTATAAATATATACTTATACACATATACACACACTAATATATGCGTGAATACAAATACATAGATGCGTACATATAGATATAACTACATATATAAAAATATATGCACCTACATAAACATACACAAACAACACACAAATATATATGTATGTATACACCCACACACGCATATGCATACATATATATATATATATATATATATATATATATATATATATATATATATATATATATATATATATATATATATATGTATTAATTTTACATAACTATTAAATTAACAAAAATCTGCAAAAGGTAAATTTATATAAAAATATTAATATTCGGCAGAGTTTGAAGACAATATAGAAAATAAGTTTTTTCTGAGGTTAGTGGTAATTATGATAATTATGAAAAGGATAATATTAGATCACTTATGACATATTTAAGCATATGTATCAGTACACATATGTACATATATATACACACACAGAAACACATATATATATATATACACTCCCCACATATATATATACATATACGCACAACTATATATATCTATGCATATACATACACATAGATGTATATCCATACACATACGCATACATATACACACATATATATACATATGTAAATGCATACATATGCATACATATACATGTGTATATTTATGAGTACCAAATTACCACCTACAAATATAGTAATGATCCTCTAATTACATATACAAGCTAGCCCACATTCACACATCATATATTATTATTATTATTATTACAAACGTTATTTTCAGTAAGTACAATTCTAGCACATGCGCATGGTTTAGAAACTAAAACACCTTCCACTCTGGCTCCAACGAGCATGCCGCCATCAAATTAATTTAAATCAAGTTTCATTCCAATTAAATCACTGAGATGCCATAGGCTGATTAGAAATTTGCATAAAATTGCAATTTTCAGGCGTGAAGTATCCATTCAGTGTTTACAATATATATATATATATATATATATATATATATATATATATATATATATATATATATATATATATATATATATATGCAGGGTGTCCATAAAGTCCGTGTGCACTTTAAAAAAATTATAAGTTTATTTGTATTTGCGATAGAATTAATCTGTAAAAAATGTTTAATGTACCTAGTTTTAAGTATAGCTAAAATAACTAATGTGATTTCAGGCATTACTGTAAATCAGTTGGCAAATCTTTTCCGTGAACTCATATTACCCTTTGTATTGCTAATGATGGAGGACATGTGGAAACTTAAATAAAATTTCAATAAACCTTAAAAAATATAGATTTACTTCTTTCTAATGCTTTTTACAAATTATTTCTATGGCAAATACAAATAAAGTTATAAATTTTTTAAAGTGCACACCAATTTTATGGACCCCCCCTCTCTCTCTCTCTCTCTCTCTCTCTCTCTATATATATATATATATATATATATATATATATATATATATATATAATTTATTTTAGGATATTGCATCGAAAATATGTCTACATCGCTACACAATTGCAGTCGTGTTTCGATGTGTATCAAATGCATCTCATCAGGCGATTGTAAATGACTGGCGAGTGAACGATTTATTTAGAATTAAATGCAAAATACAACCTTTTTCAGGAAAAAAATAAAAAAGTGGGGTATAAGGTTTGAACCACACGTTTTTCTTTTCGAAAGATGACTGCAGTTGTGTAGCGATTTTGACATGGTTTTGTTTCAATATCCTAAAGTTGCTCTACTTTGTATTGAGCCCTCATTTAAATTAAATGTTACGACCATTGGAATTGTACTCTATTCGTTCTCATCTTACCTGGAGATATATTTATATACATATATATATACATATATATATATATACATATATATATATATATATATATATATATATATATATATATATATAGAGAGAGAGAGAGAGAGAGAGAGACAGACAGACAGACAGTGAAATTGAGAGAGAGTAGATGTGAATGAAACTCGAAGCGAAAGAGATGCTTGCACAAGTTAATTGATCGGCTAGTCATAGATGCAAACATGTTTTCTATTCTTGATGCTAAGTCTTCAGAAAATTCTATAGAAAATGCTTTGATACTGGCAGTTCATTTAGTCTCTCCACACAAATATCTTTCTATCAACTTTTGAAAAGTGTTTTTTGATTGATTACTTTTTTTTCTAAGGATTATCAACACATTGAAGGCTCTTTCAAGCCAGAAGCTATTTTTGACTGCAAGAATTCTTTTTTTTAAAAATAATAATGATTTAGTGATACAAATCTTACTATTTAACCCATAGCTGGAGGAGGGGTAAAAGAAGTGGAATCATACCTGTCCCAAGAGTATTTGCGCTTATCTAAATATAACTAAACGAACTCGGTTCTCTGATTAATAATTCTGAGCTTTTACCCATTACACCACCCGCACATGTAAGTTTATAGCAGCTGGTATTCCCAAGGGGTTACCCATCTAGGTACCGACCGGATGTTGCTTAACGTCGGTAATCGTACGAAAACTGGTGTTTGAACGTGTTGTGGCCGAAACATTGGATGTGCGTTTCTGTTTACGCAAACGTGTATGTCCCCAATTTCCGGCATCAAGCCACTTATTCAAATCGAATATGCATTAGCAACAATGATCATCGTTAATGGGCATTTTAATTCTACGCCCTTGTTTTTAAGAAGGAAACTGAATCGTGATTAGAAATACATTGACAGCTTGCAGCGCGTCCGCGGTTGATTAAGAGTCGACATGCCAAGAAAATGAACATCTTCGACACTTTCAGACGACGTGAGTAGGGAACCTTGGGCAAGGTAGACACCATATCTCATAATTTGCTACAATAGAGCATATGAGTGTGTGTGTGTGTCTGTGTGTGTGTGTGTGTGTGTGTGTGTGTCTGTGTGCGTGATTTTCTCTTTTTATTGTTCTTGTAAGTTTCTTCATTTTGCCCTTGTACATCAGATTTTTCCTTCTTGATCTTTTCAATAGTATTCCTTTGTTTTTTTAATTGCTTTCAGTTTTCGAATTTTTTCTTTTTTGATCTTCCCATTCTTTCTTTTTTTTCTTTCTTTCTTCCCATTCTTTCTTTCTTTTTTTCTTTCTTTCTTTCTTTTTTCTTTTGTATATTTGTTTCTTCCTTTCTACTGGAAGTGTTTCTTTTCCTTTATTGATTTTGTTCACCCAGTCTTTTTTGTGGGACGGCGGGCTTTCTCCGTCTTCTTTCTTTTTATTGTAATTATATTTTCTTTCTTTCTTTCCTTCTTTCTTCATTATTTTCTACTTTCTATTTCTTTCTTTCTACAATATGTATATTGCTTTCTTTTACTGCGTTCATTCTTTCAACTTTTCCTTTATTTGGTGATCGTCAACATCATCTTTCTTTCAAATGTAGCTTTATTTTGCTCTTTCTCTCTTTCAAACGTGTCTTTCTTTCTAATTAATGTGTCGAAATTTTATTTAATTCTCACTACCACTCTCATTCCATTTGATCTTATTAAATGTCATGCTAGTATAACTATTTAAAATTTCTTTCCTTCTTTTCTTTTTCTCTATTCTCTTCCTTCTGTATCTTTTTTTTTATTTTCCTTTACATTTTTCTTAACCCCTACCCTTTCAACCGCTCATTTTCTTTCATTCTTTCTTTCATCATTCCTTCCTTCTTTATTTCTTTCCTTCCTTCCTTCCTTCCTTCTTCCTTCCTTCCTTATTTACACTCTTTGACTTGTATTCCGTTTTATTTCCATAAAAAAAAACAGTTTTTTTTTTTCATTATCCGATTTCTTTATTTCTTCTGTCGCATTTTCCTTTTTTTGCGTAGCTTTTGACTGAAATACCTCAGCTTTTTCACTCGTCTCAGCGTCTAATCAGTTCTTCAAATACAGCCAAAGGGTCCTGTTCCGGATCTATTGTAGCAGTCGTCTCAGACACCTGTTAATTCGCTCTGCTTACGGGCAACTGTCGAAGCCGGAATCAACTAAATATCAATGGAGCCCATCTTATTTTTCCGATCAGAAAAGAAGACATCTGACGTGCATAATTGCCACTAAGTGTCACACTTTGCAGTTCTGTTTTTTCAGCTTCTTTATTCATGCGTTTTCGGCTATACTTCAGGGCAAATAGGGCGTTAATTGTTTCGCGATTAAGAGTAATGCTAGTGAACAAAGACTGCCGTTCAACGAATATAAGGAATCTTACAAAAGTAAAGTAGTTGATATTTAAAACTTTTAGTATATATGAAAGTCAACGCTGCTAGAGAAAAAAACATACTATTATTTGTAAGTTCAAACTGAAGATATATGATATTTATTGTTAATCTGGCGTGACGGCAAGTCTATGAAATCGCCACTGAATGTGTGGTACGTGTAATGGATAGCGTCTCAGAATGATAAATCAGAGAGCCGAGTTCGAATTGCAGTCGCGTTCATTATATTCACCTATGCATAAATACACTTGGGAACTGTATGTATCCATCTTTTCCCCCAGCTATGGGTTAAATATTAGGTCATTTATCTTCAAAAATCTTTCTTATTCTTAAAAGGTTCTTAATGCAATTATTTTATTTGTTAAAATACAAAAATATCTTTCGGTTTTAGATAAACGCTTGACAAACGGTAAGAAACAAATCAATCAACAAGCAAGCTTTTTAGTATTCTTGCTTATAATGTATCTCATGAAAGTGGTGATTTCGGGTTGTTATTGATGAGATACCGTTGGCAGACAGGGTTGTAAAGGAAGGCGAATAGAAAAAAAAACTTATTATCAATTTCAAAAGACACAATCTCGGGTCATTAGCAAGAAATACAAACCAAAACGCGAGCTAAAAATTGTAGACATCAGAATAAAGCAAGTATAAAAATTTGACCGCCTGGGAAGTATTGTAACAGACAATAGAAAATGCGACTCAGAAATCACAAGGGATATATTAATAGCAAAATATATCTTCCAAAACTAAGTACAATATTAAGAAACAAGAACATTTCGTAAGAAACAATGTTCCCTATGTTTCGTATCTGGCTTGAGGCATTCGGAAGTCTAGTCGCACTGAGGAGCTGTGATACAGCGAAACAGTACTGTCTGTGAATGACATAATTTAGCTCTTGAAAATAAATTTCAATTGAGCACTGTTGAGTGATAAGCTAATTCTATAAACAACAGCCACCTGCACTAATGCAAAGCTCTTCAGTAAAATGAATGGAGCACTTTGGCTGATTGCCATTTGTTTACATTTGTAAAAACAATACCCTAGATTTAGTTGTGTAGCTCTATCGAGTGAAGATAGCTCTGGCTGACACCAAATTAGTTTTATTTCAATCCTGGCTTGAGGCATTCGGAAGTCTAGTCGCACTGAGGAGCTGTATTACAGCGAAACCGTACTGTCTGTGAATGACATAATACATATATATATATATATATATATATATATATATATATATATATATATATATATATATATAACAACCCTCCTTACACATGTTGAGGAAACTTCAGATAACAGACATTTAGTTCGACAGAAGAATTCTGAGAACACAATACACGGAACTTGTTAGTTATACAAAAGTTAAGGAAAATGGGGACGAATGGTTCACTTTTGATTAGGATTAGAAACAGACAGTTGGGGCATACTGTTAAATAATAGTTTAGGAGACTATTATTTTTAGGGGGAATTGTATCTTAACTCTGACTTCCGGCGGTTGAACTTCGGGGTCAGATGTAAGACATAATAATTAAGGTGATTTTGATTGGCGTGAGAATGATAAATAGAGAAAGTTTTTTTTCAGCCAGTTGTTTCTTGCCCGTCAAGCGATTTAGACGTGGTTACTTTCGTCTCTGAAACGGCTCCCTTATTGAGGTGGGGGGCAATCCTCCACTTGATGCTTAGTATATGTCGACATTAATAAAAATAGATATGTTAAAATTCTCTGTGTTGAAGTCTTTCATTGCAGAAGCGAAGCGATTGGCAATCGCCGGCCGATTGAAAAAAAAGGAGTTGAGAACATACACTAATGTTAATATACAACGATATAATGGAAAAAAAGGGACATGGAGAATCTGATGGTCACAGTACAAATTGAAGGCAAAAGATGCAGAAAGAAGAAGCAATAACATACTTGCTTAAATGGATTACAAAAGTAAAATAGAGTAAAAGGTATAGTAAACGGGTCAACATTGGTTAGTGCTACGATGGATACGGATTTGTGTAGGGTCATGATCGCACACGCTCTGAAGAGATACGGCACCGAAAAGGAGAGGAAGATAGACATGATTCCAAATGTGACATCTGAACAAATCTGCAGAGCTCTTCTTAGAATTATTCTAAGAACATTCCTGCAAATATCATGTTTCATTTTTCCTTCATTTCTCAGACATTATTTCCCCAAGAACTTAATAAGGAAAATGAATATGGAGTCGGCTGGAATATGGATAATTCTACCAATCACTCTCACATGGTTGTCATGCATACCTCCGGACCTATTCAAAAATGTCTAAACTATCAGCTATATCTAACCGCTTTCTCAGATCAATGATTAAAAATGGTTTCAAACGAACGTATTCTGCAGTTCTTAAAGAAAAACATCTTTAATCGGATTTCATGGACTGGCGCTACTGAATCAAAAATTACGATTTTATTAAAAAACAAACATTCATCACTTTAAGGCGTCTACCATGAACAAAAATGAAAATGGTCAGCATTGAGAACTAAAACGGAATAATGTTATAATCATAATATTGACTTTCTATACTATCAAAAGCAAAGATTTAGAAGGGAAACTGCCATCAATACTAGAAAGAGTGACAAAAGTTACTCGACAATCGAAGCCTATTTTCCTGAAAATTGTTTTAAGAAAAAGATGTAATAAATTCTAATTGTAATACTATTTGGTCAAGAGATACTGACAATCGAAGCCTATTTTCCTGAAAACTGTTTTAAGGAAAAGATGTAATACATTCTAATTGTAATACTATTTGGTCAAAATATACTGAAATCGAATCCTATTTTCCTGAAAACTGTTTTTAAAAAAAAGATGTAATAAAATCTAATTGTAATACTATTTGGTCAAAAGATACTTAAATCGAATCCTATTTTCCTGAAAACTGTTTTAAAAAAAAAGATGTAATAAAATCTAATTGTAATACTATTTGGTCAAAAGATACTGACAATCAAAGCCTATTTTCCAGAAAACTGTTTTAAGAAAAAGATGTTATAAATTCCAATTCTAATACTATTTGGTCAATAAATACTGAACAAGTAGATAAAATAAAGGAATCATTTTCAATGTATAATGGCGGTTGTCATCAACCGAATAACCAGAATGCCAGATAAAATTTGTTTTTTTCAAAATTCTTCTTCATCGTAGCCAATACTCTTGAAACTACTGACATAATGACTGTGTTTAAACAGCTCAGTCTTGTCATTTCTATTTCCAGATTCTTATATCTGGAGATTTTTATTTTCATATTCTTTGTATTGGAATGTCGTTTTCTTTTCTTCAGCCGGGATGCTCCTCTCTATGTGATAATTCTTATGTTCTTTCACGGAGTCTATGACGATGATTTCGGATTTCTTAGTTACCGTTATTATAATTTAAGATTCTTTCTGACTCTTAGAAGTTTCGGCCTGATGATGATGGTCATATTTCCGCGCCTATCCGAGTCCTAACCAGATACCTAAGGACAGAAATTTTACATAGATAAAGCTCTTCGCAATGTGTCTGCTGTACTTTCGAGTACAATATTTTGTATTTCTTTAAGGAATGGGCTACCAGAAATCCCTTCACTGAGTCTATCGGAACCTTTTCAAACTAAATCGAGAGCTACAACTATAAATGGGATTGTTTATGTCCTCATGCGCTACATTTTTTAGATTTCCATTTCAAGATACTTGCATCTTAATAGTTTTTTGAAGGTCTTCAAAGATACATTACCATCTGCAGGTACTAAGAAAGCACCTTCTGTTTTTGCGGTTTTTAATCACGATGTCTGGGCGATTAACTTTGGTTATTCTGTCTGAACTGTTACGTGATATCAGTAAATTTATATGTCAATGAATGCTGGATAATCTTCTTATAGATGGGACATTAGCAACACAAATTTGATTCCACAGAAAGATGTTGAAAATACCATAGACCGAAGATATTTTAGACGAAATTTTAGAAAAAAATGGAAACAAAGATGGAAACTCATACCTAACATCATAAAGAGAGAATTGAAATTTCTAGAGCACATAATGAGGAAAGAGGGCTTGGAAACTTTTATACTCACATGATAGATAGCAGGTAAGAGGGACAGAAGAAAACAACGTATAATCTACCTAGCGGTCTTGAGTAAATGGATGGTGGGGTAAGGTTTTAGAGAGATAACAAAAAGATAACATTTGTTAAGAGTTGCAAAAGATAGGACATTGGCGGAAATCAATAATAATAATAATAATAATAATAATAATAATAATAATAATAATAATAATAATAATCGAATGGGTACCTGGAGAACAGGATAAATCCTCATTTATAATAAAAGGTGTTTCAAAACATTTGATATTATTTGAGATGTAAATATCTGAGTAACTACATAGTCTAGGATTATTGCTGAGCAAAATAAGATATATTCATCTATTGAATTTGAATGAGAAATCCACATGTATGCGCATTTCAAAAACTATTTAACACATTTTTAAATTTGAGCGCCACTCGACCAAGTCTTCAGATTTTGCTGTTCAAATCCTTTTGTACTGCACAAATAGCTTTCACTTTTTAACTTTTTGTGCCATGTCCAAAACTGCACTGCATTTGGTTTATTTTTAGCTAACTCTCTCAGATATTCCCGCTGCACAGTAAATTTTGGCTGTGGTCAAACATACTCTAACACACAAAAAGCCTTTTATTTTCAAACGAATTGCCTCTCTATATCTAAAAAAGAAATTTAGTGACGAATGTCGACCTGTTACGTGATAATAACAAAAAATGATTAGGACACTGGTAAGTAGTGTAAACAATGATAACTCTTCATCCCAGAAATTCAGAGAGGAGGCATTCAGGTGATAAAAACAATAAAGATGGGGACACTAGTGCGAATGTAAATAGTGTAAATAACTGTCTGAGCAACTACATGGAGTAGGCTTATTGTTGAGCAAAATATGATTAATTCATCTATTCATCAAAATTTGAATAAGAAATCCATATATATGTATATTTCATAAAGTATTTTACAAAGTTTTAAATATACGCATCGCTGGAGCACGAATTCCGATATTGGTGGTTCTCCAGATCATTTTGCCCTATACAAATAGTTTTCATCTTTTAACTTTTTGCGCCATGTCCAGATCTGCATTACACTTGGTTTAATTTTAGCGAATTCTCTCAGAAATGCCCGCTGTGTCCGAACATACTCTAAAAGGCAAAAGGACTTTATTTTCCAGTGAATGGCATCTCTATACTTTAAAAAAACATAAAACATAATTTTAAGTTGTCCCTACACTTGCTGTTCAAATCTGAGATAATTTAACCGAGTATTGGTCAAGACATGAGATTACAAACTCATATCAATTTTTCTGAAACACTCTATAAATATGTTCGGAACAGGAATACACTCTGATATAACACTTAGTCTTATACATAGTAATTCTTCGACCCTAGTTAGGATCAGTGAGGCAATGCGATCGATCCCTTCTTAAGCTGTATAGTATCTGCTACTCCAGGGCTGCAAACAGTTTTGAATTCTGTCTTACTTCCTCCTGGTCCGGTTGCCACCTAAGGCAGTCTGTTCTGCCATTTACCCATAGCTTAGAAGAATGTAAATAGTGTAATTAATGATAACTCCTCATCCCGGAAATTCAGAGAGGAGGCATTCAGGTGATAAAAACAACAAAGATGAGGACACTTGTGCGAATGTAAATAGTGTAAATAATGATACCTGCCTGAGCAGCTACATGGTCCAGGCTTATTGTTCAGCAAAATATGATTTATTCATCTCTTCATCAAAATTTGAATGAGAAATCCGTATGTATGTGCATTTCATAAATATTTAACAAACTCTTAAATATACGCACCGCTCGACCATGTCTTCTGATATTGGTGCTTCTCCAGATCATTTTGCCCTGCACAAATGGCTTTTATTTTTTTTTAACTTATTGCGCCATATCAATATCTGCATTACACTTGGTCTATTTTTAGTGAATTCTCTCAGAAATACCCGCTGCACAGTCATGTTCGGCCATAATCTAACACACAAAAAGTCTTTTATTTTCCAGTACCATAAAAAAACATAAATCATAATTTTAAGTTGTTGCTACACTTTCTGTTCAAATCTGAGATAATTTGACCGTGTATTGGTCAAGTCATTAGATTACAAATTGATATAAATTTTTCCGAAACACTATAAATATGTTGGGAACAGGAATACACTCTGATATAACACTTAGTCTTATACATCGTCAATATTCGTTCCTTGTTGGCATCATTGAGGCAATGCGACCGATCCCTTCTTAAGCTGTATAGCATCTGCTACTCCAGGGCTGCAAACAGTCTTGAATTCAATCTTACTTTCTCCTGGACCGGTTGCCACCCAAGGCCATGGAACTCAGTCTGTTCTGCCATTTACCCACATCTTAGAAGAGGATTCATAACTTTCCCTAGGGTATTAGCACGTAAGAGAATATAATGGATCCGACTGGAATTCTAACTCGGCTCTCCGATACGTCAATCCAAGTAGCTATCCATTACTCTACCGTGCCTTCATTTTTATACAAGAAAAGACGTAACGCAGTAAGCATTTTCTGTCCACCGTTTGGGAAAATGAATACTTATATAAATCTACATGGCAGGAACATGCGGAAGTGATTTCTCACTGCGTGCTGTTGAAGAAATAACATCAGTAGTAGAAACTGTAATTATAAAATTGATTTGTTTTTAATCTTGGAGATTGGCTGACAGCATGATCTCGGACATTGTCCAAAACACGTTCGGATTTTAGGAACGTGTACTGCAAATGCTGCCGACTCTAATCAAATGACGTGTTTATTAGATTGACATATTACATGGACAATGAAATGAGACCTGCATTTAGAGGACGAAAAAGGCAGAAAGAAGTACAAGCGAGATAAAGCAGTGTAGAAAGGAATGAGAGGGTAAAAGAGGGATAAAAAGGTTTGGTTTGTTTTACGGCATATCAACCTCGAGGCTTCATTTAATGCCGACAACTTATTTTTCTGTTAATATTTTTGTTTTGTCCAAAATCTATTTCTGTTAATATTTTTTTTCCTCAAAAATGTATAGCTGGTAATAGAATTTTAATAAATGCATTGCTGGTAATAATTTTTTTTTCAAAAATGTATTGCTGGTAATAGAATTTTAATAAATGCATTGCTGGTAATAATTTTTTTTTCAAAAATGTATTGCTGGTAATAGTTTTTCTTCTTCAAAAATTTCTGGTATTAAAACCTAGTTTTACACTTTCATAAGGCTTTTTATCTCAGTCTCGGGGTTAACTATTTGCCCATATCTGGGACCATAATAAATGCTACCACAGCGGATTAGGGTGGACCTGAAAACACCAGCAATTATGAGGTGGTTACACGATCCTCAACGCCTCCTGATCAGAGGCCTTGCTGTTGGACGTAGTTTATCGTCTTACCCTGGATGCAGATGTAGTTTATCTTCATACCCAGGGCGGGACATAAGAAGGAACAAGCAGGAAAAATATGCTTTGAAAGAATTAGGCGGGAAGAAAATTAAAGGAACATTTACAAGGAATTGATGGGATGAAGGGTACAAGCGAGTGGACGACTAAAAAAAGCAAATACTCTAAGTAAACTATTTTTTAATCTTTTCACCCCAGGCAAGGCGACAATGTCACTAGAACGCAAGTGGGAGGGGGGGTCCTACAAGGCCGTGAAATTGAAAGAGAAATGAGAAGACTGAGAATGATGAGGATTGAGGAAAGAAAAAAAAACGTACAAGTTTCAAGCAAAAAAAGAAAGTGTCAACTGACGTTGCATTTAAATATTTGAAGATTGTAGATATCAGGAAAGAGAGAAATCGGTAGGGAGTTCCACAGGTGGGAGGTGCGAGAAAAAAAATGGCGGTTGCATCTAGCTAGTTTCACAGTTAAAATGGGTGAAATCTGGATACCAATCCGGTAGTAGGTTTAAATTAATGTCGTCGGAGCACCAGGGAATAAAAACCTTGTTACAGTAGTTGCCATGAAAATATTTATTTATTATTTATAGCAATAGTTATTTACTAATAATATTATTTATTATTTATAGTAATAGTTATTTACTAATAATATTATTTATTATTTATAGTAATAGTTATTTACTAATAATATTATTTATTATTTATAGTAATAGTTATTTACTAATAATATTATTTATTATTTATAGTAATAGTTATTTACTAATAATATTATTTATTATTTATAGTAATAGTTATTTACTAATAATATTATTTATTATTTATAGTAATAGTTATTTACTAATAATATTATTTATTATTTATAGTAATAGTTATTTACTAATAATATTATTTATTATTTATAGTAATAGTTATTTACTAATAATATTATTTATTATTTATAGTAATAGTTATTTATAGAAGGACAGAGGGAAGCCATGTTGATGAGAAAGCGACTGAAGTCGAGATATCTGGTCAGATACTTCTATGGATTTTGTCAAGAATCTCGAGATATACAACAAGAGCACCCGACCATATACGACAACAGTATTCAATGCACTGACGAATGGTAGATTTATAAATGTGCAAGATTAATTTGGATGGATAAATCTCTTGGCACGATTCAGAGAACAAACCTTTCTTGCCGTAGACGAAGCAATTAATTCTGTATAAAACTTAAGGCCAAAAAGGCACAGTGTGTTGTTCTTCTGGGCTTTACATTTAGCCATACTGATAGCCGGCAGAAAAAATTGTCTTTAAATCTAATGGATTCTTCTACAATTAACTGACTTGCTGCTTCTTTCTTTCCTGCTTGTGTAGCTCCTGTTTTTAGTTTTTCTAACTACCGGTCTATTAGGTTTCAAACTCTTTTGGGCAAAATAGTAACGGCTGTCATCAATTTCGAATATTTTAAGCATCACATCTAAATAAACGCACAACGTGAAGCGTAAGAGAAGGGGAGGAGAAAAGCAAGGGTATTGAAATTTTATCGGAGGGATAAGGTTATATGAAATATACATATTTCCATCCTGGTTCATACGAACTCAAAAGGAACATTTTAGTCTGTATGCATCGTATCATAATTTCTGATCTCTCATTCAGAAGGTTTTTTTCTGGCCTGGAAATGTTATTGTTAACTATTCTTCTTGGCAAATAAATCATACAACCTCCAATTCAATTTGAATACACTTGATTTTCTCTTCGGTTTCTATTACACTTCACTTTGGCCGTTTATTTATTTTTAAATAATAAAGCATAAGCGAATTATTCAGCCCGAGTCACTTTTACTGTTACTTTTTCTTCTAGTTACGAGCGCTATCCATTTTAGTTGTTACTGGTACTGGAATTCTTGTGTTGTTGTTAAAGTTCTTTTTTATTATTTAACGCCAGTCTAAAAGATCTGATGAGGGATAGTCTTTTTTTTAAGACTTAAACGTTAAATTCGGTGGGAGCCATTTTAGTCATTGATACCGAAAAGTTCCAAGTTAGCGTGATTGGATAACCCGTAGCAGAACAAGTTTCAAGCACGGTGCAATCATCAAGTGCTTAGTATAAACTACTCAGCAACTGAGGACTGCGTGTTGCCTGAAAATCAGAGTCATGTTAGCGTTGAGGAATAATATGTATATTTATTAATATATATATATATATATATATATATATATATATATATATATATATATATATATATATATATATATATATTCGACTGTTGAGAACCAATTTTGAAATGCACCGAAACGAACTTGCATATTTGTAGTGAGTAAACTGTTTTTGTCTATATGAAAATAATATAATTATATATATATATATATATATATGTGTGTGTGTGTGTGTGTGTGTGTGTGTGTGTATTGTAAAGGTAAAATAAATTTCGTGGGTGTATAATCCAAATGGTTAATATAAAAATATTAAAAATGATCCACAAAAAAAGAGCACGATTATTTAAAAAATAATCAAATAATTTTTTTACCTCATGTGGGTAATAGTCTATTTCGGCAGATAATATATATACAAACGGTCGTCTTTTTTTTTAAATCCTGGCATATCGGGGATGAAAAGATAGACGACCATTTGTATCGTCTGCTGAGATAAAAAGAAACAAATCTAGTCATTCAAATCGAGAATATAATTGAAAAGGACATTTTTTATCTGCCAAATTCCAACAAAGATGCACATAGAAGGAGATAAATGAAAAAAAAATGTCCTTTCCTGGTAAGCACGATTGGAATTCTAGATAACACAGTATGAATTAAGTATAAATTAAAATTACATGAATTATATGTATATTAGTGAATGTTATCGTCTGAGTATCTCGAATGAATCAATATACCTTTCCTGTATCACAACTATTTGATCTCGCCATTCTTTACGGTTATATAAAAAAATCCTATCATGATTTATAGATTATATATCTAAAAAAAGACCATTGAATGAACCGGTCTTTTTAATCATTTCGCCCCAAGCAAAGCGGGGATGCCACTAGTACGCAGCGGGTTATAGGGAGTGAAACTGAAAGACAAGACTGAAAATAGGGAGGATTGAGGAAAGGACAAAAGTTGAACGGAATTCAATAAGACAGAAGATGGCGATTGACGTTGCATGTAAATTTTTGAAGATTATAGTTATAGTAAGGAAACTAGGGAAAAGGTGTGTGTTCCACAGACGGGAAGTGCGAGAAAAAACTGCTGGAGTGTAAGTGGCAGTTGCATTGACTTAGATGCCAATCTAGTAGCACGTTTAAATTCATATAGTCGGGGAACGAGGGAAAAAAGTCGAAGGAAGCCACTGGACGTCGGTTAGAAAGCGACAGAAATCGAAATGCCTGGCCAGGACGGATCACTATTAAAGCTCCTTTTGATTTTGTCACGAAACTCAAGAGGTACAGTCGAAGCACTATACTAGCTATGACAACAGTACTCAATGCACGGACGAACGGTTTCTATCAGTGACGAGGAATTCTCAGTATACAATAACTTATTTGAACTGTTGTTTTAATCTTTGATTCTTACCGATATTATTATAGCTACAAAATAATAGTCACCTGACGATTACCAAAGGGCACTCGACTGAAATTTCGTGTCTATAAGAATTAAAAATGAGAAAATTGGTTTTAACAAGTCGAATAATTTAAGACGGATTTCTCTCAAAAACCATAATAAAAAATAATCAATAGGCGGTAACGATCCGCCATTATAAGCTAAATCGAACCATCTAACAAGGCTCCAGAAATACACTACTGATGTATTTTGCGATGGTGACGTAGTGGATATATTTTACTACTGCTTCACTACAATATTCAAGATGGTGACATCAACATATTTTGAACAATAGTCTATATTATAGGGCAAAAATAACACAATAATCAACAGATGCATGATATAGTCTATACTCTAATGATGCCTCGAAATTTAAAGATGAAATAAGCGACTTAGAATTAAACAGCACAACCATTGCACTGGTATGCCGCCTAATCCTCCATGACCTGGACAGCACATTTTGTTTAAAATAAAATGAAAACAATTAACTCAGACGAAGTTACATTGAAAGTTCCACAATCTACAAATTCCCTGCGTTTATTATACAACCTGACTTCTTTAGTATATCGCCTGTTCTTACTAAACCCTATCTGATATCAGTAAAATTAATGGGCACCGGAAGATGTGCAAATGCTATTTGGTCGAAATGGTATGCCTATATTACTTGGTCAAAATTGAGTCGAGCAATTGTCAGTATACAATCATTCGAACTATTTTTGATTTTTATAGATGTTAGAGACACAAAGATGGCCAAAGTGCATTCGACTGAATATTCGGCTCTATAATAAGGTCTATAACAATTAAAGATGAGAAAATGGTCCTAAAACATGTCTATATTATTGGTCGAAATCTATATTAACATCTATATAAAAGAATGAAAGATACGAAACGTAGTTACAATAAATTAATCAAGTCAAAGTATAGCAAAATGGAATGAGGAAAGTTAAATCAATTTATATCTATAGTTTATAATT
This sequence comes from Acanthosepion esculentum, assembly GCA_964036315.1. NCBI lineage: Eukaryota > Metazoa > Mollusca > Cephalopoda > Sepiida > Sepiidae > Acanthosepion > Acanthosepion esculentum. Next base: position 53,618,117 of record OZ038494.1, read on the forward strand.
TTCCTGCAATCAATTGTTTTTTTTTAATTCTTAAAAATTTCCCCCTCTCTCTCATTAGCAGATTGCAGAGGTATTTAATTAACTTCTTTTACATTAGTTAATTTACCATTTCTTAAGCGTTAAATTTCGGTGGGAGCCATTTTAGTCATTGATTTAAAAAGACTATGGTTCAGATATTTCTGAAAAATGCTATCTCTATACTATCAGTAATGGTTGCATTTATTTCTGATCAATGGGCTTACAGACATATCAACTTGAAACACCGGTTCTCATAAGATCACCGAAGTTAAGCAACTTCGAGCCTGTTCAGTACCTAAATGGTTGACCGATTGGCAATAGCAGATGCTATAAGCTTGGTTGCACGAGTGGTGTAATGGTAAACGGCTCAGAATTGGAAATCGGAGAGCCGAGTTCCTATTCCTGTCGGGTCCGTTATATTCATTTACGCGCAAATACTCTTAGGAAAGGTATAAATCTTCCCCCAGCCATGGGTTAATTAGTAGGAGCTGTATTCGTAATTCCTGGTTACAAATAACTCGCAAAGGTTTTGTAAGCCGTAAAACATCAATCAATCAATCGTGATCCAAGACTTTCCCGGTTTTTCAATGCAGATGTGGTAAATTGCATTCTTCAACCTGGGAGTATTACACATCAAAAAGAAGAAAACACCGATTAGAAAACTCACGACATAATCCGACCAGGCTTCGGGGTGATGTCCGGAGGATGAATCCGAAATTGGAATCCCAAAGATAGCCCGGTATTATATTCAGCCTCATTCTAGTAACTCCTGCAACGGCGGTAGTATAAAATATTACCAGCCTTTTACTTCTTTTTGCGCAAGAGGTGAGGCGAATCGAGGCAAGACCTGTTGCATGGAAAACTATCGATCTTCTATAACCACAGGCCTGTGCCCTGAAGAGAACATGCTTTACCGCACCGCGGTAGAAAACATAGAAAGCAGCAGCAGCCGGTTATTATTGAAGTTTATTTATCGGTGATGTGGAAAGTCAACATCTGGATTCTGTCAATATTTTCTCTTCAAGTTACGTGTGCTATCCAATTTAGTTGTTGCTGCTGTTGGAAATCTTCATATGTTGGGTTTGACGCTGCGCTGCCATCACCATATAAATGAGAATTCCCCAGCTGTAGATGCAACCAACGTCACAGAATCCACTCACTGATAGACTGGCTAAGCAATTAGAGCGAATTATCGATGGAAAAATGTATAAATGCTAGCTGTTAGATGTATCATTTTATTAGGTCAATAACGAGGAGAAACTCAGCAGAGTCGAGAAGTAACTCTAACGTCAGTGGGCAGTACTATGACAAAACAACATCATTTCTACTTTTCCTGGAATCAAAATAGAATGATCCATTATTGATTAATTTCTTCTGCCCCCAACATTTTAATGTACTAGAATTTTTACAGCACGTGTGTTGAAATCTTCACAGTATTTAGTATTGTTGAAGATATCCCTAACATTTTTATGAAGATTTAAAAACTATACATTTCATTCAATTTCGGAACCCAATCGAGGGAATTTGAATATGCTGATTTGTTTGGAAAAATACTTTGACAAACCCTACTTTGCGCTTTAATAATTTCTTTAATATAATTTAAGTTTATACGACTTCATAGTAAACAATATATTTTAAGAAAATTCCTTTTTAACAGTGAAGAATAAATTCTAGGATTTCTTACCCTTGTGCATGCAACATACAACTGGCCATGCGTAAATATTCTAACTTTTTGAAGCGTTTGGCTTTTTGATTTGTTTATAGTTCTCGCAAACGCCGGGTGAATTGGATACTAGATTCGTGTATATAAAAATTTAAAGAAAAGATATGCAAAGATCAGTATTGCATTTTTATTATTTTTTTGTTTATTTTAATCATTAAATTGTTCTTAAAGTATTGCGAGTATTTTGTATGCTAAATAATGGAACTTAATTTTTCCAAAGAAATGAATGAAAATCTTTTGTACTTCTCCGCAAAATTTGGTTTCAGTCAATGTATGGTTATTTTAGAGGGTGTGACGGACGAACTACCGGATGCCACACAATGTTCTATACTAGAATTTTTTGGCAACAGGCTTCAGCGTGTTAAAATCCTAGCAGTATTTAGTATTGTTGAAGTTATCGTTCAGACTAACGGAAGTCACAGCATTTTATATATAGATTCTTTTGCCTCCAGATTTTAATGCATTCTTCTGTCCCAGAGCTGAAAGTATTTATTCAATGGATCCATGCTGTGACATAACAGTTTATGCAGAAACTAACGAAAAAAAATGACGGGGTATAAAATGAGATGAGAATGCTGAAAGAAAGCATTGATAAGATTATGGAAAAAAGTAAAACAGAAAGTCTGAGAGAAAAAAAGGAAAAGAGATTGATTTGTAACAGGTGGACATCCTTATCTTTGTTTCAAACGAAGTTTTTTTGTCTTAACATTGTGCTTAGTTTTGGAAAGCATCTTTCGCTTGTACTATGCCCGTTCGGATTTCGATGGCACGTCTTCTACCGTCACTTTTAACACTTTCCAGGCAATCACACTTTTATACTTGCTTTATTTTGATGTCTAAATCTTTTACCTCCCATCGTTCTTTGTATTTCTTTCTAATGACCCGATATTGTGTCTTCGGTAGAGCATTTTCAATCGTCTGTTTTGAACACTTCCTAGAGAGTTAAACGTTTTTTAGTTAAACTTTCTTCTATTTCTCGTTTCTATCTTGAGATGTCCCTCCTGCTTAATAATTCCTCACGTTATTTAGTATTGTTGAAGTTATCGTTAAGTCTAACGGAAGTCACTGCATTCTACATATAAGGATTCTTTTGCCTTCAGATTTTAATATATTCTTCCGCGCCAGATTTGAAAGTATTTATTCAATGCATCCAATGGATTGTATCGTCTGAAATTAATAGTTCGTCCTTTCTTCACGTTTTCTTTTTCCTAACTACTTCATCAATAAGCGCCTGAAATCAATCCTTTAATGTGAAAAATTATAGCAGACAATACTGAGACGATAGCTGGAGATTCCATAGCTGATTGATTTATTTTTACGGATTATCAAACCTCCTGTGGGTTATTTAAATCCAAAACATATTTGTTGGATTGTATGAATTTTTTCGCGAGTGAATATTGCGTTAATTTTTTTTTAGAATAACAATGTTTATTCTAGATATAAGTCCTACTATTTAACCCATAGCTGGAGGAAATTGATTCATACTTTTCAGAAAGGTATTTGCGTATAAGTGAATATAACGAACCCGACTTGAATTCGAACTTTCTCATTCAAAGCCGGTACCCATTACACCACCCGAACATCCCCGGAAAGAGATAGAGAGAGAGAGAGAGGTGGGACAGAGAGAGAGAAAGGGGAAGAAAGAGAGAGACAGAGACAGAGGTGGGAGAGAGAGAGGAGGGAAGAAAGAGAGAGAAAGAGGTGAGAGAGAGGTGGGAGAAAGAGAGAGAAAGGGGAAGAAAGAGAGAGACAGAGGTGGGTGAGAGATGAGGGAAGGAAGAGAGAGAAAGAGGTGGGAGAGAGAGGTGGGAGAAAGAGAGAGAAAAGGGAAGAAAGAGAGAGACAGAGGTGGGAGAGAGAGGAGGGAAGAAAGAGAGAGAAAGAGGTGGGAGAGAGAGGTGGGAGAAAGAGAGAGAAAGAGAGAGAGAGATAGCTTATGTAGAGTGAATTTAATTTATTGTCCTAATGCAATAGTACGGAAGTCGGTTTCGTAAAAGGTTCACTCCATGCCAAACGAAGCTAAATTTATTATATAGATATTGGAAACTTGTCCAGTGGTAAAAATAATCCCCCTCTTATGAGCCGTTTGAACTCAGCTAAATGTCTGTATTTAGAATACCATGCATGCCCGAATTACTCGTAAAATTGGCACAGCGTATTCATCCCTCCTCTTTTCATTCTCAACAATTTGGACTTGTGTACTGCTTGAAGTCAACATCGGGAAATATCAGAAGAAAAAACGGACTAAAAGTAGAGAAAGAATGAAAGCAGGTCTAAAAGTTGTACCTGTTATTAAGCGATAGGGGGAAAATGCTACGAAGAAATTAAGAAAAGAAAGGTACCTGGTAGGAACTGAGTAATGTAGAATCATCGTAAAATCATGTAATCCGAGCAAATCCTTTCCAAATTCTGGTAATTGGAGACGTTTTCTTGGACATTCTTCTGTTTACAGGACGTGCCACGTCCTTCGTTATTACCCGCATCTAGCGCGAAAACTAATGAAAGAAATCCTATTGAAACATCCTGCAAATAAGTGTTTGAGAATTAATACTGTCCCCCTTAAAGATGTTGCTTTAGTAAGTGATCTACGTTCCTAGTAAGATCTACGAAAACAACGCATCACTAAAGTATATGATCGATGAGTTGAATTCTCTACATTAAAATAGACATTAAAAATGGTTATACGGAATAAGACAAGAAAAGAAGTTCTCTTTATTCAATATGTACCATAATAATATACTAAACAAATAATGCCATATGATTAAAAAAAACTGAAGGAAATTATTATTTTAACTAATACAATCACTCTGTTAACATACGAGTTGAGAAAATTCTACACTTATGGACTTTATATAATAGCCACAATTTTCAAAGGCAAAGTAAATTTTCTACTTAATTACCAAGTGAATCTCCTGTTTCTATGTGTCATGTCCCTTCAGGACGGTGGCAATCATCTCTACAATTTCCTTTTCTTTTGTATCTTTTAATAAATTTTGTCTTTTTGTTATCTCCTAAATCCTGTTCTGCTATCCAATTAAATATACCGGTTAAAATGTGATGTCAGTATTATTTTTATTTTTTTTGCGTAATTTAGACGACAATTTATCCATCGCACCTTGTACAGCTGCTGACAATATAGTGGAGTCCGCAATGACTCCATAATCTCGACTGTGTCGATACAAAATTATAAATATCATCGAAAATACGTATATAACATGTCTGGCAATACTGTTAAAGTTTTACTTCTCTAATTGAGACATGTAGAGATTAGATAACATATAACCTATAGCTACAACATCAATTGCTTTGTAAAGGATACCATAAAGATGTAATCGTCCAGGATATATTTCCTGGCAACATTTGGTTTAGGAGGCGGGAGTGAATAATATTCATGTATTTCCCTATTAATATTATTGAGGCTATTACCGATAAAGTAGTAGAGTCCATATTACTTCCCGTAAGTCAGTAACGCGACACTACACTACAATGACGTCGCCGATATCTAGAGAACCGAACGAATAATTATCATGAGTACGCACAAACGTTTAAGATTCTAGCAGCTAAAGCTAGAAAAAAAAAGCTGAAGGGTTTAAAATCAGTTGGAGGAGAAAACCATATAACTCATCTCTTCCTAGGCAACAGCTGGTTTTGAGGGCATTATAAAATTATCAGCAAGTTCACACCCAAGACAGAGAAAATGACGTTTCCTCCAACTAATGGTGAAAAACACAGCACCCAAGAAAATACTAGTGAATAGAGAGAGAGGTAAGCTAACCAACTGAAGAAGATTTGATCCAAATAAAATTGGTGAACTGACTTCAAAATGAGGAGTATCGGCAAATGACTAATGCATTTACAGCTGGGAAAGTTGTCACTCAAACAGAACGTCGAATGTGTTCAGAAAGAAGAATTAATTAAAAATGTATTAGAACAAATGTTACGAATATGGCCACATACGCAATAAAGAAAAAAGATAAAATAACGTGTATTTTCTGAGAGAGAGAAACAAAAATGTCCAACTTATAAAAAAATGTTAAAAGTGTTTCAAAATGAATTATTTTAAACGTATGTGTACATTCAAAAAGCAAAACATAGAGACTGTCCAACAAAATGAAGAGAAAATCAGTATGCACGTCTTTTCATTGAAAAATATGAAAAAAGAGTTATTAAAAATTCGAATCAATAACCTTATGTTGAACATGCAACTAGATACGGGAAGTGACGTGACGTTGATACCCAGAAATTTCAGGAGGAAATTAGGAAAGCTATGATTAAATAAAAGCCTTTTCTAATTGAATCAGTTCGACGGATCCGTGATAAAAACGTTAGGCTATTTTGAAGCCTACGTGGAACTAAAAAATAAGTTTGTCCTATTACCAATTATTGTGGCAAACTATGAAAGGAATCATGGCCTAATAGAAAATGATTTATGGAACATAAATTCGACAAAATTAGTAAACAAATTCAACGCTGAAGAAATAGAATGTTAAAAAATCTATAAAGCAAAGGAAAATGCCTTACGCTCATATTTTGAAGCAAGAGAAGTGCCAGTTCATCTACTACCAATAGTTGTGGAAAAAATACAAAAAAATACTGGAACAAGATCTACTTGAACGAGATCCGATTAGAATGAGCAAGTGGGCCTCCACGTTAGTAATTTTAAGAAAGAAGGATGGGGATCTGCATGTTTGCGGTGACTACAAAATAGGTGTAAACCACAAAATATGTGCACACATATCCTATCCCCAATGTAAAATGCGCTTTGAACTCCTTTGCAGTCATGAAAACATTCTCTAAAATTGATCTAAAGTTGGCATGCCATCAAATACCGCTTGACGAAAACTTTGAAGAAATCAAAACGATAAACACAGCAATAGATTTATTAGGATGGACAAGAATGCCGTATAGAATTAAAACCACAACTGCGATATTTCAGAGGGCTATAGAGCAAGTTATTGGTAGCAATATAAAAAAAAATACAGTATTCTAATAGGATGACATTTGTGTTAGTGCCATTAGCGACGCAGAACCAAAATGGAAAACCAGTATGGCATTGAGTAAGTTAATAAATGCTGGATTAACAATTAAGGAAAAAACATGTACACAACACAAAAAATACAAATATATAATTTGGCGGATATTCCATATCTAACGAAGTCACATCACCAGGTCAATCGACAAAAATTGAAATGCATAAGAACAAAAAAGTGATGTGATGGAATAACCTGCCACCCCCGTGAGTTTCGGCACTATAGATGGTAACCACCTATAAGTATCCGTGGGGACAGAGAACGGGAGAGTCGAGCTGGTATCTGCGAGATTAGCAGCCTTCCGATAACAGAACGCACACAACTTTACTGACTTGCGACGACCGTGCGCATAACTAATACTTCCTTGCTTGTTGTACTGGTTTCTACAATAAACCTGTTACTATTTATCCACCGTGTTTGTCCATTCCATATTCCTATTAGCACGCAATATAACAAAAAAGTATTAGAGTTTTTTTTTATGACATGTAAATTTATGTAGACCTATATGTAGAGTGTAATCCAAGTTGACAGAACGTTTCGCTGCTTTAAGAAAAAAAGAATGTGGAATTTATTTAGACAAAAGAACAAGTGACATTTGAAAGGGTGAATGAAAATAGAGTCACATTGACCATGTCCTATGCTACCAACGAAATACTTTGGTACGAAAAGAATAGTGAACCTAATCTACAAGTGGTAAGATTCATAATGCAAAGTGGACGGAACAGTATGATAATAGAGAAAGAAATGGAAATAGGATATTAACGCACGCAGACTAAGTTAGACTGCAACACGATTGCGATGAAGAAATATATAGAGCCTAAGAGTAACGAAGATGAAAGTGCAATGTTAAAGCAAGACAACCCTGACAGTGAAATCGAAAGTGATATTGACTCTGAAGATGAACAATCGTTGAAGGAACACTCCTATGAAAAAAAATGAACAGAGCCGTCAGAAAGAGTAATGGGTACTTTACCTTCCAGCGGTCTTTGGCAGAGTGAGGTGCGGACAGATAAACACCTGCCTCACTTGGATTATTTTTATTTTCATGTTATTTTGCATAAATGGTCACATGTTACATTTCGCCTATGTTTAAAGAGGCTCATATTTGCTGTAGATGACGGTCTTTTTCTTTCTTCTTACCCATTTCGCGTTGTTCTCAATTACTGATCTATATTTGATTTAACTAATACCTCCCATAGATAGACTTCGATCTTTCCTTAAGTATTTGGCTATCAGAACTTAGTACTGAGATTTCTAAAGCAAAGTCGTAACACTGGCAATCTGTTGCAAAATAATTTCTACCAAATCCAGATAAAACAGCTAAGGTGATCTTCTTCTTCTTCTTCATCTATCTCTCTCTCTTTCTTTCTCTCTGTCTCTAGGGAATTCGCTACAACTTGCAACAGAATCGTTTCCCTTTTTCATTACAAGCCTCCTCTATTTTGTTTGTATTAAATTTATCTAATTGCTCTTTGTGTTCAAATCACTGTACCAAATGGAGTCAATGTAACAGTCATCGTTGCTGGAAGATCAAAGGCTTACGCGTAGAATGATAGATCTAACATTGCAGTTAGTTGCGTAGACCCCTTCAAAGAGATGTGCGTTTGCTCCTCAAACGAAATGTTTTCCAGTGGTTAGAGGAGCTACTAGCTCTGGATAAGGATATAACCAGGGGCACCTCACCAGAAAAGGTGAAAGATCGCTTAAACGACAGTCTTTCATACAAAACTGGTCAAGTCTGGAGATTCACTCCTCAACTTCCTCTCCAACTCTACCATCTCAATCTCGAGCGGGTATTGAATTGGCCAGACCGAAGATAACCTTTCCCACGTTTACTGGTCTCGATAAGGCCAATAAATTTGCCCTGAAGGATTTTTTGACCCGTTTCGAATTTTGTACATCTGGAGGAAGCACCGACAAGGAACGCTTAATATACCTCAAGGCTTATGCAATGGGTGGGCCATTCCATTTAATTCACCATCTATCCGAAAAAAAAAACAAACAACTATGGCGTTGTTATAAACATATTAAAAGTGACAGAAAGGCCGTTCGAGAGGAGATTTTTAAAACAATAGTGCAGCATATACCCAGATTTGACAGATCTTATGAACAAATAAAGGTATATTTATCCCAGATTCAATATCAGCTTGTTGGTGTGGACTCTGACTACGGATACAATTTTCTGGTAGAGGGTTCTCGAAGTAGATACATGATGGCTCATATTTTGCTTGACAAAATTCCAGATGAAATGAAAGCTGAACTAAATCGGGGATCAAGCACTCCTTATCCAAGCTTGAGTTGTATACTGCAGTACAGTAACGATGTCATTAAGGTGCTACTCTGAGTCCGACTAACTCGTGCCCTTAGAACGGATTCAATTCCAGGGTTTTAAATCTAAGAAAAATCCTGCTTGGACGAAAAATGCACCCAAGGTTTCTGCCTTGAACAGCTTACATTGACATTGAAGATGATGTCTATTATTGCAATTTTTGTGCTAGGAACGGACATGCTAGCCTTAATTGTAAAACCTACAATGAGCTCCTGAAACGTTGTAGACAACTTGGGTTATTCGAATTTTGCACAGTCACCAGACATGATGACGTCAACGGACCGAGTGTCAAAGGATTTAGATACCCTTGAAAGTATACTTCGCTTCTATGTGTCCCCATTTTAAACCGGATAAATCAGAAATAAATACATGCATAAATGCAAAAAGGGGAGACACTCAAAATATTCTACCTGTGGTGAACGTTAAAATTAGAAGGGGAAACTACTCCGTTTCTTTGATTTGTCTTACTCACTCTGTTAGTCAGACATCATATTTTTATAAGGAAGTGCTTGAGCATCTGAAGTGCGACCCCAAGACTGTGGAGGATGTGGCGATGGACATTGTGACCTTTGTGGGGAATAGCACCGCAGATCCAGGCAGATAATCGCAATAGTAAAGTTGTGTCCAGGAATCACTCCCAATTGCCCATTCTCAATGGCAGTGAGTTGAATATCTCACACAAATTACCAGGCTGGCCAGTCATTTTGAATAACCGCAAGGAAAGGAAATATGAATTTGCTGCAAAATAAGGAGTGGATGTGTCCAGTTGTGGGGGCTTTAGGGAATTAGGCCCCAGAGTATGATGAGATTCTCAAAGGTTACTCTTGTGCTGATTCCCTTGTTCATAGCAATATAAATCCGGATCCTTCCTACACAGACCCGTTTGCGGCCTTTTTTGAGAGCGCAGTTGATAAGGGACTGATGTTCAGCCTTGAATCTCTGGGCCTTCCTGAAGCTGAATCGATTTCAGGTTACGAGAACCAGAAAATGGAGAAGTTCGTGCGGAAGCTTGTCCATAAGAATGGTTATGACTTGGTAAAATTACCATGGCATGAGGATAAATTAAAGCAAATTCAATCAAATCATCTCATGACTATAAGGTCCTGGACAAGGTGGTCCGGGATTTAGAAAAAAATCTCTACCAAGAGTACGTAAAGGTGTTTGAAGACCAAGAGAAATAGGGAGTAATCGAACCATTAGAATGCGCCCCCTCCACTGGCAGGTACAAGGACTATGTGTAGGTTCCTCCTCGAACCGTTTTTAAAAACGAAGACACCGGTACAACTGAAATCCGCTCTTGGGTTCAACTGTTCATTCAAAACTGGCAGTTATGTCTCCCTCAAGGATTCGGCTTACCCTGGGGTCAATTTCACGGGAGATATGCTCAATTTGACACTACTTTTCAGGGAAAATAAATATGTTCTTCTGGAAGATATTAGGAAGGCATTCCTGAAAATCCGCCTGGGAAGTGATTTGGACAAAAGTAAATTCTGCTTCTTTTTGAAGGAGAACAATTGTTTGAAGTGTGACAGGTACACCACTATCATTTTCAGTTTTGATGCTAGTCCATTCATTCTGAATTGCATATTAAAATACCATGCTGGGCGTTTTTCCGCCGGACAGCTGCACCAACATGCTCCAATCCAACTTCCATGTGGACAACCTGTTAAAGGCCAGCAACTCTTCAAATGAGTTAACTACCCTGTATTCACAATCAGTGGAGAGATTACTGGAAGGAGGTTTCACACTAGAATTCTCTAACTCCAAACATTTCAGGAATTGATGAAGGAAGAAGGCACTCGTGTAAGTTACGAATGCCCGTGGGAGAAGATGTTGAGTTATTGATATAACCCCCAAACCGATACCATCAACATTGCCCACCGCAGCTGCAATTCCGAAACAAGTACTAAGAGACGCATACTTCCCGATGCATCCAAAGTATTTGACTCTCTTCATTTGTGTTTATCAGTGACCATACAGGCTCGTAACTTCATCATCGAATTGTAGATGTTGGGTCTGGGTTGGGATGAGATCATCCCAAAATAATTTCTGTCCCGATGGGCAGCTCAAGCCAAAGAATTATCAGAACTCTGTACCATCAGCTTTCAAAGACAAATTTTCGGCGAAGGCGAATGAACTTATTTATTTTAGAATTCGCATCCTATGCTACTCAGGAATGTGTCTCTTTTTTGTTTTTTTTTCTAAAATCAAGGTATAAATACTCAAAACAAAAAACATTATCTACGCTGGAGCTATTAGCAGCCTTCTTAGCGATCAAGTGACTTCTAACATTATTAAAGGCATATTTTGGAATACACTTTCAAAACGTATACATTGCAGTGTATGCATAGATTGTGCTGTCGTGGTTACTTATAAGGCAATCCAACAACAAGAAATTTTTTTGCCAAAAATCGGCTAAAAGTCATCGATCAAATGGAAGCCGAAATAACATCAGACTTCCAATTTGTCCATTCAGCATAGATATATGCCCACTGGACAGAACCCTGCTGATTTTATTACCAGAGGCCTATCCCCAACTAAACTGAAAACTAATTTAGAATTTTGGACTCCCGGACTTTCTTGGACAGGAAACCAATCAACTACCTGGCCTGAGAATTATCTGACTTGCCTGACTCCTGAAAATAAAAGAGTGGTGTCCTCGGTATTTTAAACAACGTGTGGTGGCCAAGATGATCCTGTTGTTCCTATTGGAAGATACTCAGAATTTTTAAGATATTGTATATCTCAAGGCAATACAAACTGTGAAGAAATTCTTATCTGGATGTTTCTCTTGCCGGAAATTTAACCCTATACCTTTCACCTACACAAAAATCCCCGATTTAACCAAGCACCGTATTAATATAATAAAAACTTTCTTACACACAGATGTGGATTATACGGGTAGTCTGTGGGTCCTGAGTGGTGAAGAAAGAATAAAAATATATATTCTTGGGTTCTCATGTTTGAAGGTGCGGGCAGTACACTTGGATTTGGTCGAAGACCGTTCACTCTTTTTTCATTACTTTCATCCGATTCACCAACGTTTATGGCACACCCTCTCATTTTTACAGTGACAATTCAAAGTCCTTCGTGGCAGGATGTGAGGTGATACATGATGCATTCTCGTCCAGTGAGTTTAAGAAGAGTTTGGGTGCCTGTGTAATTAAGCACGTTAGGATACCTTTACACTCGCCCTGGTATGATAGCGTTCGGGAACGACTTATGCAGACTATAAAATCTTGTCTGTACAAATTAATCGGTCGTTCCAGTCACACATATTTTGACATTTTGATTATCATTTCTGATGTCCAAAATGCCATAAACGCGAGACCATTGACCTTCAGGAGCTTATCAAATCCAGGTCTGGAGATCACAACCCCCAATCATTATTTACACCCGACTGTGAACCCTAAACTAATATTAAGGTTGAACAATTGGAGTATCTATCAAGTCGAACCTTCCTAAAAAAACAGCTTTTAGACTTTTTGATTTCCAGAGATGAATCGTCGAAAAGGTTCAGAAGGATCTGGTATCAGAACGATTTACTTAGCCTAAGGGAACATGCCCCAAACCAACCTAGACAGACTGCCTCTGGAATTTGTTTGGGTTAAATCGTGATAATCAAGGTGCCCAACAAGACTCGACCGTTTTACGCCGTGGGTAGAGTTACACATATTTCTCCCAGGAGTTGATGGCTTGATTAGGTCAGTTCAAATCAAGCAGGGTGATTAGTCCTTACATTCTCTGAAACACCTTCATTCCACGGAATTATCCAATGACGGGCCCTGTAATCATCTTGGTTCGCCGTCACAAGATCAGGATAACTCGATCTATCTATCCATTCGGATGTCGCTGATAATCGACTTCCAGCCGATGTTGTTTGACGTATTTGGATTTTCCCTAGCTTTGATCGACCGGACGACGGTGGTGCCATGATCTTTTATGAGAGGGGTGACATCTGGTATCATTTATCTTGTACTGGCATACAGCAGCCACCCTCAATTAAGGAAAGCTGGTACTGTCAGAATTGCCAAGACCGGGGGGGGGACTAATAACTAGTCAAACTATCTGAAGAAAACCCTGAACTCTTAAATTAAATACCTTTAACGTCCTTATAGTCTCCTTACGATGAGGAAGGCACGCATCCTCTAAATTTCAAGTTTTGAATTTTATATATAGCTCTTTGAAATTTACATTTTATATTGAGATATATCATTGCTTTCAGGACACTTCGACTTGGTGTAATGATTAGCAAGCTTGTTTCGCTAGTTCAATTACGACTGAATAGTGAGTTAAATCCTCACGGAATGCCCCATACTTTCGGCCTCATGCCACATTTAAACTACGCTTAGAAAGCCATTAGGTCACCTTGAGGCGGTGTAATGGTTAGGTAGCTTGTCTCGTTAGAACAATTAGGACTGAGTAGTGAGTTCGATCCTCAAAGGGTGCGCCCCTACTTTCGGCCTTGTGCCACATTTAAGCTACGCTTAGAAAATCGCTGTATCATTGTTCTTCTGTTAAGTTAGTTATCCCCCTGCCCCCAAAAGAAATCAATCTGACCTTAAAAAACTGATTTATTTTCTTGTGTTGAGATAGGAGTGTGTCAGAAAGAATAATGGCTACTTACTTCCAGCAGTTTCTGGCAGTTTGCGGTGTGGACGAAGAAATACCTGCTTTGCTTTACTTTCATGTTATTTTGCATAAATGGTCACGTTACATTTCGCCTATGTTAAAAGAGGCTCATTTTTGCTGTAAATGACCCTTTTTCCTTTCTTCTTGCCTATGTCACGTTGTTATCAATTACTGATCTACATTTGATTTATACCAACCATAGATCCACTTCGATTTACCCTTAATTGACTATCAGACCTTAGTACTGTGATTTCCAATCCAAGGTCGCAACACTGGCATTCTGTTGCAAAAAGATTCCTATCAAATCCAGATATAAGGTGTTTCTCTTCTCTTTCTGTCGGTTGCCGTTGTTTGATATTGGGATAATTTTTTTCTTCCATATCCCTTCTTTTACAAAGTTCACCCTACCCCCACACTCGTAGCGTTACTTTCCGAGGGAATTCGCTACAGATTACAATATCCCATATCTAGACAACATCTGATGGAGAGGAAAGAAGATGGCGAGGAGACCAAAGCTCTCAGAAATACCAAGTAAAAAGGGGGATAAATACTCTTCGGTACAGGGAGATGAGGTGACTCATTTACATTTGAGGACACATGGCCCAGGGAATAAAGGCGTTGATTAGATCCACTGACTAGACCCAGCGAGTTCAATACCAGACTACAACAGGGGTGAACCAAAAGACTTGGAGTGTTGAGTCAAAGGGAAATAACTGAGACATCCAGAAGTGACATGGCACACGGAACTAGAACAATCTACACCAATGGACGAAATAAAGGGTTCAGTTCAAAATTCCGATCACTGAAGAAGGCTGGAGCGTACAACGGCCAAAATGTTGTGAATATGGCAATGAAGATGAGGCTAACAGTCCGAATAATGTAAATAATTATAATGTAATTAATAAATTTTGTTTTATCCGTAATTACATGATTTGTCGCACCCGTATCGACTAGGTAAGAATTATTATTATTGGGTATTATATCCAACTCAAACGAAAAGGCATATATATGTTCGCTCATTCGAAAAAGCTTTTACATTTTTGCAAAAATCACTCCTTTTATAAAATTGACATTTCGCACGTATATGCCCAACTTTACCACAACAAAAGCAGATGATATTTGATTTTCTATTATTATTATTATTATTATTATTATTATTATTATTATTATTATTATTATTATTATTCCTGCTGTTGTTGTTGTTGTTGTTTTTAGGCCCCTTATTTTTAATATCATAACTCCTGGTGTGGTAGGTTGGAGGGATTAGTTTTCTGAATTTTTAAATGACGTCCTTAGTTGCATTACGTTTTTACCTTGATTTGCTGGGTTGCACATTTTTTCAGCTTCCTCATAACTACGTAATGCGACTTTAAACTCAGTAAAAGTTAGACATTTATCTTTTTGAGTTATGACTGTCGTGAATGGTTCAAATGTCGATGATAAAAATCCTTTTAAAATCATGACTATTAACAGCCCATCTGAAATAGCCGTACCTGACATTTTTAAGGCATTTGTGACATTCTCAGCCCGTATAATATAATCTGTTACGGATTCATTCTCCCGTCTCCTTAACGCAGTTAGTTCAGTATATAAAGCAATAATTTTAGGCTTACCTTTTGGTAAGTAGTGTTCATGCAATATCTGTAGCGCTCAATGTCCATTGTCCTTGGCTTCTCGCATGATTAAAAACAAACTTCTGTCATCCAGACATTGTATTAATTCAGCAAACACGGTCGCATTTCTTTCCATAAAATCATCGTCTTCCTTCTGGTCATCTTGGCAAAGGATGATGTCATGAAGTTTTCGTATTCTAAGGTAGCGTAAGAATTTCGTTTCCCAGAATTCATAGCTTGACTCGACTCGGGTCAAAATACAGTTGTAACCTGGGCTCATAACCACTGTTACCCATGTTTAATGTAGTCTGCATGTAGAAACCCAACGTAGTAAGTAATTTGTTCAATGAAACAGCACCAATATCTAGTAGCAGCTATTCAGTAATTCTTAAGGTCTTCCATATCAGAGGTTGGCAGTGGATATTTGGAGAGAGTAGGAAAGCGTAGTTCTTCAGGACTTTCTTCCGACAGGTTAGCAGTAGATATTCCGAGAAAACAAAATGACCGCCTTTATACACATCGGATTGAATATTCCACGTCTTCTGATTGGTTAACCTTCTCTTGGTAAACTATAAAATGAGTCAGCTCATTTTAGTTGACTCACTAGTACACAAAAAACTGTGAAAAATAATGATAATACCTCATCTCAGATATATAGACAGATACTTCCCGTGAGTCAGTAACATTGCACTACACTGCAATTTTATTTGCATTAGCACATTGACTGCTAACCCAAAATCAATATAGTGATTTTCCAAGCGTAGCTGAGATGTGGCACAAGGCCAAAAGTATGGAGCACCCAGTGAGGATCGAACTCACTACTCAGTCGTAATTGTTCTAGCAAGACATGGTTGCTAACCATCGTGGTGCTCAATCCAAAATATCAATATATGGTCATGTGCAGGCACTGTTTTATATATCTTTTTAATATTTCGTAAAATAATATGTTAGGTACAAATTAAAATTTTTAATGCGAATATTTTATGAGAAAATGACCGCCAATTTTTTTTATAACCTCAAAAGCCATGTCACTAAGTCGTGGTGACGGCTAATTTCTTTTTTTTTTTTTTTTTGGCTTTTCTAAATTATTTCCAAACAATTATATGCTTCATTGGATCAAAAAGAAACATTATTATGGGCTATAAATATTTACATTTTTTATAATTACAACCTCGTCACAATATATTGGTGACAACATTAATTCTGCAAAATAACTTCAGCACATTTATTTTTCTGTGGGATGGAGTTGCACATATTTTAATTTTAGTTTGACTGTCGTGTATTTTATTTTCGTTATTGGGTACACCCCTCACTCTCATTTCATGTCGTAGTTTATATATTTTTTCATAAAAAAACAAACAAAACAATTGCATATAGTTTCATGCCATGGGTGTTTTAATAGGATCCCTGTGAATATCCATTATTATGGGTTTGTTTTGGAATGAATGGCGATTACTGAGTAAAATGAAATAAATGAACGAGCCGTGAACCAGATTAACTAGGTTTAAGATATTTAGAAACGACCAAAATTTCCCATCGTCTTTTGGCCACGTACACAATTAAATGTAATATTTCAAAATAAAAACATTAATTCTTCACATAATACTAATATTGTAGTTGAATCAATAGTTTTTTTCTTAGTTTTTGTATACCTACTATACATTTAAAAAGGACTCAAGTAAAAGATAATAGAAGCAGAGTGTTACATGCATTGTTCCAAAACTTCACAACAGGCAGCAGACATTACTTTATATAGTAGAACATTTCTGCCTGACATCGGGTATATATATATATATATACATATATATATATATATATATATATATATATATATATATATATGTATGTATGTATTTATGTATATATATATATATATATGTATGTATGTATTTATGTATATATATATGTATGTATGTATATATATATATATATATATATACATACATACATATATAGAGAGAGATAGCTACGTATATATATATATATATATATATATACGTATCCCTCTCTCTCTATATATGTATGTATGTATATATATATATATATATATGTATATATATATATACGTATCCCTCTCTCTATATATATGTATGTATATATATATATATATATATATATATATATATATATATATATATATATATATATATATGAATAAAAATATTAAAAAACTCTTCATAGCCGACATATAAAAAGTTCCTCACTGGACAAAACGCATCGACTAAGAATAATTTTTTCTCTTGTTTCTATTTATTCCGTTTGTTTCTCTACAGATACACTCTATATGAAAATAATATATATATATATATATATATATATATATATATATATATATATATATAAAAATATATATATATATATATATATATATATATGTATGTATGTATGTATGTATCTACCTATCTATGTATATATAGAGAGAGATATAGAGAGAGACAGACAGACAGACAGACAGAGACAGAGAGACAAAGAAGGAGAGACAGAGAAAGTTCGCCAAAAAATGTATACACACTTTAAGAAAGGAACACTTAGACTTTCACCTATGGGGGACCCTAAAGGTTTTTGTGTATTCCAGAAAACTGACTACATTAGCGGTCCTCAGGCAAGAAAATGAAAATGCATGTGCAGCAATCCTACTGGACACAGTTGCCCAAGCAGGAATTCTGCGTAATAATAAATCTCTGGAAGCTAAATGACAATATTTTAAGAATCTCTTATGAGTGTAGAGTCCAAAAGTAACTTATAACTTGTGATGTCTGAATAAATTTACTATTAAGATATCTATGATATTTTTCCTTTCTTCAAGTGTCTATATATATTTGGACTGAGTCTGTGTGTATGCATATATATATATATATGTGTGTGTGTGTGTGTGTCTGTGTGTGTACGCGTGTTTTTAAGATATAGTTTTAAGGTATCCTATATTTATGTGTTAAAGCGCTTAATATCAGCGTTAGGGCGTATATAAATATAAAAGTGGACACTGATGTCCACACCCAGAGACGACAGTCAGTTTCATACTAGTATGAAACAAACTGTCGCCTATGGGTGTTGACTTCACTGTCCACTTGTGTGTGTGTATATATATATATATGTGTGTATTTATATATATCTATATATATCTATATATATGTATATATATATGTGTGTGTGTGTATGTGTGTGTGTTTGTGTGTTTATGTGTGTGTGTCTATGTGTGTGCTTGTGTGTGTGTGTACACACATATATATTATAATAATGCGAAGTTACGCGTTTTCCGAGCACACTCGTCAGCTACTGCGCATAGTCAATCCTTGTTGCAGACGGCAGCCCAGGCACATGTGTGTTGGTTCCACACGCTGATAACCCACCCGTAGTTTAGAATGAAACTGTTCTGTGCGGAATTTACTTGCACTTTCTTGGAAAGCGCGTATAATCAGCAATTAGAATAAATTAGCATACGCAAACCTCTGTCACGATGACTTGTGACTTCGTGCTACTGCGACTTCCAGACATTTCCGTCAGCCCAATTTCATTCACAATGCCTGCGTTAAACCCTGCTATTGTTCCCAAGCAAAGATGCTGCACACTGTGATAGTTCCCCACACAGATATATTATCAAGATATCACCTACCTTCTAAATCGACCATAGTGAGATTCGAACCTGAGTTTCGTCGGAACGTTCTAACTACTCACACACATGCATATGTGTGCATGCGTGGCTTTATCATATATATTTATGCATGTGCATCTATGTATGCGGTTGTCGCATAGATATTCTTGTATGATAGTTACAAACTTAAACAATGGTTTTCACTGTTTTTTTTTTTATTTTCCTGAATGTTACTTTCCAGAAATAGCCTTGGCACAAAAACTTTTGTCAGTGTCCTAAAAGGGTTCATGATACGTTGTCGAAATGAACAAAGGTTGCAACAATGCACTTCAGAGAAGCCATACTTCATGTTAACGAAGTCGTTAGTGAGCTCATGCAGCTACAACTCATCTTTGAAAATATTGAAAAAGAAATTCTTTCTCACTATCGATTAAATTCCCTTTCTTTGTCTGATTTTTTTCTGTTTAAATATATTATTTCGTACGAATATTTTCTCTGTAGATCTATCTATCTATCTATCTATCTATCTCAATTTTGATTCTAAATGAAGTTTAGTCTGTCCTCAGACTTGTTACTATATTTTTTTCTATATTGGTCACACATGGATCCTTTATTTCTTGTAATTCAGCACTGTTAAGAGACCTTGTGAATTGACAGATGATGTGTGGGTGATCTTTGAAGAAATTAAGCATTTTGAAGTTTGTATCTATTCCAAGGAGAGATGCGCATTCTTGAATAATTTAATTCAGATTTGCTGTGATCGACTGAAGGGAAAAGCAAACATGGCTTTAAATGTGTTTCCTGAATTACAAAAGGAGCACAGATGCAGATTAGGCTTCACTCGGGAGGCGCATTTCCCTTAATAGGCCTTTCGATATCTAGGACAATTGACACTTTAAAAAGATGGGGAAGATTACTCAAACACATGTGTTCGCTAAATATAACGCTTATCGTAATAGGAAATGATGTTGGATTAAAAATCAGTAATATTTGGAAAATTATTTTGTTTATATTTAGAGTATGAAAGTAATGTCAGTGATACAGATTTCGCAGTATAGATGAGAGAAGTATTGAATAGAATAATTTAGATTTACTTTGCTTAGATAGCTTCTCGTGGCTCATTGGTAAAGCGTAATTGGCTTGGTATCAACAATAAAACGTAATTCACTTTCGATTTCTTTTGAGAAGGCAACATTTAATCAGTGCGCGTTTTGTTGTCTAAAGTAATGAATATCAATTAAAAAACAAAAACAATAACATTCTACTCGTGAATATAAATACTTGCCATAAAATCAAATCTTGCATTTGCCTTGATAAAGTCTCTCAGAAGACGAAAGTTTTCCTTTTGTCTTTATTCATTAATTTCACCGTTTACAAAGAAGATGCGGTATCTACTGAAACATGTTGCAGCGCAAAATATAACGTTTGTAATAATAATAATAATAATAATAATAATAATGTAGATACTATGTTCTCACTGTTATATGTATTGTCTCAACCTTACTAACTTAGGTGTGGTTGCTGTTGTTTCTATATGTTGAGGAGTCCTCCCCTTTTTACACAAATGGACTCACCC
Organism: Acanthosepion esculentum; assembly: GCA_964036315.1. NCBI lineage: Eukaryota > Metazoa > Mollusca > Cephalopoda > Sepiida > Sepiidae > Acanthosepion > Acanthosepion esculentum. Next base: position 53,638,630 of record OZ038494.1, read on the forward strand.
AGGGTATACATATACTACTGCCAGTGAATACCCGGGGAGTCACACACAGAGAGTAGTAATATAGAGAGTAGAGTCGGTCGGTAGATGAGTCACACACAGAGTCGGTGCTAGAGTGACAGTAACGAAGCACGTAGACTCAGTAAGAAGTCATACAGCGATACGTCGATACCAAAGACTATATATATATTTTCCTAATAACCCGCATTCCTGGAAATACTCACCTGTATTACCAGCTTGTATTATTACGTTAATACATTTACTTCCTATATTCATTCTTGGCGTTTGTTATTATTTGATACCGGATTTCATCCCGGAATTCACAACACTATATGAAGTAGGTTTTTATCGGTTGGGATTATTAGCCCCACACCCAACCGGTTTACAATTCAGAGTTGTTATTTTACTAAATAGGTTGCCAATCAAGTCTAGAGAATCAAGTCTGCCGTAATATTTAGCCCATACATGTGTGTGTATTGAAGTTGCTAGCATCTATTTATTGGTCAATTTTAGTTAATTAAATCATTATTTCTCAGTACATAACTTTATGCTATATTTGGTAAACCAAACATATTTCTCTCGAGATGCGCTTTTACTCTCTTTAAACAAAGTGCTATCTATAAACATTGAGACCAAATTCAAGGGCCCATTTCTTATTACCCTCCGATTATAGTTAACCACATAAACGTAGTCAGTTAAAAACAATTCAAAATTTTGGATGATCTTCACATAAAAAGACGGCAACAAAACATCAGTCAAATTTGCTTTTTTCTCAACGTGCACATATTAAAATATCTTTGAACCATAGTAATATTTAGTCACGTGACCTTTTAATCGAGTCTATAACCAGAGCATGTGAATCTACGTCTATTTCAAACACCAGACTGTTAACAATATAAACACGGCACCAACAACTCTCGACTTCTACTTTCTCGCATTGAAAATAACCAATAATGGCTGAAAGTATTCAGAACATTACACAAAACCTGGAGGTACTTTACAAGTTTATTAACAACTTATTCGACGCCAGGAGAAACTCTCCAAAAGTCTTAGACGTTTATTGTCCGTTATAATTAATGAAACATCTATATATTTGTACTATAATGTAATGATTTATTTAATAAAAAATGCTACAAAAATTATTATGGAAAATTCTGTCTATAAAATGCTTCCTTTGCATGGTTCTCAAATAGTCTTTGACAACTAAATCCAGCGGGAAACCGGAGGATGGGCGAAGGATTACAGCTGGCGCCTCATAACCAGCTGCATCAAGTAGACGGAGCTCTGCAACCCTGAAGGCAGTCTATCTCATATTCAAACACGGAATATTTTATTATTTAAAAAAAAAAACGAATAATTCCTACAATCCGAAATATGTTTCTACTAAATAACCCACAAAGGGTTGATAAACCGTAAAAACAAAAAGAATAATCATTTGCCTCAAATATAGGCTTTCCAAATCCTAGATTTCGCTTAAGCTCAAAGGCCTGCCACTAGTGTTGTTGGCAATGATATAACTCCCTGAGATGCAAGAAATGGAATAAAAGAAATAAAAAATTCGGGAGGTGGAAAGTAGCAAAACTGAATGACAATAAAATGTTCCTCCAAAAGAAAAGACGGCAAAATTAGGAGGAAAGATAGTGCAAGAGAAGAAGAAGAAGAAAAGGAAGAAGAGGAAGAAGAAGAAATGGTGACAGTATATATAATATTTTTTCATAATGAAATAGCAGTTGTATGAACAGCAAAAGAATTTGCAGGGAGAAGAGGCCTGTAAGGCATACAAAAGGCTTACGAGATGAACAGAGAACATGAAACTTTAAATACACATATTTTTATTTTAATTTTACCCTTTTTTGGTGTTCAGAAGAACAGCCTGGAGGAAGTTTATATGAAGAGTAAAAAATGAATATTTTAAAGAATCCCTGGCGCCACCCATGCCAAACTTTCGTTGCCAAAATAATGTTTTGAGGCAAAGTGTTTTCTTAAAAGAGTTAAAGAAAAATGGTGAATAACCTTTAATGAAATATATCGAAATGAAGGAATGCCTTCGGAATTGCTGAGCTTGAATATACACCCACTCACTCTCTCCCTCTCTCTCTCTATCTCTCTCTCTCTCTCTGTAACTTTCTTTGTTATAATCGCTCCAACAATTTTTGTTTATCTCCATCTAGCTCTCAATTTCACGCTTCTCTCTCAATGCATATCTATCTATCTATCTATCTATCACATTCTCACTCACCGCGCCTCATCTCCCAATTTCTCCGCCCATCTCACTATATATATCTATTACATTTCCAGTCTCTCTCTCTCTCTTTCGATTTATACATTCGTTTTGTTTAGTCTAACAGTTTTCGATCTTTCTCACTATCTCATTCACTTACCCTACATTTCTCTCTCTCTCTTTCTCTCTATGTATATATATATATATATATATATATATATATATATATATATATATATATATATATATACATATATATATATATATAGATTAAGAATAAATATAGGTTTGTACCTCATTGTTCGTTGTAAGATTCATTTACGTAACAATCGTCAGTCACAGTGTAAGGCTGAATGCTATACACCAATATTTATTACTTACTGGTAAGATTGTAGCGCTATCCATTTATGCGAAGAATAAAAAACAAACTTGCTAAAAAATGAGTTGATTTCGGATCCCCTCTCTCTCTCTGTCTCTGTCTCTCTCTGTCTCTGTCTCTCACTCTCTATCTCTCTCTCTCTCTCCCTATATATATATATATATATATATATATATTCAACGGACAAAACCGCATTTTTCCCTTAAAGGTATCCTTTTTCTGTCAAGTGAAAATGCGGTTTTGTCTGTTCAAAACTATTTACAACTTCAAACTTTTCTTGATATATATATATATATATATATATATATATATATATATATATATATATATATATATATATAAGTGATGAATTTATTATTTATTAATCCGACAAATTTTATTACTGACTTTATTATTAGTGGATATCCATATTAGAACGGCTACTCAAGTATCTGCATCGACTAAAAATAACGTTTAACTAATAAAATTTGTCAGATTAATAAAAAAAAAATACATCACTTCTTTACAAATTGCTTTGTTTACTTAATCGCTGAAGAACTCCTTGGCCTAGACGGTTTAAAGCACGATGGATCCAAATACGGTTTCTCCTACCGACGGAGACGCAGGTTCGTTCGAATCCTACCCGAGAGTGCATATTTTTTAAATAAGAATTCAGGCCTGTTGACGAAAATAAATAAATATTCTGTTTAATAAATAAATGGACTGTCTAGTCGAATATGGGTATCCAGTAAAAATAACTATTATATCTAGCACAGTGATATAATGAGACCGAACTGCCAACGTAGTACTTCGCTTAAATCTGTAAAATCGACGTACAAACGAAGAAAACTGATCCGAAATTACTGTGAAATGTTTAGGAACAATAACATTGCAGATCCTCCTTTGAAGAAACACCAGACCAGATATTTGATACATGGATTAAAGGTAGACATATAAATATAGAAGATATATTCTCGCGGAGGAAAAAAGTGGACGACGTAAGACCAGTAAGGTGCAGTGATTTGTACCCTCTGAAGCTAAGCATTACACATGCTGATGGAAGCCAAAAAAAAAAGAAGGGGACCTTTAAGATGTTTAAGAGAACGGTTTCATTTTGGAGGCGATTTTGCCGACTATATGTTGTTTTCACTTGGCCTTTATTAGAAAAGACAAGAAAATTATTTCTCGTAGCAATACAAGTAAATTGAACTAGTTCTTTATTTTTATCAGATCGTAATCAATATAAACTGAAAAGATATTTTTGTGAGTAGATCAATCGCTTTGTTCGACTTATTCAGATCCATAGACTTGATCGAAATGTCTTTGTAGTTCATATCCAATAAAAGAAGTAAAGAAAAAAGCACTCCCACTCATACAAACGAACACGTATATACACAAACATATCGAAAAAATATTTTCATGAAGGCAATGCTTGATCTTTTTATTAACATTGCAGAAAAGGTGCAGCGTTTTTATAAGCACCAAAAGAAGTAAAGTAAAACAAAATGACTTCCAAGTTAATATTTGTCTTAATCATTTCACTCCGAAGAAACTAAAGAAAGGCAATAGAGCCACTAAGATGTAAGGAGTTAATGAGTCCGAGAGAATACGAGAAAAAGAAAAACATTATAAAGGAGAGAGAACAATAAAAAAAAAACAGAAATTTAGAAAACGGAAAATAACGATTGAAATTTTTAAAGATCAAATTGACTGGAAAGCGAGAAGCCGGAAAAGAGTTTCACAAGGGAGAAGTGTGAGGAAGAAACTGTTAGAATAGAACTTGCGGTTACATATAGTCATTTCAACGGTAATAAGATGATACCTTGCCGGCAATCTAGTACTGCTCTTAAATTCATAATGTCTAAGTACGATAGAAGGAAGTTCATCCGAAAAATTACCATGAAAATTGTTGTAGCATACCTACGGACGATAATGGGTATGTCCTCATTCACCTAAATACAGTCGTAAATACTGTATGTTGGTCTACAGTTGGAGATTCGTCTCCAGCTGTGCTGCCCAAGCTCTCTGACTCCCGATAGGCAGAGATGATCCCCAGACAAGGCTACGTCGAAGGTCAGAGTCTCGTCTTGGGAAACAGCCAGCCACCCGACCCCGTTTTATACAGGGTCTACGGGGAATTTTTGGCCGAGTTTACGGGTTTGGATACCTCATATTAAATTCGGCCGTGTTCCAGATCTGACCGCGTGGGGCGGTTGGTAGGTATCCTGCAGTTGGAGATTCATTGTGGAATTCACTTGAGTCCTATCAGTTGACTACTTCTACGGGCTACTGGCAAATCTTATGTGTTGTTCTTGTCCTAAGTATTATCGTTTATTACCAATTTTCATGCGATTATTGTATTCAGTAATCTTCCCTAGGTTACAACAAAAATATTTATAGAAAAGCACAGGGAAGTGGCAGTATGATGGTGAAAAATGACTAAATTCGAGATGCCAGGTCAGCACCAGTAATATTGTTGATTCTACTTTGGATTTTATCAAAAATCTCTAAATGCATAGCATATAGCAAAGAACTAGACCAGATGTGGCAGAAATGTTTAATGCATCGACGAATAGTAGACTTATATATATGTAAGGTCATTTCTGGCGAGAAAAATGTTCTAGCACGTCACAATGAACCAACTTTCCTACCGATAGACCTTTGATTTAATATAATTTTTCCATTTCATGTCAGTGGATCTCGCACAGAGTCAGTCTCCTGGAGGTTAGCATCAGCCATGGAAAGCAACACAAAAATTAACATGTCATTACTTGCCAAGTTAACAACAGATTTTAGGTGATTTTTTTTTTGTCTCTGCTTCACATTTGACCTTATCGAACCGATTTCATAGGCAAAACTTTACCCACCTGGACTGAATGGATGAAATTAAAAAGAATTATACGTGTTTGAAAAATCCAGAATAACACATTCAACCATCAGACCTCACCGTCCTGACAAAAACTCAATATGGATGTTTTAAATTTAAACATTTAGAAAAATAATGTTATTATATACGTCATTTTCATACGATGGAAGGTTCATCGAAACAAATGCAGTAAATAAGATTGTAATCATTTGAGTCTTGATTTTGGACATGTGGAGCTGTCAGTTTTAGTTTATTCGGCTTAGTCATTTTCTCATCTTCATTATTATTATAGACACGAGGTTTCAGATAAGCACCTTCTGGCCATCATCAGGTGCCTGTTCTTTTGGCTGATATGGATAATAATACTGAACTGTTATCTTATATCAGTCCTCTTGCATGGGAGTGAATGCTAGACAATCACCTCACAGATGAAAAGAAAACTAGAGGGAACAAAAAGGTAATATTACAGAAGGTTGATGTGAATCCTATGAAGGGACCGAGTAATCAACCGTAAGAAAATTTGAAAGAAAAAGGAAACTTAGAAACAGGAAGAGACAGCTGAAATTTCTTGGGCATATAGTAAGGAATGAGGACTTGGAGAATTTGAAACACACAGGATATATCGACGTTAAAGAGAAATAGGAAGGTAGCAGGCTATCGACCTGACGAACTTGTGTGAAGAGATAGATAGATAGATAGATAGATAGATAGATAGATAGATAGATAGATAGATAGAATACGTCCGTTGAGATACACATATATCTCGCCCTCACAGTTTATATATATTTGTATTCGTCTGTTACAGGCAGATCATGCTAGCTTCTTGTGTATCGATCTCTCATAATCTGTTTGTACCGCTTAGTTTCACTGTTTTTCACATTTCTATCTATCTATCTATCTATCTCAGACTTTTCAGATCTGTCTATCTCGGTCTGCTCAGATATGTAATATCTCAGTCTGTTCAGAACGATTGTTGGGTGGAAGTCTGAGAAAGGAACAAACATTGCTACCGTTTACAAGGGAAAGAAGTTTGTGGAGCATCACTTCTTAAAAGGACACAACACATAGAAGAAGAAGAAGAAGAAGAAGAAGAAGAAGAAGAAGAAGAAGAAGAAGAAGAAGAAGAAGAAGAAGAAGAAGAAGAAGAAATCAGAAGGAGGAGGAGAAGAAGAAGAAGAAGGGGGAGGAGAAGAAGAAGAAGAAGAAGAAGAAGAAGAAGAAGAAGAAGAAGAAGAAGAAGAAGAAGAAGAAGAAGAAAAGGAGGAGGGGAGGAGACAAACAGAACGAGTTTACTTAGAGAACAGGATGAAATCCTCATTTACAATAAAGGGTGTTTCAAAATATTGGACATTATTTGAGATGTAAATATCTCAGTAACTATATAGTCTAGGCATTGAGATGCAAATATCTGAGCAACTACATGGTCTAGGCTTATTGTTGAGCAAAGTAAAATTTATTCATCTATTCATCAAAATTTGAATGAGAAATCCATACGTATGTGCATTTCATAAAGTATTTAACAAACTCTTTAATCTGCGCACCGCTCGACCATGTCTTCTGTTATTGGTGGTTCTCCAGATCTTTTGCCCTGCACACATAGTTTTCATCTTTTAACTTTTTGCGCCATGTCCAGATCTGCATTACACTTGGTATAATTTTAGCGAATTCTCTCAGAAATGCCCGCTGTGTCCGAACATACTCTAAAACGCAAAAAGTCTTTTATTTTCCAGTGAATGGCATCTCTATACTTTAAAAAAACATAAAACATAATTTTGAGTTGTCTCTACACTTGCTGTTCAAATCTGAGACAATTTGACTGTGTATTGGTCAAGACATGAGATTACAAACTCATATCAATTTTTCTGAAACACTCTATAAATATGTTCGGAACAGGAATACACTCTGATATAACACTTAGTCTTATACATAGTAATTCTTCGACCCTAGTTGGGATCAGTGAGGCAATGCGATCGATCCCTTCTTAAGCTGTATAGTATCTGCTACTCCAGGGCTGCAAACAGTTTTGAATTCTGTCTTACTTCCTCCTGGTCCGGTTGTCACCTAAGGCCAAAGAACTCAGTCTGTTCTGCCATTTACCCATAGCTTAGAAGAATGTAAATAGTGTAATTAATGATAACTACTCATCCCAGAAATTCAGAGAGGAGGCATTCAGGTGATAAAAACAACAAAGATGGGGACACTAGTGCGAATGTAAATAGTGTAAATAATGATACCTGCCTGAGCAGCTACATGGTCCAGGCTTATTGTTGAGCAAAATATGATTTATTCATCTCTTCATCAAAATTTGAATGAGAAATCCGTGTGTATGTGTATTTCATGAATATTTAACAAACTCTTAAATATACGCACCGCTCGACCATGTCTTCTGATATTGGTGCTTCTCCAGATCATTTTGTCCTGCACAAATAGCTTTTATTTTTTTTAACTTATTGCGCTATATCCATATCTGCATTACACTTGGTCTATTTTTAGAGAATTCTCTCAGAAATACTCGCTGCACAGTCATGTTCGGCCATAATCTAACACAAAAAGTATTTTATTTTCCAGTGAATGGCATCTCTATATATTAAAAAAACTTTTAGTGACCAATGTCGACCTATTACGTGATAATAGCAACAAAGATTAGGACAGTAGTAAGTAGTGTAAATAATGATAACTCCTCATCCCAGAAATTCAAACAGAAAGCAGTCAGGTGATAATACCTACAAGGATTAGGACACTAGTGCGAATGTAAATAGGGTAAATAATGATACCTGCCTGAGCAACTACATTATCTAGGCTTATTGTTGAGCAAAATACGACTTATTCATCTCTTCATCAAAATTTGAATGAGAAAACCGCATATCATAAAATATTTAACAAATTCTTAAATATGAGCTCGGCTAAACAAAGTATTCTAATATTTGTGGTTCTCCAAATCCTTTTGCCCTGCACAAATAACTTTCAGCTTTTTCGCCATGTTCAAATCTGCATTAGACTTGGTCTATTTTTAGCGAATTCTCTCAGAAATACACACTGCACAGGCAGGTTCAGCTGTGTTCGGCCATACTCTAACACACAAAAAGCCTTTTTTGTTTTCCGGTGAATGGCATCTCTATACATTAAAAAAAAAAAAACTTTAGTCACGAATGTCGACATGTTACATGATAACAAAAAAGATGAGGACACTAGTAAATAGTGTAAATCATAATAACTCATCCCAGAAATTCAGAGGGAAGGCAGTCAGGTGATAATAACAACAAAACGAAGGCACTAGTACGAATGTAAATAATAATTCCTCATCCCAGAAATTCAGAGAAAATACAATCAGGTACTAACAACAACAAAGATGAGGATAATAGTGTGAATGTATATAGTGTAAATAATGATGACGCCTGAACCCAGAAATCCAGAGAGAAAGCAGTCAGGGGATAACAGCAAAAAATATTAGGACACTAGTGCGAATGTAAATAGTATAAATAATGATAAGTCCGCATACCAGAAATCCAGACAGAAGGCAGCCAGGTGATAATAACAACAAAGATGAGGATAATAGTGCGAATGTAAATAGTACAAATAATGATAAGTCCGCATACCAGAAAACCAGACAGAAGGCAGCCAGGTGATAATAACAACAAAGATGAGGATAATAGTGCGAATGTAAATAGTATAAATAATGATAAGTCCGCATACCAGAAATCCAGACAGAAGGCAGCCAGGTGATAAAAACAACAAAGATGAGGATAATAGTGCGAATGTAAATAGTATAAATAATAATAAGTCCGCATATCAGAAATCCAGACAGAAGGCAGCCAGGTGATAATAACAACAAAGATGAGGATAATAGAGCGAATGAAAATAGTAGAAATAATGATACGTCCGCATACCAGAAATCCAGACAGAAAGCACCCAGGTGATAATAACAACAAAGATGAGGATAATAGTGCGAATGTAAATAGTATAAATAATGATACGTCCGCATACCAGTAATCCAGACAGAAGGCAGCCAGGTGATAATAACAACGAAGATGAGGATAATAGTGCGAATGTAAATAGTATAAATAATGATACGTCCGCATACCAGAAATCCAGACAGAAGGCAGCCAGGTGATAATAACAACAAAGATGAGGATAATAGTGCGAATGTAAATAGTATAAATAGTGATAAGTCCGCATATCAGAAATCCAGACAGAAGGCAGCCAGGTGATAATAACAACAAAGATGAGGATAATAGAGCGAATGTAAATAGTAGAAATAATGATACGTCCGCATACCAGAAATCCAGACAGAAAGCACCCAGGTGATAATAACAACAAAGATGAGGATAATAGTGCGAATGTAAATAGTATAAATAATGATACGTCCGCATACCAGTAATCCAGACAGAAGGCAGCCAGGTGATAATAACAACGAAGATGAGGATAATAGTGCGAATGTAAATAGTATAAATAATGATACGTCCGCATACCAGAAATCCAGACAGAAGGCAGCCAGGTGATAATAACAACAAAGATGAGGATAATAGTGCGAATGTAAATAGTATAAATAATGATACGTCCGCATACCAGAAATCCAGACAGAAGGCAGCCAGGTGATAATAACAACAAAGATGAGGATAATAGTGCGAATGTAAATAGTATAAATAATGATAAGACCGCATATCAGAAATCCAGACAGAAGGCAGCCAGGTGATAATAACAACAAAGATGAGGATAATAGTGCGAATGTAAATAGTATAAATAATGATACGTCCGCATACCAGAAATCCAGACAGAAGGCAGCCAGGTGATAATAACAACAAAGATGAGGATAATAGTGCGAATGTAAATAGTATAAATAATGATAAGTCCGCATATCAGAAATCCAGACAGAAGGCAGCCAGGTGATAATAACAACAAAGATGAGGATAATAGTGCGAATGTAAATAGTAGAAATAATGATACGTCCGCATACCAGAAATCCAGACAGAAGGTACCCAGGTGATAATAACAACAAAGATGAGGATAATAGTGCGAATGTAAATAGTATAAATAATGATACGTCCGCATACCAGAAATCCAGACAGAAGGCAGCCATGTGATAATAACAACAAAGATGAGGATAATAGTGCGAATGTAAATAGTATAAATAATGATACGTCCGCATACCAGAAATCCAGACAGAAGGCAGCCAGGTGATAATAACAACAAAGATGAGGATAATAGTGCGAATGTAAATAGTATAAATAATGATACGTCCGCATATCAGAAATCCAGACAGAAGGCAGCCAGGTGATAATAACAACAAAGATGAGGATAATAGTGCGAATGTAGATAGTATAAATAATGATAAGTCCGCATATCAGAAATCCAGACAGAAGGCAGCCAGGTGATAATAACAATAAAGATGAGGATAATAGTGCGAATGTAAATAGTAGAAATAATGATACGTCCGCATACCAGAAATCCAGACAGAAGGCAGCCAGGTGATAATAACAACAAAGATGAGGATAATAGTGCGAATGTAAATAGTATAAATAATGATAAGTCCGCATATCAGAAATCCAGACAGAAGGCAGCCAGGTGATAATAACAACAAAGATGAGGATAATAGTGCGAATGTAAATAGTATAAATAATGATAAGTCCGCATATCAGAAATCCAGACAGAAGGCCGCCAGGTGATAATAACAACAAAGATGAGGATAATAGTGCGAATGTAAATAGTATAAATAATGATAAGTCCGCATACCAGAAATCCAGACAGAAGGCAGCCAGGTGATAATAACAACAAAGATGAGGATACTATTGCGAATGTAAATAGTATAAATAATGATTAGTCCGCATATCAGAAATCCAGACAGAAGGCAGCCAGGTGATAATAACAACAAAGATGAGGATAATAGTACGAATGTAAATAGTATAAATAATGATAAGTCCGCATACCAGAAAACCGGACAGAAGGCAGCCAGGTGATAATAACAACAAAGATGAGGATAATAGAGCGAATGTAAATAGTAGAAATAATGATAACTCCTCATCCCAAAAAGTTCACACAGAAATTATCAAGCAGTCTATATTAATATATAAAATGATCGAATAATAATTCATTCACATTACTCTGGTGTTCTTTTAATCCAATGTATATTTCTGTAGCCTTTGTCTACATATTTAATTGTGAAACTAAAAGAATTGTGGATTAGTGTCGAAACAATGCTGAACTTAGTAAATATCTATATGTTGACAGATATTTTTCTAGTGACATTGATTCTATGTCACTCCTGCATTTGACTCTGTCCAATACATGTTCAATACATGACAAAAATATTAACATTGATATGACAGCATGATTTTCACACAATCCCGACTGACCATTGATTTCTGTGTGTAGCCTGATTTATCGCAAACCGATCGCTGGCAATCATTCAGTCGTAAAACATGGCATAAACAGCACACTATTCTTGACCAATAGAAAGGGGGAAAAACAAAGTTTAGACAATTCAATGGGCTACAAGTTGAAGTTGTTTCACGATGCAATTTCTTGAGAGTCGACAGGCGATTCAATATGTCCACTCTCTAAAAAGCTCAGACCTAGATTAGAATTCGCAGACTGAACTGCAATATTCTGATAGCTTTATTAGAAATTGGGATAAAACTAGCGTTACGCATGTCTTTACCAAATATGATGGTAGTCGTAAGAACCTGAGAGAAGAATCCTTGACCAGATGTTGATCATCTATTTATTGAGATACCCCCTTTTTTTAAATCCTAGATTTTAAATGTCAATTGGATTTGATGTGCTGGTCGATTTGTGCACAAGTTAGTTGTTAAGTTTCTATAAGTAATAAGTCAACTTAAGAGATAGTTAAGGCATTTCATGACCAATGTAACATTTTACTACAAATTCTTTTAAAATTATTGTATCGGAGATTATTGGAGATCTTCCAAACTGCGCGAGTATTCCTAACCTTGTTGCTAGATAGGAGTGTTTTCTGCTAAGCCATTCGTAAGGTGTAGGCTGTACCTGTGCCTACAATTTTTGTATTACTTTAAGATATGAGCTATCAGGCATCCCTTCAATGAGTCTATTGGAATATTTTCCAATCAATCCGACGGCTCCAACTGGGATTATTGATATCCTCATATGCCACATGTTTGAGATTTCAATTTATTGATATTTGTATTTTGATAGCTTTTTGAATATCTTCAAAGATACATTGCAATCTTCAGGGAGCACCATGTCAAGAAGAAGGCACTTTTTATCTTTGCGGTCTCTAATCACGAAGTTTTGGGCGATTAGCTTTGATTGTTCTGTCTGTGCAAAATTGTTACTGTTCCTATCTCCGTAATCGGGTCTGGGTGGTGTTCATGTCAATTTCTTGCTGTTCTGGTCTGAAGTGATCTAGTTTCCGAAAAAAGGTATGGAACTTGGAATTTTTAGGCGATTCTTCGAAATCCACAGGTTGATTCCAAATGTTTGGCCAATAACGTATGAGGTTAATCAATCATATCAAGACTTTCGCCATAACATATCTTTAGGTTTTTGTCACACTAGCTTCTGCTCATACGTGCTTACAGTTGCTAGTATTGCGGTCATTAGATCAAAATTTGAGCTTGATCGCACCAGTTTTCTTGCTGCTGTTACAGTGTAAACATGACCGCTCCGTGAGTAGTGTGCACAAAGGAGGGACAAAGAGCAGTGATCCGATTTTCTCTGACCGGACGGTGTGTCAGGGGCTGAAATTCATCGGCGGTTTTTACCACAATACGGCGACAGTGCACTATCGCGTAGAAGTGTGGATGAGTGGATCGAGTGATTTATAAGCAGTCACACCAGCGTGATTCACAAAGATGGGAAAAGGGCGCTCGTCAACCTCTATCAGTAACGAATAGATTCAGTAAGCTCGAAAGATAGTAATGGCGAAAAGCGAGTTATCAGCGATGAGGTTGCATGTTCTATGCAGATTAACCTATCAACTCATCCACGACGAGCTCGGGTTTCATAAAGTCTGTGCAAGATGAGTGCCAAGAGAGCTTACTGCATAGCACAAACATGTTCACAGGACCGCTACAAGAATGAAGGTGATGAAATTTTTAGTAGATCCATCACTGTGGTCCAGCATCCAGGATGACCTAGGATTGGAGCGTATTCATCGATTGATCACGCTGTGCTCAAACCAAAATCAAACATTTATGGTGTAATATATCAATCCGAAAAGTGACGTAAGATCCTCGAAAACCAGAGGAATTACCGTGGTGTTTGAATAACGATGCTACGTAAAAATTTAACAGAAAATGCATTGTCCAAAGAAAATTCGAGATCTAAACACGAGAATCAGTAATAAAAATATATAATTGCAAACAGCACCAAGACAGTCCGTCAAGTCTATTTGCCTTACTTCTTTTATAACTTTCAGATGCAGCAAATGGAAAAACAGAGTTCTTAAATGATTGGTACGTTACATAAAGACTTCAGTATTGATCCGTGCAAAATCTGTGATGAAAGAGGTAACGCAGCGGAAAAAGTGAAAGGTTTGCCATGATGGAGTTTATGTCTTGCGAGCGCGTTTATAAATATGCATTAGTTATTTGATAGTAAGAGAAAGACGAAGACATTAAGATAGGAAACATTCGATTCTAGAAACAAATTATGATAGTTAATACGTGGTGACCAAGAACGTATACTCGAAACCAAAGTTCACATGTCAGAATACGTCCGTTGAGACACACATATATCTCGCCCTCACAGTTTATATATATTTGTATTCGTCTGTTACGGGCAGATCATTTTAGCTTCTTGTGTATCGATCTCTCATAATCTGTTTGTACCGCTTAGTTTCACTGTTTTTCACATATCTATCTATCTATCTATCTATCTATCTATCTATCTATCTATCTATCTATCTATCTATCTATCTATATATCTCATTCTGTTCAGATATTTCTATCTCAGTCTGTTCAAATCTATCTATCTCAGTCTGCCCAGATCTATCTATCTCAGTCTGCTCAGATCTGTAATATCTCAGTCTGTTCAGATAGATCTATCCATCTATCTATCTATCTATCTATCTATCTATCTATCTATCTATCTATCTATCTATCTATCTATCTCAGACTGTTCAGATCTATCTATCTATCTATCTCAGACTGTTCAGATCTATCTATCTATCTATCTATCTATCTATCTATCTATCTATCTATCTATCTATCTATCTATCTATCTCAGACTGTTCAGATCTATCTATCTATCTATCTATCTATCTATCTATCTATCTATCTATCTATCTATCTATCTATCTCTCTATCTCAGACTGTTCAGATCTATCTATCTATCTATCTATCTATCTATCTATCTATCTATCTATCTATCTCAGACTGTTCAGATCTATCTATCTATCTCAGACTGTTCAGATCTATCTATCTATCTATCTATCTATCTATCTATCTATCTATCTATCTATCTATCTATCTATCTATCTATCTATCTCTCTATCTCAGACTGTTCAGATCTATCTATCTATCTATCTATATATCTATCTATCTCAGACTGTTCAGATCTATCTATCTATCTCAGACTGTTCAGATCTATCTATCTATCTATCTATCTATCTATCTATCTATCTATCTATCTATCTATCTATCTATCTATCTCAGACTGTTCGGATCTATCTAAACTGCATTACAACAGACTCCCGAATGATCCAAGTTACAATGAGTTGTATATAGATAGTGTTAAAACCAAATATAACATGAGCAAGACTAACAATTACAAAGTAGAAAAGTTACTATTGACATCGGCGAATGAGATCTACCCAAGGAAAACGAGACAAGAATAAAAAAAGAGACAGATTAAATTATCGAGATGATGAAAAAGAGTAAAAAAAAAAAAAACAATGCCAAGGAATGAGACAGAGCACAAACACTGGAAACATAAATTAGTACCAAATGTAGGCAAACTAAAGAGGAATGGCTCAATGAAACGTGCACGGAAATAGAATGATGAAGGAGCATCATAGAATCATACATAAAGCAAATATGTACGAAATAATAAAGTAATTAACATGACAAAAGATGTGCTCCTCTACAGTTTGTATAAAATCAAAAGACAAGAGAGAACACTCATGATAGAAAAATAAAAACTACTCCAAAGATGGTGCTAATACGTCAGAGAACTGAAGTAGGGAAAAATCTGCAATTTTATTGGTCGTGATCTGGCATCTAGACCTCAGTTACTTTCCAACCACCGTAACGTAGCTTCCCTGTGAACCTTCTGCAAATATTTTCAGGATAATTTTTCTGATGAACTTTGCTGTAGGATACCTAGATTGCCGTCAATGTTTCCTCATTTTACAATTAAAATAGTTAGTTGCAGTTCTATGCTAATAGTTTCTTCTCCCGAAATTCTTGTTTGGGGAACCCTCTTCCAGTTTCTTGCTTTCAAGTCAACTTTGATCTTCAAAGATTTATGCGCAATACAAATCGTTATTTTTCCTAATTCTTTTTTTTTTATTGTTGTATATCCTTAATAACGTTTTCTTTTTCTCATATTCTCTCAAAATCAGTAACCCTTTCTGTCTTAAGGGCTTTAATGACTTGCTTGAGGTGAAATGATTATTTTAAAAATCGATAGTTGTGCATGTTTGATTCTAACGATTCCAATCACTCGTTTGACGCTGTTGATAATGATTGGTTTTGAATGTTCGCGATTTTACAAGTATACGAATTTACAGTCAGAGTAATTGTAGTTATATATGAGTGAAATGTATACGAAGCAATATGCGCGTTTTTTATGAGTTTTGTTGAGAAGAAACCATATATACATCAGGGGTTCGTCACCACTTACGCCATGGCGATTACTAACGTTGGAATCATTTGGCTACCGTTCATCCATCCTTAGGGATATTTTTCCGTTTGCGTTTAGTTTTGATGTATTAGTGTAATTTATGAGCTTGCGATCAACGACAACACACACGCAATCATATATATATATATATATATATATATATATATATATATATATATATATATATATATATATATATATATATATGTATATATCAGTGCAAACTTTACTGTGTTGAAAATCAGTAATCTCTTTTTTCTTTTATTTTTTTTTCTTCTGTTTATGACGTACGGGATAATCTGGGAAGGATTCTGTGGTTCCACGAGAAAAGGAAATGGAAGTACCGCGCAGTTTTATGTTTCCTGTGTGAAGCCATTAGCAGAATAAGACGTGTTAGTGAAAGGTGTTAGGCGAGAAAAAAAAAAAACTGAAATGAATAAAGTTAAAAAAAACAAAAGAAAAGAAAAAGAAAAACAGTTAGGTACTTGAGAAAGAAAAAAATGTTCAAACGAAAGGAAATAATTGAATGAAAATTTTTTTTTAAGAAAAAAATAGGATTTTGCTAAAGAAACATTTTTTCAATGAAAAAAAAATACTCGCAGAACAAAGGGAGGGAATCAGGAGGTTAAACAATATGGAGTAAAGGAAAAAGAAAAATAAGTAGAAAAAAGTGAGAAAATGAGAGGGAGTTGAAATGAGCGAGAAGGTCTAAATAATAGAAAGAAATATAAAAAGAATAAAAAGGGTGAAGGAAAGATAGAGGGCAAAAGATGTCAGCTGTTTCGTTATAACGAAACATTCGGCAATCATTGATCGAGCAACCAATGCTACTGGTGGTTGAAACTTATAAAATCTATCTATTAAAATTTTTTTCAGGAAAATATATTTCTCAAGTCAAGTAACTGTTATTGCTCTTTCCTGTTTAGACTGGAGTTTCCTTCCGAACGTTTTATTTAAAGTAGTGTGCAAGTTCAACATTTTGATTATATTATTATTTTCTCTTCGAATTACATGTGCTATTCATTTTAGTTGTTGCTTCTTTTGAAAGTCCCAATGTTATTTTTCTTTTGACACAGTTTATTGTGACTCTGTAGCGCCTGTACTTACAATTACATATAAGTCATTACTGCTGTTGAAAGTCCTCAAGTGATGTGGTTACCTACCGTTCGTTTTGTATTCTGTAGCGCCATTTTACAAGAAAGTGGTTGTATACACCTGACAATTTAGATATTTCGAAACGAGTTTGGGATCGAGATTTTAAGTTTATATTTTGCTTTTCAATTTCCTTATCTCCTATACTAAATTTGTTATAACTGCTCCATATACGTACACATTTGAAGTGTTTACTATTTACTAATTCCACATCCTGAATTATTATGATACATTCAGGGCTTTCATCCCAATTCCAGATGATAAGTTCGGTTTTGGAAACATTTGAGTCCTCTTTCTTAGAACACTTGGTAGAAAATATTTTGTTCAAGTCTTTTCTCATCCCAACTGTCTTTATGGAGTTTCCTGGTGTTTTTTGATGTCATCTTTAAACCCCTTTGGCAGAACGAAAACTAAATCGGGATGTGACTTTTATAAAAATATTATAGACTGTTATATAAGAATAAAGTGTCTCTGCCGACACTTGAATTTGAACATAGATCGCCAGTGAGCAAACACAGGCGATCCCATTATTGAATTCAGTAGTCCACGTTACCATAGAGCAAACGCATAAGTAAGAATTAACTATGCGTCTAATTGATCACTTTATCTACTCTATTCACTATACTATTCTCTATTCGGATCACTATTCGGTGGTTACTATTTGAGCAAGTATTATCGAGCAAGTACTATTAGTGCGAGTGCTATTCGAAAACGTCTGACACCAGTATTGTTCAACGGCGTTACTATTTTTGTATCTTCGATTACAAAGTCTTTAGATTACGAAAGTGACATGGAGTATTCGTTGACCTTGTGTGGCAATGAGTGTTCGCTGACATGACAAAATAGTTTTAACGAGACATTAAACGAAAGAGAAAAGTCGGTAGATATAGAGAGAACGAGTGAATGAGAGATAGAGAGAAAGAGTGAGAGAGAGATAGTGAGAAAGTAGAAATTCTTCGGCAACAGCGAGTAAGTCTCAATAAGGTAGAAAGAAAAAGAAGAATGAAAAGAATGCTGAAATAAAGGAGAAATAAGCAGAGATAAGAGGATGAAGAGCCAAGAGAAAGAGCTCTCTCTTTCTCTTGGCTCTTCATCCTCTTATCGCTGCTTATTTCTCCTTTATTTGAACGAGAGAGATGATTGAATAGACAGAGTAGACATTAAAAGTCTCAAGAAAACGATTAATTGAAAATAAAAGGAGGGAAATACGTTGGCGAAGAAAAGATAAAGAAATGAAGCAAATCAGTTGGACTAAATTTGAACTCGAAGTTGTTGCTTCTTAGTTTCAAATTCAGCCAATCTATTTGGTTGTCCAAAAATCTATTTTCCAATCAAGTCACCGCAGACGTCTTCAAAACCGCAGCACTTTCCTCCGTATTTTAACCGTTTTTTTTTCATCCCACTGTGTGATTGATTTCGATTATTGATTATTCTTCAAACTTTTCAGTTCTTCTAACGTTTTTGCAAAACTCTTCGGTATTACTCTAAGCCAGGCCAGAAACAAAATACGAATAGCATGCGTCCCGTTTGATTACCGAGTTTAGACCGTGGGGAGCTTGCAAGGTAGACAATATTTTTGTGTTCATCAGAATATATCCGGTGACTGATCGCGTACGAAAAAAATTCAGTTTCGTGTAAGCGTGAATTTATTCAACCAGTAGTTCACTGGCTTTGTATATAATTAATCCTTTTAACTCTCCATAGAAAAAGAAAGAGTAAGAATTTTCCCACCAGGCTCTTTCTTTCTCTCTCTCTCTCGCTCTCTCTTTCTCTCTCTATCTATATCTATATCTATATCTATATCTATATATATATATGTATATATATTATTTTTTATTTTTTCTAAGAATTTATTCTCGCGGCCCCCGGCTAAACTTCTGCAATCTATGTGTCTCTTCACATTGTTGAATTGTATAGGTTTGCTTTAATGTCTAAAAACGTGATCCGTGTCCCTGTAATGGATAAAAAGGTGATCCATGTGTTCCTTTAATGGATAAAAAAACGGATCCAGGTGTCCCTCTAACGAATAAAAAAAAGTGATCCACGTGTCCCTCTAATGGATAACAATGTGATCCATGTGCCCCTCTAATGGATAAAAAACGGGATCAATGTATTCCTCGAATGGATAAAAACGTGAACAATGTGCCCCTCTAATGTATAAAAAATGGGATCAATGTGTTCCTCTAATGGATAAAAACGTGAACCATGTGCCCCTTTAATGGATAAAAAACGGGATCAATGTTTCCCTCTAATGGATAAAAATATGATCCCTGTGCCCCTCTAATGGATAAAAAACGGGATCAATGTGTCTCTCTAATGGATAAAAATGTGAACCATGTGCCCCTCTAATGGATAAAAAACGGGATCAATGTGTCCCTCTAATGGATAAAAACGTGAACCATGTGTCCCTTTAATGGATAAAAAATGTGAACCATGTGTCCCTCCACGTTGTTGAATTGCGTCGTCTTGCTTTAATGGCTATAAAAACTGAAAGAAAGAAAGGCAACATTTTTAGCGTGGAGAACAAGGACGAAAAAGTATTTTGACTGGTTGGTTCGTTCTCTAAGACTTAGCAACACTTTGCAGGTTATTTAAAGCCATAAAATATATTTTTAGATTATAAGACTTTTTTTTAGATACTAATGGTTTAGTGATACAAGTCTTATTATTAACCGGGAGCTCCTGGAGAAGAGATGAATTCATAACTTTCCCAACGGCATTTACACGAAAGTGAATATAACGAACACAACGAGAATTGGAAACCGGCTCTACGATTAAAAAAAACGTGCGATTATCCATTAAACCACCCGCATATCCAAGCACCTGATCTTCTCAAACGACCATCCATCTAGGTACTGACCATGCTCGGCTTTGCTTAACTTCGGTGATCGTATGGGAACCGGTGTTTCAACGTGATGTGGCCGTAAGCCCCAAAAAGAAAGTCAAATAATGGAGAAGAAGATGGTCTTTTTTTTTTTTTGCACGTTCCTTTTTTTTCCTTTGTTCTTCACGTTACAATACTTTCTTTCTTTCTCTCTTTATGTATCACATTTGTACGTTTAGACTATTAAGGGTTTCGATAATGTTCTTCGGGGCCCTCCTCAGTATCCTCGTAGATACCAGCACCACCTTAATCCAGACAATCCCAGTGCTTACTGAAATGTCAAATGTGCTTTCGAATCGTTTCCACATGCGACAGCTTTTATAGGCTGAACGCTAGCCTTCATGCTTTAACGAGCTCGCTGCGGGTGTTTCCATACAATTTCCCGTTAACTTTCGCATTATTTGCAGCTTTCTATAAAGTTTAAATATGGTTTGATACGAATTAGATTTCCAGCCTAAAATTAGTGATAGTTTGCACTAGAGATTAAGCTAAAATAAATCTCCCAATTTCTACAGTATCTCGGTATCAATGTTTTCAGCAGTGCCGTTGTCTGTTTGGTTTCGATTCTTCCTCGGAATACAAGTTCCTCACATTTTATTCAAGGGTTTCGGGATTATTCCCAGCGCTCAGGTAACTACTGGCACATCTTTCACATTCCCTCACCATATTTAGTTCAGCTCTCAGACTAGGTCCTGGTACTTAACCAGCTTTCGGTTATTTTAAATGTGAGGAATTTACTGGAACAGCTAAAGCTGAATGGATTCATTTTTCTTTGTCTTCATTTGTTCACGATAATTAAATCTAGAGAATTAGATCTCGTATTCTAACATAATTCAGGCACGTAATGATTAGCGGCTCGGATGGCGGAATCGGAGAGCCGTGTTCGAATTCCAGTCGAGTTAATTATATTATAACACCATCTTTTTTCTTCACCTGCTTTGGGTAAAATAGTAGAACAGACAGGGTCCCATCGTCTTGAGTAGGAACTAGTCCAGGAGAAAGTAACTGTGAAATCAAACCTCTTGACTGCTAGGTCCTGCCTCTTCAAGCAAATCCTTGAAAAAAGTAACTTCACAAACAAAGAGACGGGGTAACCTCAACATCTCCGGTATAAAAGGAATCCGCAAGCCATTGCACTATCTTCAATGGCCCCATGGAACACAATTGTGAGATGGAGGGGAATGCTGACTACAGCGGCGCAGAATGCGCTAATTGAATAAGTTCTAAGTTGGATCGCGTTATTTATCTCATTTTCAAGAATCTAGAGGCGATGTAGTTTTTCATTTATTCTTCCTTTTTCAATTTATCATCATTTTTCATTAACTTCTCCATAATTATTATATAGTTATTTCCTTCTTCTTCGACAGAAAACGTATTTGTTTTTCTTACTTTTTCAAACACATTTTACGTATTCACCAGATGTCTGGTGCATGTAGAAGGGAGATCTTCAGCAAACTCGTCAGTATCTTTGTGGATGACATCCCTATTATTGTATTGAGAGTTTCAATTCTTACTTGAAACGCAAAGTCATTTATTTTTTAAATAGTTTTCAAATGCGACGGATATATTATGCCGGATGCTAACCTTCATATTTTAATGACGGTGGTCCGAGTTAGTTATCAGTTATCTCCTGTTAATTCCCACCTCGAAGTTCTCTACTGCCTTAACCGGGTATTGAACTCACACTTTTTGGGTCATGTCACTGGATCTAACCAACGCCTTTATCCAATGTGTCATGGATAACTGACATCCATTATACATGGCACGTGGAACTAGAACAGTCTCCCCTAGTGAGCGAAATAAAGGATTCAGTTTGACATTCCAACGACCTGAAGAAGGCCGGAGCGTACAACAGCCGAAACGTTGTAATAAATATGGCGACAAAGATGAGGACAATAATCCGAATAATGATATATATGTACAACATAATGGTGTTTCCATTGGCTCAGTTCTGGGCCAAACTTTTATATGCTTAACCTTGAAAATAATATATTTAGTAATTAAAAAAATAACTCCATCTACCTAAGATATGTTGACGATATCCTCGTTTTAGCAAAAGATATTGATGGAATACATGAACAACAACTCTACACCTAAATTCACATATGAACCTAACAATAATAATAAAGTTTCTTTACTTGGTATATTGATAGACAACAATAATAATACATTCACTACCTCCCATAAAAAAACCTACTAGCATAAACTCATACACACTTAGTGATGTAATGGAATAACCAGTCACCCCCATGAATAAGTACCTATAAAGTCTACTGTCTACGAGAGACTCGACAGAGAGAAGAAAGTGAGAGCGAGACGACGCAAATACGTCCGACCTTCCAATTAGTGGCACTCACTACTAGATTGATCTCTGTGTATAACTGTGCCGTATTTCATATTGTACTTGTTGTGTACAATAAACCTTTTCTTCTAGTATCCACCTGGTGTTATGGGTTTATTCTCTTAGCACACCAATATAACACTTAGTTATAATAGTGACTGTTCTAACTAGTATAAAATAGTAATTACATAAAATTTAATAAACCGTGTTAAAGTTAACTCATCTACAAAAAGACTTTTAACTAAAAGACATTAAACACACTCTAATTAATAATGAATTTCCTAACTACATTGGTGATGAAGAAATAAGGCAATCTATTACAAATTTCAATATAAATCAAATCGAACATAATACGCCCTCAAATAACCCTAAGCACGTTAATCTTCTATATGGTAATCAGCTGCATTCTAAATATAAACAAGATGAAATTTTTCCTGAGAAAAAAGTCATCAGATCCCAGTAAAAAAAATAAAATTAATTATATAAAATGCTAAATTTAATACAACTTTATCATTCGTAATAAATCCTCCCCACCAATTGAAGTATTACAGAATACCAACACTATATACCAATTTAAATATCACTTCGGCGAGTGCATCTCCCACAAAAAAAAAATTATTATTTGATTATTCTACAATAAAGCTATCAAGACGGCTCACTCTAAACAAGAATGATTCATTCTCCATTGCATAAAATCTGCAAAAACATTCCTGTCCATATTCACAATTTAGAATGATATTAGTCAACAATACCTGTATAATTCAACAAGAACGTAATAAGCAGAAACTACAAATTCTCGAAGATTAAAAAAATAAATCCATACTTAACAAAATTAATTATAAATATAGTGCAAATCTTCTGAAATGCTTATATTATATATTTCTTTAGAAATATCTACATTAAAACTAATTTTTTTTTAAAAAACAAGCAAACTATAACATACTAACGTGAATTCAAATCTTAACTAAGTTACCTCCTTTACATTAAAATGTTTACAATATGGAAAAAAAAATTAATATCACCGTTTCTGACATTCCGCAGGCCCGAACTGTTAACGATTTAATCACAAAAGTAAAAAGATTTACTTCGGACACTCTCAAGTATTTGACTTAGCCATCATAACCCTAAAGATCATATTGGAATATATCGAAATTACTTGGAAAATAAAATGAATAAATACAAACTTGGTACCATCCTTGCACTCTTTAATCTTGAAATAACAATGCTTATAAGTTATTACGACAGAATCTTATTGAAAAAATCACATATCTAAATTGTTTAATCAGACATGCTTAAATGAAAATAAGCTGTCAAAATAAAAGGAATATATATATATATATATATATATATATATATATATATATATATATATATATACACATATACATATATAGATAGATAGATAGATAGATAGATACATATATATATATAAAGAGAGAGATAGATAGATAGATACATATATATATATATATATATATATATATATATATATATAGATAGATAGATATAGATATATTTGGCAGGTGACCACGCGGATTAGGACGTTCGCTTTTCCGATTATAAGACCCGGTTTTCATATATATATATATATATATATATATATATATATATATATAAACATATATATATAAGTGAACATTGAAGTCAAGACTTAGATGCGACAGTTTGTTTCATGCTAGACGCAATCGTCAGGCCAGGACTACCGTTATTTTTCTGTTATTTATATTATATAATATTATATTTATATATTTTTTATTTCCGTCATATAAATAACCGAGAAAAATAACAGCACTCGTGGCCTGACGATTGCGTCTAGCATGAAATAGACTGTTGCCTTTAAGTCTTGACTTCAATGTTCACTTTTATATTTACACACTATCTATCTCTGATATTGAGCACTTTATCTCTGATATTGAGCACTTTATCCTATAAATATAACACAGCTTAAGACTATATTTCTTCGTATATATATATATATATATATATATATATATATATATATATATATGACAGGTATTCTGTGTCTATTCATTTTTTGCATCGTATTTTGTTTACGTGGGTGTTGCAGATGTAAAAACTATCCAAAGTTAATACACGCCATTAAAATGACTGACACACGCTGCCGTTTCCCCTTGCTAACACGACTTTCAGCGTTTTGATTTATCGAATTCAAGTTTCAAAATAATGCTACTTAAAACACTTGATTTTCTTTTATTCATCCTGCTTTTCACACCCTCAAAGCTGATTCATGTTAGCCGAAAGCTTGGACAGCATTTTCTTTTACATCTGTAACAGCCAAGTTTGTGAACAGCGATTCGCAATTCAGAAAAGACGATGAATAAATTCAATAGATATAGATTGCCAATTCTCTTTTATATCTATCTATATATCTATCAATATATATATATATATATCTTGGGAGTGTAACTGAGAGATAAAAGTGAAAGGAAGTGGGAGAGAAGGCTCATATGAAAGTATTGTTAATGAAAGTGATGGAGATGGGGGAGACAGTGATTGTTAACGAAGTTCCACTTTCGTGCTTTTGATGTTTGAACTAATTCTTTGGTAGTCAAAGAAAGAAATGAATAATTTCATTTATTGATTATTCTTTGTTATTCTTTAGGAATAAAAAAAGTTTCTTGCAAATCTTTATTCATTGAGGCTAGAGAGTGAATTTGAATATTTTTCCAATGCTGAAGTTAAAATTGCCGGTTTTTCAGTGGTTGGCTGTTAAGGAGGCATTTAAGGCAAGTAGGCTTTGTGTTAGAGTGCTCAATATCGAAGATAGAGATAGAACGATAATATATATATATATATATATATATATATATATATATATATTAGCGCTAATATATCACAGTCCTATTTTTTTAACACAAGCACACAATGCGCAATATCTTATATATATATATATATATATATATATATATATATTTAATACAAGCACACAATGCGCAATATCTTATATATATATATATATATATATATATATATATATATATATATATATATATATATATATATATATATATAAGATATCGCGCATTGTGTGCTGGTGATAAAAAAATAGGACCGCTTTTAAGCATATATTAATAACTATACGTTTTTCCTCACCAGTGACACGACTAGGAGTTTCATGCACAACACAATATTCTACCGGTGATGAAAAATGTGCATTTATTATATATATATATATATATATATATATATATATATATATATATATATATATATATATATATATATATATATATGTATCATCCACAGACTGTGATATATATATATATATATATATATATATATATATATGTATCATCCACAGACTGTTTCGCTGTATCACAGCTCATCAGTGTGACTAGGATCGAAACCCGACTATTTTTACATAAAACACACAGTGACTGAGAGAACTCTATTCGATTTACGGAAGAGTCTAGCATTATTAGCCGTAATAGTCAGTTTACAAATCCACGGATAAGCCTCTATTCCTGTCCAAAAGAACGATACAGAATGTGAACTCGATATATATATATATATATATATATATATATATATATGTATATATATATATATATATATATATATATATATATATATATATATATATATATATATATATATAGGCAGAGAGAGAGAGAGAGAGGCGGGGAGATGATGTGAGAGAGCCGTGCCCAATGTTTATAACAGTGTTAATATCAGCCGTTTTCGTTGAAGGAATCATACGGCATTCATTGACCAAGTATCATGGGAATAGGTTTGGCAAGTCTAGTAGCTCTTATCTTAATTTTCCATATCAAAGGAGGTTTCCTTCCTAACCTTTTGTTTGTTTGATTGATTTCTACGTCTCATCAATCCATTGCAGTTTTTTTTAAGGAAGAAAATGTTTTTTTTCGTTTGTAACAATTTTTGGGGTGGGTGGGTAGGACAGATAACATCGATTTAGTGATACAAACCTTACTAATTAACCCATAGATGGGGGAAAAACGTGGATTCATACCATCACCAAGGGGATTTGCTCTTAAGTGAATATAACGAACCCAACTAAAATTGGAACTCTGCTCAATGATTAATAATTCCGAACCATAATCCATTACCCCACCCAAGCATCCAAGTCTACAGCGCCTCGTATTCTGAAGTGGTCTTCCATCTAGGTACTAACCAGGCTCGACGTGGTTTAACTTCGGTGACCAATTTCTCAACGTCATATACCTACAAGTCTCTTTTGTTTGAAGAAGGGTAGAACGGCAACATGTTTATTATGACATTTTCTTTCTCTTCAAGTTACTTGCATTTTAGTTTTTAGTGTTGGTGAAAGTTCTCGAGCGTTGTAATAATTGTTTGATTGTTTTGTTTTATGGCATATCAAAACCTCAGTGGGTCATTTAATGGCAACAAATTTTTTTAGATAGATTCGTAAGGATAGTTTGGTAAAAAACGTGTTTATCTCTATCTATAAAAGGCAGGATGTGTGTGTGTAACGAATGCATGGCCGCAATTTTTGACGGATTTGCACCAAAATTTAATGCACATGCTCCTACTTAGCGGAAAGGCCAAGACCGACAACTCCCATCGATAATGGAAATAATCGATTTTTTCATGCTTCTATGGTAGTTTTCATGTAGTTTGCGGCCATTTTCTACTGACCAGAGTGAGAGCCTATAGCTGGCTGCCACGAATAGGCAGGAAGATTCTATTGGCCAGCGTGAGAGCAAACAGCTGACTGACACGAAGGTTAACTAGCATGCTAGCATGCAAAGAAAATCGATAGCTGCATACGTCACAAGTGGGAAAAATTTAAATCTGCATGACACTTTACTCCAATTGGGTCATTGGCTTGCTTGAACTCAGCGTTGATTCTGATTCCGCAGAACTGGGTTGTGTGTGAAAAAGTATTTGTTGTTAACATTCTTTTTTCATTCGGTTTTTCCAGTTACGAGTCCTTTTTTAAAGCTGATCGTTTTGTGTTCATTTTGTTTAGTTCTTTTTTCGTAACAGATTTAATGTTTAGTATAGAGCTTAGAAAAATTCGCAGTGTGAGATAGGCAAGAAGTAAGGCATGTAGCAACATCAGCACGGCAAAGGCACTCTTTAAAGGCAAGGAAGGGCAAAAATATTTTAAGTCAAGTGATAGCGATTGCTGTATGAGTCGTACGATTTTTGAATCATGCACGGGCAACGCAGGGCCATGCTGCTAGTGTATACATATATATTTGAACCATTTTTCAATTACTCATATTTTTTAGTACAATCCAACTTCTTTAAGGAAATTTACAATCTTGGATGGTTTTATTTTCGTAAAAAGTTTTTTTTTTAAATTACTCACTTGGTAATATTTTGTTTGCACTAGATCAAAATCTACACACTCTAACAGTATATGTTTTTCCATCAAAAATTATTGCTTGTAATAATTTTTTTATTACAAAGTATTTCTGGTATTAAAACATATTTTTACACAAGTTTGGGTGTCAACTATTTGCACATAGCTGGGACCCTAACATGTGCTACCACCCTGGGTCAGGGTGGACCTGGGAACACCAGCAATTAAGAGGTGGTTCCACGCTCCTCAAAACCTCCTGATCAGAGGCCTTGCTGTTGGACGTAGTTTATCGTCTTACCCAGGACGCTCGAGCGATGTAGTTTTTGTTGCAGTCTACAAGGTTCAAATAAGGATGATCTTTTATCATACCTACAGGCTTCGTTCGCCGGAAGCCATATTCAATTATGGTTATGAGACAGCAATTGCTTACAACGTAAAGTTTATATATTTCTGAACAATTCTGGTTTTATGCCTACGATCCATATGAAAGTTTCGATCCTTCGAGGTGTGTGTGTGGGAGGTTTATTTGAGAACATGCCTCTAATTATTTAGCTATTGTTTTGTTTGTGTAGCAACTTGTGGTGTTGAATAAAACTACCTCTAGCGCAGATTATTCAATTTTCAATTCATAGTGCATATATATGTGTGTTGAATACGCTATGCATATTCACAATTGGTTCCTTTTTCTACGGTTAACCTTTCTTCACAGGAAACTTGATATTAATCCGCTGCTCCAGATCAACAAGATGAACACTTGCATTTTACTCTAATGATAGTCACAGGAAAGCGAAAGATGAAACATCTTTAGTGTGATCACTAGTGATGGCGACGTTATGCCTCCATTCATTTTCCCCACAGGGCCTCGAATCAACACGGAGGCCTACATCAAGTGCATTGAAGAGGTAGTGCTTTCTTGGATTAGGAAGATGGCTGTAGGAAGGAACCCTCTGTCTGGCAACACGATTATGCACCATGTCACGCAGCAGGAGAAACTAGACATAGCTGTTAGATAATTTCTCAGTCAACATCACCCCTTAAATCTGGCCACCTAACTCACCAGACTGCAACCCCTTTGATCATGTGTGGGCACTGTTTGGCGAGAGACCAACAAAAATCCTCGTAACACCAAAGATGAACTGAAGGCGGCAAGAATTATGGCAGCATTTCACAGCACAAGCAAGGAGACCGTCCAGAAGAGATGGGGGAGATGCCTAAGTCGTCTGGAGGCCGTGGTTAATGCCAATGACGATTGTATTGAATAACTTTACTCTTCATAATCTCAAGATATTTATGTGTAATTTCTGCAAATATATATCTGTTAAAATGAGATGTCAGTTTTATTTTCATTTTTGCGTACGTTAGACGACAATTTATCCATTGCACTCTGTATATATGTATTGAAAAAAAGAGAGGGATATATTGTTTGGTCCGTGTCAAGGTGCATAAACAGTGTAAGAGTAGGTGAGATTTCTGACCAAGTACTTATTGATTCGATCCCTTGTCAGCCATTACGTCACGCCATTGATGTTTTCGTCGATATGTTTGGGCTAGAAAGGGCGTCAGAGAAAGATACATAACTTACCCCCTTTCAACCTCCGTTCACTTTTAATTCGTTTCCCTTGATAACAAACGGGGATATGTGCGCAGGCGCGAACATAGACATCTCTCAATGTAAATAAATAGAATGTGATATAATTTTCTATTTAGTTTTACCAACATTCCCGTTTGGTTCGTGTAAGGGAGTGAAGAAGTTGTTCATTGTCCAAAGCACTTTCGGCACTTTTTTTTTAGCCACTTTCAGGAGGATTTGTTTTTAGGTGTTGTTAATTTCTTTTCATGTTTGACTGAAGAAAACGAAAAAATAATTTAGACGTATTATGTCTAATTTAGTTTTACTCCTTTCACGTCCATGAATTAATTTCTCGGTGGCTGTATAAAAATTTGATAAAGAAAAATAACATCCTTTTCTTTCGATTAATTTCTTATTTTCCAAAGTACTTTCAATCTAATCTGAGACCATCTTCAAGGGGTTAAAATATCTGTGGATGCGTATACCTTCGAGAAAATACGTGTATAACTTGCGCTGAGGAAAATGATTCTGTATTAGGCTGAATTTCAGTCACTTGTTCTCCATTGGAAGTTTTAAAAAAAACTCCTACTATGTAGCGTGTCCCTTCAGCACGTGGACGATCATGGCTCTCCACAATTCCCTCTCCATTGTAGCTCTTACTAAAGTTTGTCTTTTTGATATCTCTCCCAATCCCTGTTCTGCCTACCACTTACAATTTCGTTAGGCAGCTTATCCGCTGTTTCCCCCTGTCCCTCTTGCCTTCAATATGATGATTTTCTAAGCACAGCTTAGATCTATCACAAGTCCGAAAGGATGGGGCACACAGTGAGGATCAAACTCACTACTCCTTTGTCCTGCGGGCATTATGGATTGCAGCATTGTCCTGCTGAAAGATCCAGTCATTTCCACACAAGCGAGGGCTTTTAGGATTTTCTCTCCAACATGCAATGTAACCAGCCAAGATTTGACACCGCTGTATAACCTGATGCTCCATTGTTCCCAAGAAGGGGATAGCCCCCAAGATTATGTCGGAACCTCCTCCACTGAGCCGTGCAGAAAATGTCTGCAGGAGAATATCCTTATCGTCTCATTATGCTCCTTAGTAATTCCAATTAATGCAAGTTATAAGTGTGCTTTTATTTTCGTTTCCCTTAAAACTGCGTTGCTCACCTGCTCATTCTATGTTATTCCCAGCATCCTTCTGTAGAGCTATCTTTCTATTTCTAAAGGCTCTTCTTTATCTGTGATGAGATTGTCCAGAATTCACTGTGTTGTAAGTGAAGTATCAAAAACAACAGTAGAAAACAGGAATTTGTTTATCAAGTCTATTGCCATTTGGTACAGGGAAACATAATGTAGAATGGAAAATCCTCTTGATGTAGGTGTATTTTTATTTCTTTCGTCCGACGGCCGAGTCCAGACTTCTAGGGAAATATACTCCCTCACAAGACACATCCATACAGGATGTCTGATACTACATAACACTTTAGTACCCTTTTCTGTCGTTCTAACGAATTTTTCTTGTTTCATAATCCTTTGCTTCGCTTTTGGAAGGCATCATTAGCTATCCCAATTTGCTTTCGTATTTTGCTGTCACATATTCCATCCTCTGTTAAAACATTTCCGAGATATTTACATCTTTGTGTCGAGATGTTATAGACTCAATATCTGAATCATGCGTATTATACAAAGAAGAGACAAAAGAGAAAAAGGCGACATCGAGGAAACGTAATTGAATTGTATAAAACGAAGTCAAACACAACCCAAATGAAGAAAATTGTAAAGATTTTGTCAACGGTACAGAATTTAAGTATGGCGTGATAAAATGGACATATTTAAAATATTTAAAATGAGGAAAGCGATAGCGTATTCAAATCATTGAAACTAGACGCTGCCTCGTTTCAACAGCAAACACTTGACACATCATTTGAAAAGCTCAGTCAATCGGCAAGAGTTAAAAAAAAGAAAAAAGTATCAAAACAAACAACCAGTGCAACAATTGGCCAATGGAAAACGAAAACAAACAGACATAGCACCTGATTGGTTTTTATTTCCACACCTTTTTTCTTTTAGTTCTTTTTTACAAAGTACACAAAATGAAAGAAGAAATAAAAGTAAAAGAAAATCAATAGAGTTTATTCAAGAACCAAGAGTCTGTTTGAATTAGATATCTTCATTTATTTATCGAAATTAACGTTTCTTCTTGATTGCGTCTTGATAGCGCGACAAGATTTAGAATTTTCAGCGAGGAGGCGTTTATTAAGAAATGGTGAATATGGTTATTTCTAGTTGGACTGAACGATATTCGAATTTGATTTTGAAGGTAGGGCATTGCCTAACCTTGGCACAAGGTGGGCGCCATCGGATATTTCAGCCTTTAATAGTTGTAGTATTGTTTGTTATACCGATTAATGAAAACTCAAGACATAATTTCCAATACGTAGTATTACATTTTGTTTCAGTCTGCTAATTTATCAATTAGTCAGCCAGTGTGTGTGTGTGTGTGTGTGTGTGTGTGTGTGTGTGTGTGTGTGTGTGTGTGTGTGTGTGGCTCCGTAAACCCTTATACGAAATATGGGCCTTACATTCAAGCCTGCGTTTAAGTAGGAAACTGACTGTGCTACTCCCTCTTGGGTGGTGTTTATAAAGGGTGTTCCAATAACTGGGACCGATTTTAAATGTGAATTAAGTTTAAGCGTCTAATGATTTTTTTTCTTTTTCTTTCAGATTTAACAACTTAAGTCTTTGGCAATTTCAACAATGGAAAGATTAACAATCAAACAACGTGTTAAAGTTATCGAAGCCTATTATGAACATCGACGTTCAAACAGAAATGCAATGAGAAGTTCCCAGGTCGCACCATCTCTCGAAACAGCGAAGTCAATTGGTCACCACGATCGTGCGACTTGACACCATTAGATTTATTCCTTTGAGGTCATCTCAAAAGTAAGGTCTATGCCAACAAGCCAACAACAATTCAACAGGTGAAGGATGAGATAATAAGGCATGTTGGTGGAGCAACTATGCAGGCAGAGACGCCATCAAAAATGTTGACCATCGAGTGGTGGTGTGGCGCCGAATCCTTGGCGGACATTTGGGCGATATTATTTGTCACACATAATGGCCATGACTTAAATAACACGATCCAATAGAGAAATAAATAAATGTTCGCCAATAACACTGATTTATTTACTGCTGACGTTGATCCGTCTTAATGAAACACCCTATATATCTGCCTGTAATACTATTCTTCCCCATGCTTGCAACTCAGATTTATCTGGGCCTGTCATGTGAGCCTGCATTTGGCGGCATGAAGGACATCTAAGTTCAAAACTATACTTAGCTTCTCTGACGTCACACTGAGTCAAAAGTATATTCTCCGGGAATTGTGGTGATTCTAGATACGGCACAATCAATATAGATTCTTCTTCTTCTTCTTCTTTGTATCGTGTCCCTTCAGGACGTGTCCAATCGTAGACTTCTACAATTTCCTGTATTTTATAACTCTAACTAAATGACTTTTCGCTATCTCTCCTAATTTCTCTTCTGTAAACCTTTTGCACAAGATCGTTAGGCAAGTTATGTGCTGGTTACCTCTGTCCTTGCATTCAATATGTCATGTGAGTATCAAATTTTAAAAGCCCACTTTCCTTATTATGTGCCCAATAAATTTCAACTCTCTCTTTCTGTTGTTAAGTAAAATTATCCGTTTTGCTTCCATTTTCTCACATGTTCAGTCTTGCTATTCTAAGCATCCTTAACCAAATTTATGTTGCGTAAAGTCTCTTCTTCACCTTTGATGAGATTGTACAGCACTCAACAATTAACACCCAGGTAGTATTTTCTTTATTTCTAACGGATTTTTCCTGTCACTTTGCTTAAGGTTTGAAAGGCATCTTTCTCTATCCCAAATGCTTCTTCGTATTTCGGTGTCGCATTTTCTCTGTTAAAACACTTCCAAGATATTTAAATTGTTGTACTTGCTTTAAGTCGGCATCTCCAATTTGTGATTTCGTATGTTGGGCTCTTCTTTTTCAGGAGTCTAGGTTCGGTACTGTTTAAAAGCCTTAAATTTCGATTGATGATTTTTAAGGCAAGGAAGACACATCGAAAGAATTGCAAAACATTATCATTCTACTTTGGTTTTCTGGCTTTTGTTCGGACACCGTACTGAATTTTTAAGGCAGGGAAGACACATCGTAATAAGAGAAAAACATTATCATTCTACTCTGGTTTTCTGTCTTTTGTTCGGACACCGTACTGACTTTTTACGGCAGGGAAGACACATCGAAAGAATAGCAAAACATTATCATTCTACTCTGGTTTTCTGTCTTTTGTTCGGACACCGTACTGACTTTTTACGGCAGGGAAGACACATCGAAAGAATAGCAAAACTTTATCATTCTACTCTGGTTTTCTGTCTTTTGTTCGGACACCGTACTGACTTTTTACGGCAGGGAAGACACATCGAAAGAATAGCAAAACTTTATCATTCTACTCTGGTTTTCTGTCTTTTGTTCGGACACCGTACTGACTTTTTACGGCAGGGAAGACACATCGAAAGAATAGCAAAACTTTATCATTCTACTCTGGTTTTCTGGCTTTGTTAGCACACCGTACTAAATATGCTTAGCAACTATCAAGTAACTTGACCGATTCGAAAACGAGAAATGGCAGTATCCAACAATTTAAGAGAGCTCTGTTATGGTATTATGGCGTCTGGTTCAAGCTCTGCACGAAACTGTTTTGATTATTGTTTTACTTCTTGTTGGACCATAAGGAATTCTGCAATCATCATGTCTTAAATGTGCTTATCAATATTCATATCGCGCTGAAACGTGATGCCTTCGATGTGCGCCTGGAAAATCGGCAGGGAGTTATTGTTAATTACATTACTGTGTGACTCAGTTTGGTACGGGGGAAATTAGAAAACATCAGAGACACTGAGTAATGGCAAGAACGAAAGAAGCAATGAAAAGTAGATGTGTGCAGGTGCTGAGTTACCTGAAAACAAAAGGATATATGTCCATATCCATAACAGTGGCGCTTTGCTAACATTTCCGGCTGACATGAAGTGGAAGGATTATATAGAATCCATTATAAGGTCTGCTACTAAGAAAGTTGGTTCACTGTGTCGTGCGAGACAATTTTTCTCTCCTGAATCCATCTTACATATCTGTGTTTACTATTCAATCAGTGTGCGATGGGTAAATCTTTCACCATATTATATATGTTTAATTTCGCGCATGCGCGTAGTTTATTTTTGATGTTTTTAACTGCACGCTATAGTAGAGTCAGTTAGGCAGCATCTATGAGAATAACTGTATCATGACGCAATTCGCTCCGCCAGAAATTCGGAAAAATCATTCTATACTGGTTGGCATTCGTGCCGAAAGCTCTAATACGAACATTTCAGAGTGTTTACGTGTCAATTTGAGGACAGTGCAGAGCATTCAGAAAGAGTTAGATGAGTCTACTGGTGATTACGAATGTGTATGTAGTGATCATTAGTGATGATGACGTTATGCCTCTATTCATCTTCTCACAGGGCCTCAGATCAACGTAGAAGCCTACTTAAAGCACAGGGTAAAAATGGCAGCCGATTTACAAAGCGACCTCAAGACCGTCGTTAAATGGGGCAAAAGATGACTTGTCAATTTTAACTAGACTTCTCTCCATTAATCACCCGAGAGACACCTCTCTGCCTTCCATCAGAATGGCCGATGCTATCCTCCAAGAAATTGGCTCATTGCGCCTTCTCGGGCTAACGTTTTCAGCTGACATGAGGTGAACGACTAAAATTGAATCCATCGCTAGATCAGTTGCTAAGTAAGTCACTTCACTGTGTCGAGCGAGACAATTTTTCTCTCCGAAATCTATCTTGCATATCTATATCTACCATTCATCCAGGCTTAAAGTATTGCTGACATATATTGTCAGATGCCCTGCTATTTCGCTGGAGCTCCTCGATAAGATCCAAACAAAAATCAGCAATATTCTTGGTCCTGATCCTTGCGGCTCGGCTTCACTGATTTTCCCAACACCATAAGTTTGCCTCTCTGTGCCTTTCTCATAATTACTTTCATGGTAATTGTTGGAATGAGCTCTACGCTATGGTGCCTAGACTTTTTTTAATTTAAGCGCAATACTAGAAAAGCGGCGAGATCGCATCAATTTACAGTTGAGCTAGCTAAACGTAGGCAGAAGTAACAGATTCTTACCCCATTCTGGCCATTCTCTCAGAAATTAACCATTTTCAGCCAGTCCTTAATTAATTCTCAGCACAATGAGTCTCGTTGTAATTCTTGATAATGCTACGAATTGTCGATCAAGGAACATTTAAACGCCTGCAAAGGTTTATATATTCATCACCTTATTTGTACGCATCAACTGTTTTCATTCAGAGATTCTCGTCGAGACCAACCGACTTCAGTATTTTTACAGAACGAAAGCGTTATCGTAGTACGTGGCACAAACATATTGTCTTCTTCATTACCTTTTAGAATCAAGTCGACACTATTTCATTTCAAAGTTTGCTTGTATGCAATACCAAAATAAATTTTAAAAATGTTACACTTGCCATAGAGCAATATAATTTAATAAATTCCATGAGGGTGGGGCGAATAATATTGGACTGCATTTTTGGACTGCAATTATTAGAAAAATCTATAAATGTAAATGTAATGAATCAAAATTTCATGAATTACTCAAACTGAATATGGAATCAATTAGCTATGTTAAATCCAATAAGGACGTGCAAATATTCGCATTTTCTCAGAAAATAATCAATTGATCAGTGTGGCCAAATAATACTGTTCACAACTATATATATATATATATATATATATATATATATATATATATATATATACAGAGAGAGAGAGAGAGAGAGAGAGGGAAAGAATATATAGATAGAGAGAATATATATATATATATATAAATAAATATATAAATATATATATATATATAGATAGATAGATAGATAGATAGATAGAATATATACATACATATATATATATATGTATATATATATATATATATATATTATAATACTAATTTTATAAAAATAATTTGCTCTACTTTGTATTGAGCACTTTTAAAAAATAAAAGTAACGAACTTTGAATTTTTATCCATCTGTTCTTTTTCTTTTGTATATATATATATATATATATATATATATATATATATATATATATATAGATAGATAGATAGATAGATATAAAGATAGATAGATAGATAGATAGATACATGCAAAGAGAGAATACATATATATATATATATATATATTGAGATAGATAGATAGAGAGATAGAGAGATAGACAGAGAATATATATATATAGAGAGAGATAAATTGAGAGAAGAAATATATAGATAGGATATAAATAGATAGAGGGTATATATATATATATATATATATATATATATATATATATATATATATATATATATATATATATATAATGATAGCTAGATAGATAGATAGCCAATGGAAATATATATATATATATATATATATATATATATATATATATATATATATACATAGATAGATAGATAGATAGATAGATAGTGAAAGAAAAAGAGAATATAGAGAGATAGATTGAATATATATATATATATATATATTCTAATATTTTTCTTATAATAAATTACAATAAAATATAAAATGTTTTTATTTTAATTTATTATAATAACAATTTCATAATAATATTTTCTCTACTTTGTACTGAGAACTTTTAAAAAATGAATGCTACTAACTTTGGATTTTTACTCCATATGTTCTTTCGCTTTTGCAGATAGATAGATAGATAGATAGATAGATAGATAGATAGATTGATATTTATACACGCATAGACAGAGAAAGGGACTGAATTTATATATATATTTATATATATATATATATAGAGAGAGAGAGAGAAAGATGGAGATAATATAAATATATATATATAGAGAGAGATAGATAGATAGATAGATAGATAGATAGATAGATAGATATTTATACACGCATAGATACATACAGAGAGGGAGAGAGAATGATAGAATATTATATATATATATATATATATATATATATATATATATATATATATATATATATATATATATAGATAGATAGATAAATATATATATATATATATATATATATATATATATATATATATATATATATATATATATATATATATATAGGGAGGGAAGTATTGACAGAGACATTGATGTCATGTGTTTTTATCAGGCCAAAGGGTGAGAAACAGAAGTTGAAATTGATAGGAAAGTCAAAACACAATGGCTTATTTATCATATCACGAAACAGATAGATAGAAGACAGTGAAAAAGAAAAAAAAAATCAATATTACAAAATTTTTTAACATTGCCCGAGAACCCGGAAGCCTAAATAGGAATAACGAGAAAAAATTACTTTCTTCGAGAAAGATATCTATAGATTGTCGAAACACAACCTTCGGAATGACATAAGCAACAGCATACGAATCAACAAACTACCTTTTACATGATTGCCTTGAGCATATATCAATAGATTGTGAACCGACCCCAGCATATGTCATTTGAAGGGGTCATATGTATGACGTACGTTTTAACACCCTCACGAATCTTTACATTCCCAAGTTATTAGCTGATATCTCATTTTGACTATTACACTAGAAGTATACAGCGAAAGTTATGAACAGATATTTACTCGATTTATACCGAGTGTAACAGCAAAACTGTCCAAACCATGTAACAGCAAAATTGTCCATTTCTTAGATTAAGATTTGAACCGTTGTATCTGAGAAATGATTAAAATATCTTACAGTAATTTTCCGAGGATTTTGTAACACTATTGGACTGTACATTGTGTAATAATAATGTATAATTTTTCTCCAAGATTAACAGAAGAATCATGATGAATCGATCAGAAACCAAAATGACCTGTTCATCATTAGTTAATCATAGCTAAGGATCGGAAGCTCATGAAGGATTAAAATTAAGTTAAAATATATAGAGAGATTATTCCAGGATCATTTTCCAACTCATTAAAGATGAACCTCGTCATTTGTAACCTTCTAACTTTCTATCCTGGAGTAACAAGATGCCTCACACATTTCACATATGATTTCATTTTCAAGTCTTTTTTCACGGATCTTTTGAATGCCATAGCTGAAACTCCTCTCTTACGTGCCAAACGTCTTATGGATTGAGTTGGATCTTTTCTAATTGATCTCTTTAGCTTTAAGTTGAAATGTTGATCCATGTTCCTGTTGTGACCTCCTGATCCAGTTTTCTCTCTACTATTGCCCGTTTTTAAAAAAAATTATTCCCCGTTCTCTTGATTGTTCTTGAATGGACTTTGAAGATGGAAGTCAGAGTATGAATGTTGGTACCATTACTGAAGGCCTGAATGAGCTTTTTCCTCTCAACATTGCTCAGTTGAGTAGACAAAACGATTTTAACCTGATATCTTTCGAGCTGAATAACCCAAAGGGGTTTTCAGTGATTCTTACGACAAATGGTGTTAAGATAGCTAAACGTCTTATCTGAATATCTGGAAAAAAGAAACTTAATTAGTTTAGTTTTTTTTTTTAGTGGGGTGGACAATTATGCTGTTACACGATTTGGACAATTTTGCTGTTACACCTGGTATTTAGATTATTGTCCTCGTCTTTGTTGTTATTTGTACAGCGTTTAGGTCGTTCCTCAGTTGTATATTGATCAGGGTAACCTACTGGGAATTCTTAACAGAACCTTTTACTTAATCTACGCACAATTCGAGGATACATGAATGTATTGGCTGTGTCGAACAATATGCATATCATGTTGCGAAAAAATGCATGTGGATAAACAGATGCTAATGTTCAGTATGTGTAATAATCAATTTATATATATAATAACAATATGCAGTATATAATAACAATGACATATATTATATAACAATTACATATATAATTGCATACATATATTATATAACAATATAATAACGTTCAGTATATAATAACAATTTTTATTATGTATTATAACCAATAAATCAATGAATAAGATGATAAAATATGAGCCGGCTCGACGAAATCATTTACGGGGGTCATTGGTAATTTTTACTTCCTTTTCTTGTAGAAATTAGTACGCACTTCCGTTAAGGGATTTTTATTTATTTATTTATTTTTTGTACTTAATTTCAGAAGAAAGTTAACTTTCATACAAATATATGTAAACATCGACAAATAAAAGAATAACAAAGTATTTTTTTTTATGAAGAACAAAAAGAAAAATTAATCGTTCTCTCTAACCCCAAAAACATTAGGACAATTGAAGTATTTATTTAATTTAATGTTTTTTATTTTTTAATTTCTTCCCTTCTTCTTTAGGGTTAGGTGTTAAGGTTAGGGGAGGGGGTTTCTTTCTGTGTAGAAGAAGGGGACAAATGAAAAACTAATGAAAATATAGAATCAACCCATCTACTTTAACAAGTTTGTGCATTAATTTTTAGCGGGTACTAATTTCTGCAAGGAAAGGAAGTAAATAGGCCTATTCAGCAGTGAATTTAGCGCTCGGGTGTTGAAATGAAAAGTGCACAAGGCCATCAAGTCCTGTTTGGTTATAACGGCCAGTGGAATATCTTTTCTGTTTAAGAAAGATACTCATAAATTAACGACCTACACAGATTTAACTTTTTCTCTGAGTCAGGTTCCTTCGGCACATGGACGATGATGACTCCTCACTTATCCTTTATAAGGAAGTTTTTTTCTTTTTGCTATCACTCCTCACCATTTTTTCATCCATTTACAGAAGATGTTTAGTTAAGTTACTTCCTGTTTTCATCTCTTCCTCTTGCCTTCAGAGTCTCAAACGTTCGAGATCTTCTTTTCTCATTATATATTGCAAACATTTCCATCGTCACTTTCTGATTTTATGGTTTGGTTTGTTTTGTTTTTTTTTGTTTAACGGCAACAACTTATTGGTCATTTAATGTCGAAATATTATTTTCTTGTGAATTTTAGTGACTTTTTTTTTACAAAATATATTGCTGGTAATTTTTTAAAAATTTACTATCAAATTGTATTGCTGGCAAATTTTTTAAAATTTACTATCAAATTGTATTGCTGGCAATTTTTTTAAAATTTACTATCAAATTGTATTGCTGGCAAAGTTTTTAAAATTTACTATCAAAATGTATTGCTGGTAAGTTTTTGTAATGCTTTTTTTTATATTTTCATGTTTTGACCCCAGTTCGGAGGTACACTATTTGCACAAATTTGGGATCATAACAGGTGGTACCACTTCTACTCCAACAGTTATATGGAACTCTTTTCCGTTTCTTTACTTCCCTAATAACTACCATATCAAAACTTTAAATGCAACGTCAATCGCCATCTTCGGTCATCTTGAACACTGTTCTCTTTTTGACCTTTCCTCTATCCTCCCCATTCGCAATCTTCTTCTCCTCTTTCACTTTCACTTTCACTCTCTGTAATTTTCTGCCCTACTGTTTTAAACATTTTACACTGGAATTTTAATTTTTCTTAATTCCTTTTTTATTATAAATCCTTTAGCCGTTTCCTTTTTCTTTTTTCCTCTTCCGTTTTTCTATCTGTGTGTATGGATCGATTCCGTTTCTAAAAATGCTTAAGTCTGAACAGATGAATATATAAATATATTCATAAAATAAATTATAACCGAGATGGATTTTTAAGGATTTTCTAGACTTATTATTATATTGTTCAGTTACATACATTGAGCACCCTTTGGATTATTGGATTCCACCTTGGAATTATACCTACCAATTACCAATTGGTATTATATGTATATATATATATATATATATATATATATATATATATATATATATATATATATATGTATATATATGAGATTTACATAAGTGGCTACAAATATTTTAGAAGACACACCCATTTTTTTTCAAACCATTAAATCAATTTTCATGGGTCAAGGTATTGGAAAACTTATTCAAGAAAAACACATTTGTCAACAGGGAATTAACCCTAATAACCTTATACTGGTAAAGCAAATTTTGGGTAGGTATGAGGGGCACATTTCTTTACTAATAATTTTGTTAGCACAAGCCGATAGTTGATAATTTTACTGTTAAAGAACGTGTGTATTCACTAAATATATAACATTTATAGTAATAAACACACACACAAGCGTGCATATATATATATATATATATATATATATATATATATATATATATATACATGTGTGTGTGTGTGTATTTGGAAACCAATCCTTTGATGTACATTTCAATGAAATGTGCATATATATATATATATATATATATATATATATATATATATATATATATATATATATATATCCAGAGAAAGAGAGAGTGAGAAAGAGAGGTCGGGGAGTAATAGGAACAGAAAGGAAGGAATAGATAGATGAACAGAAATTTGGAGGAATAGATCGATAAAGAAAAGAAGAATAGATAGACAGATAGATAGAGTGTGAGATAGAAATAATAACATACTGTGATAGATAGATAGATAGATAGATAGATAGATAGATAAGAACAGTTTGGCATATAGAGAGATAGTTATAAGGACATAATTATATAGATGAATAGAGAGAGAGAAAGTGAAAGAAAAAACATATCTTGTGGTTGAGATATATGTGCTTATTTCCATTGCTGCAATCAATCTTTTTAGAGCCTATTTTAAAGACAGGCTGTCAAATGCAAAAAAAGCAGAACTTCGTTTAACAGTCAAATGTAACCCAGTGCAGCCATGTCATTTTATTTGACAATCTGTTGTATACAACAACTGTTATTAAATATCTATTTATTGTTTAGAGTTGCTATTTATCATTTTGTTTTTTGTTTTTTTTTCATTTTGGAAGGGTGACAACACGAGTCGAGTGAAGCGTAAACAACAGGATCTGTCAAATATTTGTCGTAAGAAAATTATGCATTCTTATCATGTCGGCAGGAAAAGCCAATTTTCTGTTATAATTTCATAATTTCCTTCAATCCACTGTTTTAAATTTATATCACAGAACTTGTGCTTTGAGAATTATATTTTATTTACGTGTGACGCTGCTGCCATGTTCATGAAAGTTGTAACAGTTTATTTTTCTCAAAAAAAAAAAAGAAGAAATTCCTGACATTTAAAAAAAAAACATGCGCATCTGTATCTACAAAACGCTACCCAAACACTCGCTTAATTTGAGGATTATTATCGAACAGAATATTGAACGAATTTTTACAGCCACCCTCGATGTGCAGTACGGTTATTGAAACCTCGATATAGTCAAAGGGGGCAAGGTTCACTCCAAATTTCATTTGAAGGTGTTAGAATCTATTTATATAAAGTCCTACCAGCTACCTCTCTGTAGAATGTAGGAGTTTTTCTTAGGCATAGATCTAAGTAGACTTTGGTTTCTGTATAATATCCATTTTTTGTGTTTATTTCAGTCGCTGTGTACATATCTAGTCCTCGATTGAGCTTTGACGAAAGAAGATAGATAAACTGGTTAAGCTTTTTTTTCTGGTGTATTGTCTTTCGATATTACCATTTTACCGTAATAAAACTCTGCCATGCCGTGTTTTATATTCAGTGGGTGCTAATACCGCGCAAGCTGATACAAGATGGTCAGTTGTTTCTTGATATTTATCACTGAATCTTCAATTTGGGCTAACACAATTTTTCATTATGTGTGTTCTGTACTTTCTAGTTAGTAAGCTTTGGTCCTTTGTAGCAAGAATAAAACTTTCTGTTTCATCTTTTAACCCTGCACTACATAGCCATTGAGACGTACGGGGTTTGTCTACATCAGCTTGTTTGATACTCGAAGAGTATTGACCATCGTTTCTGTATATGGTCGCTTTCATTTGCCTTTGCTTTCTTTTTTAAGTATTTTTTCAGCTTCAATTGGCGTATTATCTTTTATTTGTATTTCTTCTCCCATTTGAAATTCCATTTTGAACTCAAGTCATATAAATTAATTGGTAGGTTTTCTTTTTAAAAATCTTTTATGATTATCTCTGGGCTACTTGCATTAATTTTCCTGTCTGTGCGAATTGGGAAATTCCACACTTCATCACTATTTGTGACATCATTCGGGTGGTGTTCGTACCATCCATTTTGAACTTGTTGGCTTCCTCTATTATTGAATACAGTCGCTTACTACTTTCATGTTCTTTGACACAAAACATTATCCAGTCTTCTGTAGTATCTAGGTAGCTTTGAGGGCCAATTGTTGTAGTTTAGTAAGATCGTTCTAGTTGAACTAATCCTCTGCCTCCTTTGGATTTGGGCAAAAACATGCGATCACCATCAGGCTTGGGATGGTGCATGCGGTGGCAGGTGAGAAGCTTTCTAGTTTTGGCATTCATTCGCTTAATATCAGCTATGGTCCAGTTAAGGATGTTGAAACTGTATTGCACCGCAGGGACAGCCAAGGTGTTTGTCGCTGATATTCTGTTTTTTGAATTCTTCTCGGTATTCAGTACCAGAAGCACATGCCTGTAGTACCCCTTTCTTACCTCCGACATTTGGAAATGCTGTATCCTTCGCTAATCCTTATAGGCCACCGCAAGGAAAGTTGGTTCTCTGTGCCGAGCCAGGAAATTTTTCTCCCCGGAATCGATCCTCCTAGTCTATAAATCGACCATTCGCCCTTGTATGGTCTGGGGCCCCTGCTGTTTGCCTCAGGGTTCTTGATAAGATCCAGAGACGGATAGGCAACGTGATTGGCCATGATCTGTCATCTCGTCTGCAGTCGCTCTCTCACAGACGCGATGTTGCCTCGCTCTGCCTTTTTTACAAGTATTTCCACGGTAATTGCTCCGAGGAGCTGCGTTCGCTTGTTCCCAGGCCTCGTGAATTTAAACGCCCCACGAGGCTGGCATCCCGCTCCCACCCCTACACCGTGGAAACTGTTAGATGTAGACGTCTCTTCTACTCCAATAGCTTCATGTCTCGCACATCTCGCCTATGGAACTCCCTTCCCTATTACTGTTTCCCTAACAAATACAATCTCCAACGGTTTAAGTGTAGCGTCAATCGACATCTCCAGTTGCCTTGATCTATCCACTTCCCTTCTCTACATCCTTTCATTTTTCATTCCTATCTGCTCTCGCTCCAAATCTTCTGTAACCCCCTTGCCTTGATCGACCCACTGTCTTTCTCTTTCACCACATCCCCTCCTTTACCACTCCTATCTGCTCTTCCTCCAACCCTTCTTTAACCCCTTGCGTGATAGTGGCCTCCAGCCTTGCTTGGGGTGATACGCTTAAAAAAAAATCCTCTAGTCTTTGTGACAAAATGGAAATCTATTGAGTGTATTTCTGTAATACTCTCTTTCTTGAATGTTACTTTTGCACATTTATCTAATCCGAAATCCATACTTATGTCGTCACT
This sequence comes from Acanthosepion esculentum, assembly GCA_964036315.1. Classification (NCBI taxonomy): domain Eukaryota; kingdom Metazoa; phylum Mollusca; class Cephalopoda; order Sepiida; family Sepiidae; genus Acanthosepion; species Acanthosepion esculentum. The sequence continues at coordinate 53,683,529 of OZ038494.1, forward strand.
GAAACATTTTACAATATTGAGCAGCCCCTTCAACGCATTGTCGTATTTGGCAAAGAGTTGGAGATCATACATGTAGAGTGGGTTATTGGGTATTTTCTTGGTTTAGTTTGTAACCATAGCTACTGTTGTTTAGTTCATACGTAATGGGAGTTAAGGACATACAAAACAGAAGGGAGTGACAAGGATTCTCCTTGAAAGATTCCTCTTTGGATATTCAGTCGTTGGAGATGGTAGTGCCTCTGTTGTGACTGAGGTATGATTTGCTTTTCCACGTTCTCATGCTCTGTGTAAAGAAATATACTATCACTATTATTATTATTATTATTATTATTATTATTATTACATATTCACGGATTATACCTCCCTTGTATATTTTGCATTTGCTCTTTTTATTATCATTATTATTAATAACTAATCGCATATACTCCCATATTAAAGTAACATGAGACAAAGTAGGAAAGTTTTACCTCGACGAAACTACCTACTTATAGCAGGTGTTCTTTTACTGGAGTGAGGAACAGGCTCGTATGTGGAGAAACCAAAACATATGAGGAAGAATCAATAAAGATATTTATCAGTTGCCACTGACAAAGAACTTGCACTGAGTTTATTTACCTAGATTTGAAATTTAGCCACGTTAAAAAACAAACAAAACACAACAAAAAACAACCCCAAAATAATGAGTTTTCATTTATTATATCAGTTTTCGATGCTGAAACTCAAAAAGCAACTGGAAAAGAACATAACGTGTTCATGACGGTTTAAATTATTCATTATAAAGAATTTTGGTGAGATTCATCAATGATCCAACCACACCACTCGGAGATGGAGTGCAAGTGTAGTCTTGAGACGTTTAGCTTTTGTTATTCGCTTTCTTTCTTTAAGGGTTTTGATATTTCATCGGTGAGGTGGGATGAAACTATAGGGCCGTTAAAACAACGTAACCCGAAGAGAAATAGAGATAGACATAAGACAAGGTATTTAGCAAAGAATGTGTTTAAACGTAAACTGCGAAATGCCGAGTGTGTAAAACATGTAAAACGTGAAGGTTTCGTTTTATTCTGGAAAAAATGGAATCTTTTAAAACTATTCTCTAGCTGTTGAGGGGATTGGAATGTCTGTTATTTTTTCTTTGTTCGTTTGTGATTTTTTCTGCATAAGACTCCAAAATACCTTCCTCAACCCAATTTATAGGCAGAAGCACACAAATGCATGCTGGGATTTCTCCCTAGCCAATAAAACGGTTCACAGTTTCATATGACTCAGTCTTGAAGTTAGAACGCTACGTTTGTTTATCCGAATTTGATCTTGTGTGCCCACTGCATTTCTTAGTTTGTGAATTTTTTGCATGTTAGTGTTGCTTTGACTTATTACTGTTAATTTGTCTTGCAGTTATTGTTTATTTGATTTATACTATTTTTCCCTGTACTTTTCTTTTTTGTTATTGTTTATCGTAAACTTTGTCAACCCTGTTTTTTTTTAAAGTTCATTATTTTTTTTACATTTAACTATATCCACTCTCTCTACAGCATCTTAAAAATATATACATATTCCAAAAAGAAGAAACAATCGTATATGTCAGTAAAAATATTTCAGAAATTTACTGAATTTATAGAACATAGTGTTTGCGTTATTCTGGAAGGTATAAAACAAGTGTATTATTCTATAAACGTGAATACTACTCCTAATCATAAGCTGACCTTCAGCTGATATATTCGTGGCTTTGGGCCAGTGGAGATTTTCATGAGGCCATTCCCATTTGTCTCATGGCATAACATAGTAAGAATCGTTGTATTTTTACTGAATGGGAACAGAATCCATTTATCCATCCGCCTGATGAGTTGCATGATATGGTTGAACGCTATCGTGGATTGCAAGCAATGATTAGTCAAATGAAACATTTTTTTCATCTATGTCTTCTGTCGTGGGCGTAGACAGAAATTGGGTCGGTGTGTAAATATATAACATGTAATATTCAGAGATCGATCGATCGATAGATAGATACAGACAGTTACATACATAGAAAGGGAACGAAAGATAAAAATATTCTTTAATATCTACGTTACAATAGCTTAATAAAAATTCAGTTATGATCTCAAATTCCTTATCGTATTGCGTAGCTTCAGCGACACCACATCTTCCAACGTTTTTGCAACATTGCGGACTTGTTTGGGGATATATGACGTTGGTGTGATGACGTTGTTGGGATCCGTCTGCCCAGGGTTTTTTTGTTGCTCTCTGAAGGACGGGATTTTTTTTTTTTAAGCTTATCACCCCAAGCAAGGCTGGAAGCCACTAGCACGCAAGGGGTTACAGAAGGTTTGAAGGAAGAGCAGATAGGAGTGGTAAAGGAGAGGATGTGGAGAAAGATAGTGGATCGATCAAGGCAAGGGGGTTACAGAAGATTTGAAGCGAGAGCAGATAGGAATGAAAGGTGAAAGGATGTGGAGAATGGAAGTGGATAGATCAAGGCAACTGGAGATGTCGATTGACGTTACACTTAAATAGTTGGAGCTTGTATTTGTCAGGGAAACTGGAATAAGGAAGGGAGTTCCACAGGCGAGATGTGCTAGACATGAAGCTATTGGAGTAGAAGAGACGTCTACATCTAACAGTTTCAACGGTGAAGGGGTGGGAACGGGATGCCAGCCTCGTGGGACGTTTAAATTCATGAGGCCTGGGAACCAGCGAAAGCAGCTCATCGGAGCAATTGCCGTGAAAGTATTTGTAAAAAAGACAGAGCGAGGCAACGACGCGTCTGTGAGAGAGCGACTGCAGACGAGATGACAGATCAGTGCCAATTACATTGCATATCCGTCTCTGGATCTTATCAAGAACCCTGAGGCAAACAGCAGGGGCTCCAGACCACATATGACAGCAATACTCCATGCAAGGGCGAGGGATTCCAAATATTTAACAACACATCATTTAAATGGGAAGATTCTGGAAGGTATTGTTCGCTATTCCAGCCGTCCAGATTTGTTTCACGTTTTCTGTTGTCTATTATAAAAATTCGCTCGTTTGATTCCGACTTCTAAGAACTAAATAATGAAATCAGATTATCTTGTAATCTGGTTATACATCGAGAATTCAGTCCATTAGTGCAGGCTTATTCATATCCAAAAAAAAAATTAATGTTTATTTTTTTTTCAACTTATTTTCACAATAGGTATAGGGCAATCACCCCCGCCAAATATCTGCTAACCATAATTAAATAATGAAAACATCTGAAAATGCTCAAATACTACTCAGGTAAAAAAAAAAAAGAAAAAACTGGTCTAAAATCAACGTAATGTGTTCCACTCCGAGATTGCCTATGAAGAAACTTTGTTTTCGTTGTCAGTTTTTCCGGTCCGTCAACTCATCCAGTATTTCATTCTCTTATACCGTATCCTTTTTATCGTGTCATTTTTCGTTCATCTCTTAAGAAACTTGTTATATTTCACTTGTTTGCTTTATATTCATTTTGTTTCCATTGCTATATTTTATATTTTTTATTTCTTTTAATTCTTCATCTTTGTATAATGTTCCCAAATTCTTTCCGTCTTCTTTCCATCGTTTTCTTTTATTGACGTCTTTTTTTCCCCTTTCTTTCCTTTGCTTTGTCTGTTTTTCTTTTCTTTCCACTTGCTTCGTTTTTTCTGTCTTTCCTTTGATTCGTCTTTTTTTCTTTCTTTCTTTTGATTCGTCATTTTTTCTATCCTGTGCTTCTTTCTTTCTTTCTTTCTTTATTTATTTCTCTTGCTTCTTCTTTCTTTCTTTCTTTCTTTCTTTCTTTCTTTCTTTCTTTCTTTGAGTCTTCTTCTGTCTTCATTTTCTTAGCTTCTTGCATCATTCTTTCTTTTGCTTCATCTTTCTTTCATTTAACTCTTCTTCTTTCTATCTTTCCTTTTCTTCTTCTTCTTCCTCTTCTTTTTCTTCTTTTGATTCTTCTTTCTTCCTTGGTTTCCTTTGCTGCTTCTATTTTCTTTCCTTCATTTTTCTTTCTTTCCTTCGTTTTTCTTTCTTTCTTTCCTTTGCTTCTTCTTCTTTGTATGTTTCCTATGCTTACTTTCTCTTTATATTCATTCTTTTTTGTGTTTCGACTTTCTCTTTTTCTGTTGCTTTTTCATCGTTGTATTCTTGCGATTAATTTTTTCCTACCTTCACCCTTTTTATATTATTTTCTGTTGTGGATTCCGGGATGAATCCGATATCAATGAATAACAAACCCTAGGAATGGATAATAAAAATTAACGTAATAATACAAACTGGTAATAAGGGTTAGTAGATCCAGGAATGCGGGTTATTAGCACTAATATATATATACAGTCTTGGTATTGAAGTATCGCGGTATGACTCTTTACTGAGTCTACGTGCTCGCTAACTGTGACGCTGGCCACCGTCTCTGTGTGTGACTTACTCTACTACTACTGAACTCTACTACTCTTCTGTCGTTCCGTCTCGACTCTTCGGGTATTCACTGGCAGTAGTATATGTATACACTGTGTGAGTCCATTTGTGTAAAAAGGGGAGACTCCTTAACACCCACCTCCTTTGATAGAGAGTTAGTATTTTTTTCTCTTATAGTTGATGATCAGAGGTTTAGTAAATTTTCTCTTCCTATTTAACCTTCTAAATTCTGTATCTTCCTGTGGTCTTTGAATCTCAAAAGCTTCAAAGATTGCATCCATTGAATCGTCATTTTCTGCGGGTGACGAGCTTGGCTCCTCAACCCGTATTTTTTGTATTTGGTCAATATGTCTTCTATGGGTAAACTTTTCGCCTTGTACTGTGTACATCAGGTTTCCCAGTCTGTTAATTATTGTGTCAGGCTCCCAGTAAGCCATATTGTTTCTGAACATCTTAAAGTAAACTCGTTCTCCTGGTTTAAATGATCTCTTTGGTACAATAGGTGTATACTGGTTTTTGTTCTTGTTTGGCAATAATTTATCAAACACAGACCGTATTCTCCAGGCAAACATCAATTCCGCTGGTGAAAGACCAGATGGTGTGTTTCCGTTAGGTGTTATTCTGTATACTTGGAGGAACTGCTGTATCGCTTTTTCCGTCGGTACATCTTCGGCTTTTTTAAAAGCTCTTTTTAGTGTGTCTACGAATCTTTCGGCTTGTTCGTTCGACCTCGGGTGGTACAGAGCTATCTTGATATGCTTTACTTGGTATGACTCACAAAATTCTTTGAAGTCACTGGAAGTAAATTGTGTACCGTTATCAGTTACCAAGCAATCCACGACGCCGAATCTGGCGAATAATTCGTGTATACAGTTTATGGTATTTTCTGTCGTCGGGTGTTTGTATCTGGAAACCTCAGGCCATTTACTGAAACTATCTACTATTATTAAGTAGTAGGAACCCTCTATGGGTCCTGCGTAATCCACGTGGATTCTGGACTACGGTCTGTCAACTTTAGGCCATGGCTTTTGTATAGAGGGTGGTGCTTTCGCCGCAGCAGCACAGCCTTTACAACTTTCCACCATTTGCGTAATATCATCGTCCATGTTAGGCCAGTAGACAAAACTTCTCATAAGTGCCTTCATCCGGTTTTTTCCCGAATGTCCTAAATGAAAATCTTTCAAGATTCGCCTTCGTAGCGACTTCGGTATTACCACTCTCTCGTTATACAATAATATGTAGTCACAGATTGAGATGCTGTCTGCTAAATTCCTTTCTTTCTCTTCTATTTTTTCTTGGTATTCTGAATAAATTCATCCTTTTCCGCTTCTCTTCTTATCTCTAGCAAAGTCACAGGTAGTTCCTTTATTGTATTGTATAACACTTTACTGATTTCATCTTCAGCTTGTAATGCCGCTAATACCGAATCTTCCAACGGTTCGCTTTTCGCCGGTATTAATCGTGATAGTCCATCAGCGTGCCCAATTTTCTTTGGTGGTAAGAACTCAAGTTTGAAATTGTAGTTTAGTAACACAGTTACCCATTTTAAAAGTCTGTTCGCTGTATAGACTGGTAGACATTTTTTGAACCGAAAATCGTAAGAAGGAGTTTGTGGTCCGTTTGAAGCGTGAACTATATTTAATAAATAATATCTGTGAACACGAGTTATTGCAAATATTATGCCTAATGCCTCCTTTTCGATCTGTGAATAGTTTCTCTCCGCCGGTAATAATGATCTAGATGCGTGCGCAATGGGTTTCTTTGTACCGTCCCGCATCTTGTGTAGAATACACGCACCTACCCCATGTGAGCTCGCGTCACTTGCAATAATGATTTCTAATTCGGGATCGAAATGTGTCAGTGCTAGCTCCGAAGTTAATTTTTGTATTATTTCCTTAAACGCCTTTTTACAGTCATCTGTCCAATTCCAATTATTCTCCTTTTTTAGTAACTCATTTAGTGGGGCCCTCAATTTATGCATATTATCAATAAATTCGCCATAGTAGTTAGCTAGGCCCAGAAAACTTTGTAATTCTGCAACGTTTTTTTGGTTCAGGCATGTTTTTAATTGCCGATGCCCTCTCTGGGTATGGTTTCCTGCCACTTTCATTATTTATATGGCCTAAGTATTTAATTTCATTTGGGAAAAAATCACACTTTTTTCCTTTTACTTTAAACCCAAAGTCCTGAAGTCTTCTGAAAACCTCCTTTATGTGCGATGTGTGCTCTTCAACATTGTCGCTCTTAATTAGAATGTCATCCAGATAAGCGGTCGCAAAATTATGGCCCGTGAGCATTGTGTGCATCGTCTGCTGAAAAATTGCTGGTGCAACTTTTGCCCCGAACGGTAGTCTGTTGAATTTGTACAACCCTTTTTGCGTATTAATACATAGAATTTTCGTACTCTCTTGTACTGGGATTTGCAGATAAGCCTCACTTAGATCTATTTTGGAAAATATCTTACCGCCGTTGAGCTTTGTAAATATTTCCTCTGGGCTCGGTAATAGTTAATGATGGTCTTTTATAGCCTTATTTAGTTCCGTCAAAAAATCTGCGCATACACGGATTTCTCCTGATTTCTTTTTTACATAGACTACCGGTGCTGCCGATTCACTAAACTATTTTTGAAAGGATCCCAGTTTGTTCAAGTCTCTCTAATTCTTTGTCGATTTTTTCTATAGTAGCAAACGGTACGTTTAGCTTCTTTTAAAAACTGGTTGGACGTTTTCTTTTAATTCAGTTCTAGCTGTAAATTTGTTGCATCGTCCCAACCCGCTCGCAAATACCTCGGGAAATTGATTATGTAATTCTTCCTTTAACTTTGTCGCATCTGATGGTTCACCGTCTAACATTTTGCAAAATGAGCTGATAGGTAGGTCCCAAACGTCGAATTTTTGCATCCAGTCTGTACCCACTAGATTTTCTGTATCTTTCATTACGTATATCTTAAGTTTTTTTTTGTTTTCCCGTGAAATTTAACATTTACGATTATTTCTCCTTCGAATTTTATACGCTTTCCTGTGACCGACTTAGCAATTTTTTGTGTATGTAACATGGTTGGTCGGTTAAGCTTTTTCCATGTCTGTAGGTTAATTATCATTAGATCGGAACCCGAGTCTAGTTGCAATTTTATCTTTTTATTTAAGATTTCAAGTTCCACATATTTCCTTATATTGGTATTGTCTTCATCATACATCCTAGTAGCTCTTATCCTACTAGTAGCGTTTCTGCTCCTACATTGGGATGCGTTGTGCCCCATTTTTCCACACAGATGACAGTTTATATATTTAAAACGGCAATTCTTATTCCAGTGTAGTCCTCCACATCGATAACATGCAGATGGTGGGGGAGCTTATATTTGCTTCGATTTTCGTCATAATTTGCCCTATATATTGTACTTTTTCCTTTATTATAGATTTTTTGTTTTCTTTCCGTGGAGGGTGAGGAACGTCGATTTTTGTTTAACTTACGTATATGTGATACCCCTGACTCCTACTCAGGCATTTTTGGCAATCATCTGATAATTGTTGTAGTGTTAGTCCAGGTTTATTTTGTAGTTTTGAAAACATTCTTTTGCGCATTTCATTATCTTTTGATGAGACTAACCCTTGAACAAAGATGAGACACTTGAAATTGTCCGGTGTTAATTCTGCCTACTTGAAGCCGTCGCAATGTTTATTCACGATTGCAGCAAACGTGGAATAGTCCTCATTTTCACCCTTTACCAGGTTAAGACATTTCCACCTCTTGTGAAAGAGTGACGTTTTTGGACTGAAAAGCTCTGTAAGACATGTAACTGCTTCGTCAAACGTTAATTCGTTCGTCTTTTTTGGCAAAATGTAATCCACAAATTTTGTGTATTCCTCTGTTCCTAGTTTTCTGAGCAACAGACGTAGCTTCTTTGCTCCTGTCCAGTTTTGACAATCGATGTTAAAGATGTCTTGGTGGCGTCTAAAATAATCCCCGAAATTTTTATCCTCTTCTATAGAGTATTTAAAAGTTCCTATCGTATTCCTGCGTCTTGGAAAAAAGTCGCCTCTTTTTCGATATTTTGTTGATTGTTACCCGCTACCTTTAATATTAGTTCCTGCGTTTGTAGTAATTGTTTTTGCCATTTTTCTTCCATTCTTTTCTGGAGTTGTAATTGCTGTTCCTTTTGGTATTTTACAAGTTCAACTAAAATATTTTTAAAATCCTCCATGATAAAAGTCTTGAGAAAAACTCGCTTTTTCGTATTTTAGTCCTCGTAAATCATTTGTCGCCAAGTTGTTGTGGTCACTGGCAAAAAACGGCAAGGGCGACTTTTGTTTTTTTTCTGTGTGAGTTCGAATTCCTCGTCGTGGAATTTGTTGTGGACAACGAGGGCGAATTTTGTTTCGATGTCCTTCCCGTGTGAGTTCGAATTCCTCGTCGCCAATTCGTTGTGGACAACGAGGGAGAATTTTGTCCCCGATTTCCTTCCCGTGTGAGTTCGAATTCCTCGTCGGCAATTTGTTGTGGATTCCGGGATGAATCCGATATCAATGAATAACAAACGCCAGGAATCGATAAAAAAAATTAACGTAATAATACAAACTGGTAATACGGGTTAGTAGATCCAGGAATGCGGGTTAGTAGCACTAATATATATAGAGCCTTGTTATAGAAGTGTCGCGGTATGACTCCTTACTGAGTCTACGTGCTCGCTAACTGTGACGCTTGCCGCCGTCTCTGTGTGTGATTTACTCTACTACTACTGAACTCTACTACTCTTCTGTCGTTCCGTCTCGACTCTTCGGGTATTCACTGGCAGTAGTATATGTATACACTGGGTGAGTCCATTTGTGTAAAAAGGGGAGACCCCTTAACATTTTCCTATTCTACTTCGTCCGCCCTTTTCTTTATTTATATTTGACTTATTTCTTTTGCTAAGTTAACATATCATTCTGGCTTTTATCTTATATCAGGAATTACTATGTAAAAAGAGAATAGACATTCCTTTCTCTCTCTCTTTCTCTCTCTCTCTCTCTCTCTCTCTCTATATATATATATATATATATACGTATATATATATATATAGTGTTGACTAAAAAGTAAGACAATGTAAAACGGGAAGGAGAAAAAATCAAGAAAAGGTTCGATGTTTGTTAAGATTTGAAGAAAAAAATCACAATAAATCTGGAGTATAAAAATAGTTAGAATAGAATCGATACAAATTTTTACACAATCAATAAAATTAATATTAAATCAGTTGTGCAAATTTACTACGGCGTCAAAGATTTGTAGACCATCAACACTGTTGTAAAACTGATTTTAATTTCACGTGGTTATCTTTAGATGTTCTGATGTTATACAGCTCCGTCGAAATAAAAGGGAAACGATTCGAAATCCCAATATCCAAAGAATTCCATTCACTTATACAAACATTGATAATATACACTTAGATACCAAATAGCCCTATTCTCAGATTGTAAAAAAAGAAGCTTTTTTACGTACCTTTTACTATTTCGTTCATATAATAACAAAATTATTGCATTACTTATCTCTGATAGGAGCCGGCAATCTAATTTAAAGACAGTTTTATGGTTCTTAATGAACAGAACACATCTTTCTCCGAATATACAAGTCTCTATTTTATCATCTTTTCTGTCGCGTTAGAAGTGAAAAATCAATACTGGCCGGATTACGTACGCTTTTTCAAACCCAGGAAGAATGTTTCTCTTCTTGGCGAATTTGTCTGGGTTTTTTTTTATTTCCACAGTTTTTTTTTTCTAAGGCATAAAGCTACTTTAAATCTATCTTCATAAATTTGGCTGGCTTACAGGAAAAAAACAACGTGTGTAAATTGTTTTTTAATCAATTTTTGATAAAGCTTTTATGATGAAATACTTTTTAATAAAACTTTTTTATTTTATTTCATATTCATAAATTGTACTATGAAAATCAGTAAAATAATAAAATCGATACTTTCTTTTTCTTTTTAATCATCTGTATATTCATTCTTCTCCTATTTTCGATATTCCTTTCTTTTTTTTCTATTTTCAATCTTTCTTTCTTGCTCTATTTCGTTCTTTCTTTTTCCTTCTTTTTTCTTTTTATTTCTTTCTCTTTTTCTTTCTCTTTCTTTTTCTTTCTTTCTTTTGCTTTCTTTTTCTCTTTCTTTTATGTCCATTTTTCTTCTACTTTCTTTTTTTCTTTTTTCTTTTTCATTTACTTTCTTTTCTTTTTCTTTCTTTTCCTTTTCTTCCTCTTTTTATTTCTTCTTTTCTCTTAGTTTTCTTATTTCCCTTTTTCACTTTTTCTTTCTCCTTTTTCTCTTTCTTCCTTTTTCCTTTTTATCTCTCTTTTTCTTCTTTTGTCTTCTTTCATTCTTTCTTTCTTATTTTCTTTCCTTTCTATTTTTCTTTTTTTCTACTTCTTTCCCTTTTAATCTTTCCTAACTTCTTTGCAGATGTGTTTCACCAATTTCAACTTTATTGTTGGTACATTATTTTTCTCTTCTCTTTCTTTTTTTATATATCCTTTCTTCCTTTTTTCTATTCCGACCTTTCTTTTCCTTTCTTTTCCTTTCTTTCTTTATCTTTCTTTTTCTTTTCATTTTAATTGTTTCTTTTTAATGTTCATTTTATTTTTATTTTTATTTCATCTCTTTTTTTCCTTTTCTTTCACTTAATTTCTTTTTATCTTCTTTTTTTCTTTTTCTTTTTCTCTTCTTTCAGTTTTAAACTTTCCTATATTCTTTGTGAATTTTTTCACCATTTTCAATTTCATTATCAATACATTATTTTCTCTTCTTTATCTTTCTTTTTCTATATCTTTCCTTCCATTATTTTGTCTTTCTTTCTTTAAATTTTTTCATCCAGCTTTCTTTACACATTTTTTGAGTTGACACTTTTTAATTCACTAAATTTAGCAACAAGTTTCCTTTTTTCTTTGCATCTAGTTTGTTCTTTATTCCAACCTAATGCGTTCGACCTCTAACAATTATAATCATTTGCCATCACTTTAAAATTCTCTCAGCTTGTAATCAAATGATTCTCTTCCTTTTACTCGAGATTAGAATCACTTCAGCCTAAACATTTTCTTCCCAAAAAATAAAATGTGATAAAAATCGCAAATGGCATAATGATATCTCTTTCAAAAGTATCACTGCACGACATGCCGTTAATTATACCTTAATACATCAAAGCGGATGTAAAATGACGTCATAAAGACCTCATACTGCATGATTTCACAAGAGAGACTATTTCAAAAATTTCAACAAGCAAACAAAATGAAACCTCAAATAAATTGATTGAGATTCGTGAGAGTAACGTTTTCTTCGGTCAAATATTCAGTTACATAAACTGAATATTGACATAAAAACGTATTTAAATCTGACCAGTTCAATTTAATTATATTTCAGTTTGTCATATTGACAAAGAAAAGTATAGGAACATTGACCCCATTCAATGAAGAACTTAAAATGATAAATAAACTTAGTTAATAAAAAATGGCGTTTCTTCTCCGAACAGGCGGTACACTTACATTTACGAAAAAGAAGCACCAATACGGTATTGCTGCCATATATGAACTGGCGTCGCACAATCTTCACCTTCCAGTATCAACAGACTTCAAAATCGTTTTTGCGGTTATATGGGAGAAGACTTATTCTCAAATCTTCAGCCTCTTTCCCTAAGACTCAAATCGCAGCTCCGTCGTTACTCTCATACATTTCGCGATTTCTAAGCGCGATTTCTTAGTTCCAGATGCTCAGATGTTTACAATTTGGACAAGTCATGCCACTTCCATGTAGTCGAACCACCGTCATTTCTTTCGTGTTCAATTGAAATAAAATGTTCCAGTCCTCTTTTCCAAAGAACTGTCGCTTTGTGGAAGAGTCTCTTGCTTCAGTGATTCCCTGAACACTTAATCATAATATCTTAAAGTTAAAGGTCAATCGTTATCTATCGTCCTCATGCTCATAATCTTTATTTCCTGCCACCACCTCTTTTATTTGTATTGCCCACCAATATTATTTCAACAGTAAAAGTCTACCTTGAGTGGCTCTCGAGTCTTGTATTGGGTTAATTCTAGTATAGAAGAAAGTTAAAAAAAATAAATAGACTGGAAAAGCTGGCTGTTTTACATGTCAATTCTTGTTAGGCAATGTAATGTGGGGATTTTGCTTGAGCCACCAGGTGAGTATTGAACCCACTTTGCATGCTCAAGCAAGCAAACAACGCTAACCAATCCACCAACGCTGGCACACTCTAACATTTTAGAATAAAAAGGTCGAAGGAATTCGTACATACACTCGGTCTGTTCAGAAACTATCTGATTATTTAACATTGAAGAAGGACAATGTCGAAGTTTGAAACGAATTTTGGAAGCAGGACCTCACACACATACTCAGAATTGCCCCCAGTAACTGTTTCATCGCGTTCTCCTTAATCTCGACCAATGTGTTCAATTGATTTTTTTAAGGCGCTAAATATGATTGATAGATCTGGCCGACGTGATCTAGACATTCCTGTATGTGAATAATCTATTCGCTTGGTCATTCTGAATAAAGTGCACACATTACACAATCTCACTCAAACGAGTCACCCTCCTGCAGGATGGTGTCGATTTAAGCATAGTAAAACTTCCTCCTAGATGAGTGCCAACTTAAATAAAACCCAAGCAACTGGGATTAGGATATTTCAGATGTTTGGACCATATCCAGATAGACTTCGTGCACAAATCATAAGAGCAAAACATTGGCGTTAAAGGCATAAAGAGGAGTTATTAATTAGGCAAGAACAATCGATGAATTTGAACTTCTAAAAATATTATCCAAAATTTGAATTAATAATGTTGTTTACCAGATTAGTAAAAGGTCACAGGTGCATTGCCCAGGTCAGCAAAGGCCTATCAGCCTATCTATGGAAAATTGGTGCTGAATTTGATGTGTAAAAGAAACGAGCATGCTACCTCAGTCAGTCAGTTATGTGCCATGAGTGATACACGCTTAAGCTATCATGTATATTTCAATACATGACTGACGAGGCAGATTTTCCCGCACTGCGTTGCCATTTCTTTTTGCGGTAGACCAGTTGCCATCTAAGGCTATAGAACCCGGTCTATCCTGCTATTTAACCATAGCTGGAGGGAGAAGAAGAGGGTTCATACCTTTCACACGTGTGTTAGCACCTAAGTGAATGTAATCGATTCGACTGGAATTCCAACTCGGCTCCGCGATTCCTCGATTCGCAGGATTTTTCAAACTGTTTTTCAGTTTGTAGTGGGATACTCTATTTTTTCTTGACCTGAACCCCAATA
>OZ038494.1:53704702-53732202 GCA_964036315.1 Acanthosepion esculentum
TATACGTCTCCATCTGTCTATCTATCCATCCACATCTGCACATGTCTACGTTTCTGTCTTCATCTGATCAGGTGTATCTATCCGTCTCCATCTGCCCATGCACATCTATCCGGCTCCATCAGTCCATGTCTATCTATTCGCCTCCACCTGCCCATGTATATCTATCCGTCCCTATCTGCCCATGTACATCTATCCGTCTTCATCTGCCCACGTACATCTATCCGTCCCTATCTGCCTATGTTTATCTATTCGTCTCCATCTGCTAATGTACGAGGGTCATTAAATAAATAAGGTGAATTTTTCGGTATAAGGACTTCTAATACAGATAGAAGCTTACTCTTTTTTATCTTTATTTTTTTGTTTTACTTCTTTTTCACATGGATTTAATTTCTTTTGCAGATTAAAAAAAAACTTTGAGAGTTTCGGCGATTAACAAAGATGGCCGACCAAGAAGCATGCTCCAGGATTGAACAGCGGTCAGTTATCAAGTTTTTGGTTCCTGAAGGGTGCAAACCAGTTGAATTGAAATTCATATGAGAATGTCAACTGTGTATGGTGCCACATGTTTCAGCAAAAGAAAATGTCTACAAGTGGGCTATATTGTTTAAAGAAGGATAGAGCAGTGTTAAGGATGAAGACAGGCCTAGGAGACCTACAGAAGTGAGGTCTCCTGGGGTGATCAAATCAGTCAATGCCCTCATTCAGTCTGACAGAAGGGTGACAGTGGATGACATTGCAAGGACTTTGCTTTGAGCTTATCTGTTGGGACAAACGCAGGGGTTATCAGTCAGAAGGAGTCATCTTGCATCATGACAACGCAAGGGCTCAGACAGCAGCCCAACGAGCTGGGCTGGGAACTGCTCCCTCATCCCCCTTACACCCCAGACCTTGCCCCTTCAGACTTTCACCTGTTTGGTCCCTTGAAAGCGTTCACGAGAGGCATGAAGTTTAAAAGTGACGTTGAAGTCAAAAGTGTTGTGAGCGACTGGCTGAGACATCAGTCCAAAGATTTATACGCTGAGGGAATAGGGATGCTTGTGCACAGATGGGAAAAGTGTGTGACAGTGCTAGGAGACTACGTTGAAAAAAAAAAGTAAGCTTCTATCTGTATTAGAAGTCCTTATACCGAAAAATTCACCTTATTTATTGAATGACCCTCGTACATCTATCCGTCTCTATTTGCCCATGTCTGTTTATCCGTGTCTACCCTCGCATTTCTATCCGTTTCAATCTGCTCATGTCCATCGATCCGTCACCTTCCGCTCATATATATCTGTCCGTCACTATCTGCCCGTGTATATCTATTCGTCTCCATCTGCCCATGTGAAGTGATATATCATTTAACACATACGTTACATTAAAAACCGCAAATCATTGACTGTTCACAAATCTCAAACCTGTGAAATATTCTATAATTTAAACGTTAAATCTTTTTAGTTTAGAATGGGTTATCTTATCCAATTTAACCACTTCCTTTTTAACCCCTGATGTAGACATACATTTTAGCTTCTGATTTATCATGGCCGTCTTTTTATTGGGTGGCACTGTGCTTACTGTAAGTAGAATTTCATATTTTTGGTGCTTTGTTTCTTCGAGTTGAACCCCTCTCCTCTCAACTGACATCAAGTTGATAGTATTTCCTATATCAGCTCGGTTGACCTTTGCACTATTTTGTAGACAGTGTTTCCAAACTTTTAATTAGTTCAGATTAAAATAAACTTGAAAACATTTATTAGCAATATTTTTCCGAAAACATTTTAATATTTTCCTCTGTGTGTGTGAGAGAGAGAGGGGGGAGAGGGGTGATTCATACAAATGTTCTCAAGGGTCACAATCTACAGGGTGGGTGAAAATAAATAGGCATTAAAAATTGTTAATAAAATCCGTATTCCTATTACAAATCTATTGAAACAAATGGTAGATGCTCTTTAGTAAATGGACGTACATCATTATATTTCTGGCGTCAACAAACAATCTGGGATGGAATGAACAACATTCTGAAGTACGACGTCTGGGATATCATAGAGAACCTCCTGAATCCGTGTCTCTAAATCCTTCAGTGTACGAGTCTAGATCTCATCGCATCGTCTCATCGAACGTCCTGGAAACTGTGGTCTAATCACGCATGCAAGATAAGAGCAAAATGGGATGGTGCATAATCCTTCATAAATATTAGGTCACCACTGTTATCCCAGCCAGACACCGTGGGCATCGGATGATAGTGCTCCGTATTCATGGTGTCAAGCAGAAAATATGGGCCGACGACTCTTGTTGCCGTCTTTCCGCGCTTCACGGTCACTTTTAGTCGAGCTTGGATCCTCTCAACCGTCATGTTCGGATCATTATCACACGTCGCCCAGTAATGGCAGTTGTGACGACTGATGAAACCACTGTTGGAGTTTTGGATGCCTTGGTGTACGAGTGAGCCAACCAACATGAGGTGACTCATTTTATAGTTCACCAATAGAAGTATTAACCAATCAGAAGGCTCAAAATATTCAGTATAATGTATATAAAGTTGGCCATGTTTTTTCTTGAATATTCACTGCCAGCCTTTGATATCGAAGACTGAAGAATTACGGAACAGCTGCTGGTGGTATTGGCGATATTGTCAGATTCAGTAGAGTGTCTCACTCGTGAGTGTTAATCTTTAACGTTG
Organism: Acanthosepion esculentum; assembly: GCA_964036315.1. NCBI lineage: Eukaryota > Metazoa > Mollusca > Cephalopoda > Sepiida > Sepiidae > Acanthosepion > Acanthosepion esculentum. Next base: position 53,707,362 of record OZ038494.1, read on the forward strand.
TTTCATTGAACAGATTACGTACTGCGCTGGATTCTATATTCATAGACTATGGTGAACATAGTCAACAACCACCAACATGGAATACAGCCTCATCATTCCAGAGGATGTTTTCAAACAATCAGACTAATCTTCATGCCAACCTAGCATTATCTCTCCATAGTCAATTCTGCACGTAAATAAAAAATCCCTATTAGTGTTGTCTCTTTAAAAAATGTTTTCGTCATGACTTCAGTGATACTATAAGCAATTTCTAATACCTAGTTACGTTCCACCCACCATGAATATAATACTAAAACATTAACCTTGTATGTATGTAAGTATGTATGTATGTGTATTTTTGAGATAAAGCTTAAACAATATGTACTACTCCAACCGATTTAGGACTATATTGTACCTTGAAACCCTGACGAATGCAGTTCCAAATTTTTCTTAAAATTAAACAAAAGGTTCTTGAGTCTGGGTTGTTTTTTTCACTTTTTACGGCATTTTTAAGAAAAAATGCAGTATAGGGTTTTAATAAACTGATATTGTATTTATGCCAAATCAGACATAAATGTAAATATTATAATTTAAATATAACGAAAATCCTTAACACTAATTTGAGGAAACTCATACCTAACAAACTATAAAGAATCAACTTAAAAATGATTTTCTTACTTCTTTTACGCACATTCATATACATAATGGAAAAAAAACCTTCAGTCACATAAACATTATTCAATATTTCCCATACTGTATTCATTTCTATGCACGAACATCGTAAAGCGGTAACACGAGAGGTGATAGCAAAATCAGGCGTATCTGACCACATATAGAGGGAAAAGGGAGATCACCTGTGGGAATAGTTTGAAATAACAGACAGAGAATGCCACTGCAAAATACTTAAGGAATCAACACATATCCTATGCTACAAAAATCTCCTGAGTCGACCAAGCATAGAAATGAATACAATATCAGAACCAGTAATAAGGATTGATGGAGAAAAGCAATGAATGACAACAAAAAATTGCAATATAAGCTCTGGTAAAAAAATATAATAATAATAACGGAAAAATTGCAATATGAGCACACGTAAAAGCGGTTGCTGAGACATTAGGTTTATAAGTTCCAGAAATTCATACACAGGTGTCCTGAAGGACAGATGGGCTCAGTGGATAAAGGCGTTGGTTAGATCCAGTGACTAGATCTAAAGATATTTGAGTTCAATACAAGGTCACAATACCTGTGGGGAACCAAAAAATCGGAGAGTTCTAATCTCTCTCTCTCTCTCTCTCTCTCTCTCTCTCTATATATATATATATATATATATATATATATATATATATATATATGCGACAAAAAGGACACAGAGGAGAAACTACAGAAACCGTGACAAAATAAATCTTACATGAACACAAAAGGGATCTTTTTCAAAACAACACACTCATTCAGTTGAGACTAACCATAACAAGTCTGACCAGGATTTCGAGTTATATATATATATATATATATATATATATATATATATATATATATATATATATATATATATATATATATATTATAAATTAATTGATTTAGAATATGTTTTTTTCGCTATACAGTGATAACCATGTTTCAAAAATGTAAGCTAAAAGCTTCGAATTTAATTTTGTTATTATTGAGCCCTATTGTGTAAAAATAAAAGTATCTATAAGAACACCGGATTTTATATCTTACTGTTCTTTCTTTTTATTTATATACACGCACACAAACACACACACATACACACACAGACATATATATATATATATATATATATATGTCTATCTAAGAATATAATATACAAATTTCTAGACATCTTGAAAATGTTCGGTAAATCCTGCGTAACGCGTTTCGTCCTCTCGAAGGATATCATTGAACAAAAGTAATGTTCTTATCGATAGTTCTTATATGTGGGTAGGAATTGGAGTGATAGATATGAACGCGTGCTTTGTTTATAATTATGTACGGAGGGGAAATGCTGAAGATGAGGAGACTTTGAATATTTGAATTTAAAAATTCCCGAGTTAATTTTTTTCATTTTGTCAGATGTGTCTGGACACACAGTCTACCCGATTTCATTCTGTTACCTTAAACTTTTGCTGTCATTTTTGATGCGTTTCATATAACAAAAGATCTGCTAAGAAAGGTGAAATGTTGTAAGAACCTGAATTCAAATTTACTGTGGATGATGACGCAAACAGTGCATTTTCTCGATATTTCGCTTTAGCAAACTGATGTCTCTTTTAATGAAAGTTGTATTTTTTAAATCGAAATCCTGGTCAGACTTGTTATCGTTAGTCTCAACTGAATGAGTGTGTTGTTTTAAAATAGATCCCTTTCGTGTTCATGTAATATTGTATTTTCTTGCAGTTTCTGTAGTTTCTCCTATGTGTTCTTTTTGTTAGTCATTACAGATTATAGAGTACATTACTACTTCAAATTTTATTTCTTATTATTTTGTTTTGCATTAATTAAGCCTCTTATTGATCTAGAAGAAATTGTAACAAATTTTATGTTAAACTTAGATAAATTATTTTTGTTATATTCCGTGATAAGGGAATAAATTCTTAACATCAGGTGGATAATAGAAGAAAGGTTTATTGTACACAACCAGTAAAATATGAAATACGGTACAGTTATACACACAGGTCAATCTAGTAGGGAGTGCTACTAATTGGAAGGTCGGACGTGCTTGCGTCGTCTCTCTCTCACTCTTCCTCAAGTCTCTCGGAGACAGTTGACTTTATAAGTACTTACTACCTATAGTGTAATCATTCATGGGGGTGACTTGTTATTCCATTACATCTATTTTTTTTTGTATCGTTAATTCTTTTACTTTTAAAACTTTGATGAGTTTTTTGTTTCCCGATACATATGAAATAATTAGAGCTTTTTTAGGAGCTTAAAGGTATTATCAATATCTTCCATATAATGTTCGATGACAATTGGAAATTTCACTTAAAATCCGGATACTGACGTGTCATCGGAGTATATTTCACTTGAACCTTGTGCCATTTGGACTAGCGAACGTGTCCGGAGTATTTCAGGAATGAATGTCCACTGGTTTACAGGGACAGGAACAGCACGCTCTGTCCTATTTGGGCGATGTTTTCTGATTCCCTAGAACACCATTTAGAACACATTCAGATAGATTTCGATTGCAAAAGGAAACACAATCTGAAGTTAAAACCGTCTAAATGTGATTTGTTAAAGTCATAGACTTATTACTTAGGGTTTAAAATCAGTACTACGTTAATTCAACCAGATACTGATAAAGTAAAAGCTATATGCTTCGTGGCCACTCCCACCACTGTCAGACAGGTTCGTGGTTCATCATTATGTGCTCCTACTACCGAAGAGGAGGCACAGTGGCGTCTTGGAAGAGGCACAGTAGAGTAATGGATAGCAGCTCGGATTTAGGAATGCGGAGAGCCGAGTCGAATCCATTACATTAACTTACATGCCAGTACGCTTGGGAAAGGTATGAATCCACTTCTTCTCCTCTCAGCTATGGGTAAATAGCAGGACAGACCTGGTTCTATATCCTTGGATGGCAGCTGGTCTACCGCGGAAAGAAATGGTGAAAATATCTGCCTTGTCGAAAGACACATGATCGCCGAAGCGTGTATGACGCATGGCATATAACTGACTACCAAAAATTTATTCCAGGATTCTATAGCTTAGCAAAACTGTTAATTATATTAACTAGTGTTGTCAGCAAATAAATGGTTAAGTAATAACAAAAACCAGGTTTGTAGATATATCGTATATTAAACAGTAAGTACACCAGAAGAGTATTCCACGACTAGTGAGAGTGTACCGAATGAACCAGAGCTCAATCCATTCACTGTTCCCCGAAACCTTCCCTCCTACTAATCTTATAGTAGGCGGAAGAGTCTAACATAGACTCTTTAGAGGGAGGACACCACAACAACTAGGGAACATGTGCGTTTTAAGTGGGATGAAACATGTCAAGAATCGTTCGATCGTTTGAAAGATATGATGTCAGAATCATGAAGCAAGCGTAGCCGAACCGAACAAAGAATATAAACTTTATACGAATCCATCGGTCTTAGCAATCAGTGCTTGCTTAACGCAGCAGATCTATGATGACGAAATGAAAAGATAAATAGAAAAACCTGCATACTTCCTATCTCACAAACTGAGTGAATGAATGGATGTGATTGTTACGCGGAAGGTTATGACATGAAAGATGGATGGCTATGAGAGATATGAAAGATAGATGCATATGATAGATAGGGATACGACAGATATGAAGAGACTGATATTGATAGATTTAAACAGACATTGAAAGCATTAACATATTTTGGCTCTTATTTTAAATGTTTTGCATCATAAATATGATATGAAAGAAAGATGTATATGGTAGATGGATAGATAGATAGATGTGAAAGAAGGATGGATAGGATAGATATGATTGATACATATAAGATAGGTATGATTGAAAGGTGTATATGATAGATATGAAAGATAGATAGATAGATAGATAGATAGATAGATAGATAGATAGATAGATAGATAGATAGATAGATGAATATGATAGATGCGAAAGATGGATGGATATGATAGATATGAATGAAAGATGAATATATGAAAGATGGACATTAAAATATGTTAGCTCTTATTTTAAACGTTTTGCCTCATAGATATGATATGAAAGAGAGATGCGTATGATAGATATGAATAATTGATGTATATGATTGAAAGAGGTATGTGATAGATATGAAAGAAAGATGTATATGATAGATAGATAAATAGATAGATAGATAGATATGAATGGCAGTTGGATATGATAGATGTGAAAGATAGGTGGAGAGGATAGATATGAATGAAATATGTATATATGAAAGATGGACGGCAATGATATATGTGGAAGATGAATGGATTTGATTGAGACACGGAAGATTATGACATGAAAGAAAGATGCATCTGATAGATAGGAATACGACAGATAAGAAGAGGCTGAGATTGATTGATTTAAACAGACATTGAAAGCATTAAAATATTATGGCTCTTATTTTAAACGTTTTGCATCATAGATATGATATGAAAGAAAGATGTATATGGTAGATAGATAGATATGAACATAACTGACATAGATAGATAGAAACAAACTGAGATAGATAGATAGATAGATAGATAGATAGATAGATAGATAGATAGATAGATAGATAGATAGATAGATAGATAGATAGCGGGAGTGTTATGAGCCCAGATAGGTAGATAAATAGATCTGTCCAAACCTGATAGACAACGATATATTGACTAGCTAGCTAGCTAGATAGATTTTTCTAACATTAGTCTCTGGAAGTCCTTTGATTACAGCTTTTGATAAATACCGAACTGTGTTATATTTGATAGATATTCAAGTGCAAATTATTAATTCCTATCATAAAATTTGTCTTTATGACATAAAAGAAAGAAGGATGGATAGGATAGATATGATGGAAACATATATGATAGATATGACTGAAAGTTGTATAAGATAGATATGAAAGAAAGAAAGATAGATAGATAGATAGATAGATAGATGGCAGTTGGACATGATATATATGAATGTAGATAGATATGATAGATGTTTAAGACAGAAGGTTATGACATGAAAGATGGAAGGCTATGATAGATATGGAAGATAGATGCATAGGAATAAGACAGACGATGAAGAGGCTGTGATTGATAGATTTGAACAGACATTGAAAGCGTTAAAATATTTTGGCTCTTATTTTAAACGTTTTGCCTCAAACATAGCTTTTAAAGAATCCGGATATTCCCATTGCTTTTTTCTTTAGTTCTATGTTATATGATCTACTGTTACTGCTTTCGTAATGTCTCACTGCCTTTTGATCATTTCGTGTCTATCGGCTTTCCCCCCTACCCAGGCCAATCTCTTGTTTTTCTTTCATGTTTTATGGTGATTCATTAAAGACGCTCCGACTGATCAGCCCAAGTGACGGCGAGGCGTCTTCCTGTGCGTATAAAGGCTGAACCAAATAGCTTTGGCCGTCATGACAACCTTTTAGCAACAAGCATCATCACCGGAAATAAATTTAATGTTCCAGGGTAACTGACTCCTACACATTCTGCCTCGTTGCTCTACAAGTTTCTATGTCTCTAGCGGCAGGTGGAGGTGGGTGACTGCCGGGAGGGATATAATCGTTCTCTCTATGTACGAAGTTTCCATTGATGGAATCATTCCTGGAATGTTTTGTGGTGTGGGGGTGGGGACAGCGTGTAGCTGCCTCGATGTATTCTCTTGCATTTCCTGGACGTCTTGAAATCTTGTTCCTTACGAGTGGGATTTGAAATTTGGAAAGTTGCAAAGTGCAGGATTTAGGGAATATGGTGGTTGTTGGATTTTGGGAATGTATCCTTGGCCAAAAACTGCTGCACAAGACATGGTCATTGATGGAACCTCTGTGGTGTGGTGAGACGACCACACTCTACACACTTTCCTTCAAAGCGATGCAAAAAAAAACAATGAAAGGAAGTGAGAACGTTGTAACTTAGTGTGTTTGTGCAGCAGAGTTCATTGTCAGCGGCTTCACTCTTTGTGCATTAGCTCCGTTACCATCAATCCCGTATACTTATAAGGACACATATAGGACGGATGCATTAATGTATACGTCTGTCAACTTACTTAACCTTCTCTGTATTTTACCGGACTTTTACACAACTCAAGAAATCACTCTTCTAGAAAATAAGGTGGATAATATTTTACCATTGTGCTTTTTTAGCAAATCATTTTGTATGCTGATAGGTGATGATATTTTTTAAACGAAATTAGAATATATATATATATATATATATATATATATATATATATATATATATATATATATATATATATATATCCGATGTGATGAGAACGAAAGTAATATATAAATTCCAACGGTCACAGCATTAATCCAAAAGAGGGCTCGATACCGACAGTAGAACGATAATTATTTATTTTTTATAATCTTATCATATAGACAGAACCATTTTACTCACTACAAAGATGCAACTTGGTTTCAGTGCATTTTAACTGCACTTCGACAGGTGAGAATCGAAAATGGCTATGAACAATCCTGCTTGTAGGCAAGCCGTATGTGAAACGTCACTTCCTTTTTTCCATTTGTTTGAGAAGAAAAATATACATAAAAAATAAAGGTGACGGAGTGAAACAATAGCGTTTGTATATTCCCTACCAGTTCGGTGAAGAATGGATTGGGTGTTTAATGTGAACTGGTCTGTAGAGATTTTTCTGGCCGATAAAAACCGGTCAAAAGTTTAGGCACATCATCTCGCAAGCGCCATAAGAGTGAGAGATAGGGGAGGAGAGGAGGAGATAGGGGATAGTGATACATTGGTGTAGGTAAAATTCTAGCGATAGTTCTAGTAGAAATTGGGAATGTTATTTTTGGTTTACTATTAAAAAAATCTAGAGCTGAATTGTATATATTTATGTTGGGGTTATCACTACTAATTCTGTAATCAATGAAAGTGTTTTGTGGATTAAAATTTAAAAGTGGTGATTTCCTCTCAAAAATAATAAGGGATACTAATATAACCATTTATAATCAAATTTTGAAATATTCCTGGACAGTATAGCGTGTAGAATAAGTATGGGTGTAAAACGATTTATCTGAAAATATTACCAGTAATATATATGAAAAAAAGTATTAAGTATCATAATTTAATTAGTGGAGAGGTACATAAGATGGTAGGGAATATATCGAAGGAGGTGATTTATAATTTTAAACTGTTTATAGTTATGGAAATATGAATTTAAGAACATTGTAGTGTTAGATCCTTAATATGTCTACAAAAAACGGTGGTTTCATATCTGTGGTTTAATAGTTGGGTGTTATTCAAGAGTTCAATGATACATATTTTCTCCTGTAAACATAAGAAGCAAGGTTCGCTCAGCGAATTGCAGGTTCTGGCTTATATTAGGATTTTCCATTTAACCTTAGGTGTTTTTCCTTCTTCCTTGAGTTTCCAAAATATTTCGAAAGTGATGTCATATTGTGTTTATGTGATTGTAATACTGATGTGGACCCGAAGTAGGGGCCACGGAAGGAAAACACGGAACACGGGTTAGAGGTAAGAAAGATATATTAAACAGAAAAGTTACAAAGAATAGTGTAAGAGTAAGCAGAGCTTACTATCCAGTGGTGTCCGATATTGGTATCGTACGCGGCTGCGCATTACTGGTGCTACTCCCATGATGCTACCATTCACATAATAATATAGTACTGGGAGAGTTCATGATGTAGGGAAGTATCGGTCTCACAACAAATACGTATCCTTAAAAGATCTGCAAGTTGACTCCACATACAGCTTAATATCTCTGGGGTTCTCATTTGATGAGATATAGCATATATACACTATGCATTTGGTTAAGCACCTGTTTAATAATGGAAATTGGTTGGGGATTCTACAATTGCATAGTCATTTTTGGGGTGTATTCGAACTTTTATTTAGTTTGCGTTTGTTATCGCTCTGAAGTTTCAGTATTCTATTATGCGATTTCTAGAGCAGCTATAGCTAATTTTTAAGGTATTGCTTTTGAAGATCTGGCTAAATTTATTCTCCATAGGGAAATGCTTCTTAATTAGATTAGTGTGTGTGTGGCCGAGTTGTTAGAACGTTCGCTCTCTGACCATAAAAGTCGGGTTCGAATCTCACCACGGTTGATTTGTCAGGAAGTAGACTTCCTTATGTTATCGGTATGGAGTGGGTGAAAGTGCCTAAAAACCATACCACGATAACCCGAGGCTTTGTATTTGTTCAAAATCTAACTAAACACCATAAATTGGGTGTGACTTTTCTTTTTTAGCACTACATACTCTCCCTCTCACTCTTTATATATATATATATATATATATATATATATATATATATATATATATATATATATATATATATATATATATATATATATATATATATATATATATATATATATATAGGGTATGTATATATATATATATATATATATATATATAGGGTATGTATATATATATATATTAAAGAAAAACCAAAACCGTTGTTGGAATAGGCAGACAACTTGCCAAAATACCTAAATACCCTTAAAAATTATAAAATATTGAACAAGGACAGTAATAAGAAAAAAGATCTAAATGCCAAAACCTACCTACTCGATAAAGTGCTCATTGCAGACATTATCTAAACAAAGCAAAGACATTTGACGACGTTACTTCCTATGAAAGGATAGCCCTAGTCGTAACCCGAGTTTCACACCCACGCGATCTCCAGATGACTTGAACGTATATATTACGAGAGCGAATGATACGATAACCTCCGCTTACGTTAAACGTCGTCAGCAACCCCTCAAATCCAAGCATAGAAATCGTCATCCTCTCTTCCTACTCCATTTACCCCCAGATGGGTGCAGTGGTGGAGACATCTGTGAATCAGAGAGAGTTTGACGAGGCCATTGGCGTAAATCTGATTTTGATGACCAAATCTGCGCGTCGGAGATGTTCACACACTTATGTCAGAAACGCCACCCACGCCGCTCAAATGGGATCGAGACAGGTGAGATAATTGTCCCTCTTTCTCGGCCTTAACACCATGGATGACCCTACGTGTGTTCGGATTGTTAGGGGCACATTTAGATTAAATTTGAAATATAACATCCTAAGGATGACAAGATGAAGCTAAAAATATCCACCAGCCGTGCATTAAAGCATTGCTTTAGAAGTAGACATGAGAGCCTAATGACCAAATCATTCGTCTATATTTCTGAGATGAGGTATTATGTACACTATTTACATTATTCGGACTACTCTCTTCATCTTTGTCGCCATATTTATTGCAATATTTCGGCCGTTGTACGCTCCGGCCTTCTTCAGGTGGTTGCAATATCAAACTTTATTTCGCCCACTGTAGTAGACTGTTCTAGTTCCACGTGCCATGTCCTTGAGGACACATGTCACAGTGGATAAAGCGTTAGTTAGATCTAGTGACAGGACCCAAAGAATGTGAGTTCAATATCCGGTTAAGGCAGTGGAGAACTTTTAGAGGGGAATTAACAGAAGATAACTGATAACTGACATCCATTAAACATGACACGTGGAATTAGAACAGTCTACCCAAGTGGGCGAATTAAAGGGTTCTGTTTGACATTCCAACCACCTGAAGAAGGCCGGAGCGTACAACGGCCGAAACGTTGTAAAAAATATGGCGACAAAGATGAGAACAATATTCCGAATAATGTAAATAGTGACCAAAACATTGTTATAACAATAAAGGTAAGAACATTATTCCGAATATGAATAATAACACCCCATCCACAAAATTCAGATAGAAACCTACTGAAATTAATTCGACAAAAACATATCAACGAACGGAACATTTTTAAATTTCAACTTTACCCCTTATGATAAAATGACTCAGACTGTGAAGGCTTTTGGGATATTTAAGTAGACTAATATATTTTAGCGTTTCAAAATAGTATTACTAATAAATATTAATGTCTGCCTTTTTTTATTTATATTTTACTATTTAAAAATATATTTTGCAAAGACGTTTGTCGTAAAAATGTTTGCTTCATTCTGTCTCTCCAAGAAATACCTAGCTGCTCCTGCTATGTTTTATAATTACAAGATTAAATAGAGCATTGTAGTCATACGCATACTGGCACTACTAAGTCTTTACTTTCAAGAATGCTCAAACAATAATGAGCGCAGATTTATTCCCCACTGTGTAATCACTTTCCCTCAGACGCAACATTGCAAGGCCTTCATCACTCCAACGCTATTTCTATGGCAAATGTTCAGAAACGCTCCGGTCTTTAGTTGCAATAGTTCATTCATTATATTAAATCTGTATTTTAAATGTAAAGATAAAATTCGACTCACGCATCTTTTGCCCAACTAGTGCTACACCCGCACGTCTACTTCCTTGAACAAAACAAAATGAAATTCTTCATTTCAAGGGTCAATCCTTATCTATACTCCTTATCCTCATAATCTACACTTCATATCTTCTGCTCTGTCATTTACGTCAAACATCTGATTCATCATGACTATTTTAACAGGAAGCCTTTGCTTCCCTGAACATTACAAAATGAACGTCTTCAATTCAAAGGTCAATCTTTACCTATCCACCTTATCCTCATAGTCTTCACTTCGCATCGCCTGCTCTTTCATTCATATCAAATATCTGATTCATCATGATTATTTTAACAGTAACCCTCTGCTTCCCTGGACACTTCAAAATTTACCGCTTTAATTCACTCTTTAATAGTTATATATCCCCCTCATCGTCATAATCTCCACTTCGCAACGTCTGCTCTTTTATTCATATCACACACTTAATTCATCAGAACTATTTTAACAGTAACCCTCTGTTTCCTTGAACACTACAAAATTAACCTCTTTAATTCAAGGGTTAATCCTTATCTACCCTCATTATCCTCATAATCTTCACTTCATATCTCCTGCTCTTTCATTCATATAAATCATTTGATTCATTATATCCATTTTAACAGTAGCCATCTTCCGCGAGGCCTGCACTCAAATCACCCTGAGAGTTACTGTTCTCTTTCGATCACCAAATTTAAGCAACGTCGATCCCGGTCAGTAATTAGATGAGGCCCGCTTGGAAACACCGGGTGCTGTAAGCAGACTCTTCTTATCCGAAATACGCCTCGAATGTAAGTAACCCACAAACTATTTAAATAGAGATACATTTTTGAGCTCAAATTTTTTGCTACTTGCACAAAGCGAGTATAAATGGTACTACCGCAAAGATATTCGTTCTAAACGAACGCAACCTCTCTCAACTGAAGCTTAATTTGTTTTGCCAATTCCACTAACATTAAATCACCTTCAATTCTTCCATTACTCTCTACTCTTCCAAATATTCATCCTAGTCGACGAATCTGTAATCAATGGTCTGTGTATCTTCATACTCTGATTCTAGTCCAGTCAACCAACAATTTATACATTGTGTCCCATTCATTAAGTCGAAAGGTGCCAGAAAAATTTTTCATTCTTTTAAAACGATGGTTATTTCCTGTCCCCCGAGGCGTCCTAAAATTCTAGTGTCGAGTGAGGTAGACAATTTTTGTCTCCAAGTTTAGGTGCATTCTTTAAAATCAGTTTTTTTAAAAAATCCAAATAGCCAATCATTATTATATTTTTTAAAATTACATTTCTCTTTAAGTGCATGTTCAGAGATTTCCCGCCCAATATTTTTCTTCATTTCCTTCTATATTCTATTCTTCCACATTCTGTTTTCTTAATGTTATTTCCATAATTTCTGCTTGAAGATTATAATTCTTTTTCATTTCTTCCTCCCCCATTTTTATAATTGTTTCTCTTTTGTTTTCATATTTTCCTCACGTTTTTTTTTTTTCATACAACTTCTATTATTCCCAACGGTGGAATAATGGATAGCGGCTTGCATTGAAGAATCGGAGAGCAGTCGAATCCATTAGACTCACTTACGTGCTAATAACCATGCGAAAGGTATGAATCTTCTCCTCCTCTCCAGCTATGGGTAAATAGCATGACAGACTGGGTTCTATAGCCTTGGGTGGCAACTGTTCTACCGCAGAAATAAAAGGAATCCTACTGCGGGAAAAAAAATATGCCTCGTCACTCACTTATCGAAAGATACATGATCGCCTAAGCGTGTATCACGCATGGCACTTAACTGAACATTGAACATTCTCTTTTTTGATTTCATAACTTCATTGATTTAAAAAAAATGCTCCCTATTTCTACTCTTCAACTCCCTTTTCGAGCTTCTTTGATAACCGAGCGGTATATAGCATCACGGCAATTATTATTATTATTATTATTATTATTATTATTATTATTATTATTATTATTATTATTATTATTTCCATTGATTTGTGGTGCATTTTGAACAGCTCCCTGTCGGGGTAGTCTTGGGCGACGGAATCGATTTCATAATCAAATTGCGTTCTTCTCTCTCGGCCGGTGATCGATAGTTGTTTTGAGTCCAGAGGTAAAAGAACTTCAACACAGGTAATTTTAAACTTAACTATCGTATTAACGTCGACAAATACATTTTCTAACTATCCAAAGAGGGAGCCGTTTCAGACACGAAAGGGGACACGTCTACATAGCTCGACTGTTCCGAAACAACTCACTGCAAACCCTTTCTATTTCTATCATTCTCACGCTGGTTCAGTCAATCAAAATCGACTTCCATGTTTTGTCTTCAATCCAACCTCGAAGGTCAACCTCAGGAAGTTCGATCAGAGATACACTTCCTCCAAAAAAAAAATAGTCTACTAAACTATTATTTAACATGTATACTCATTTCTTTCCGGGTCCCAACCAGAGACCTGAAGTCAGAAATGACAAGAGGACATTTTCGACATTATCTCAAAACATACGAACAAATAAATTACCAATGCTTACATATTTTACATAGTTAAAGCCCTTCCTAGATATGATTTTGTATTTCTTTAAGATATGGGCTACTTGCAATTATCGATGTTTTCATATACGACATTCCTAAAATTTCCACTTTAAAATCTTTTTTAAGATCTTCAAAGATACATTACAGTCTGCATGAAAAAGTAGATTCTTTTTTGTAGTCTTTGGCTCCTATGTCTGGGTGGTTAGGTTTGATTGTTCTGTCTGTGTGTATTGTAAAGTCCCATTAAATTGTCATAGGTCCTATGACTGCAACCGGGTTTGGGTCTTCTCTTATAATAGTTTCTTTCATTTTTTCACTGTTTTTATTACTGTTGAGTGACAAATTCCCCCCCAATCTCTCTCACAGACGAGATATAGCAAGCCTCTTACGGCTCTACCGATACTTCTTTGGAAATTACTCTGAAGAGCTACAGACCGTATTTCCACGAGTTCTAACTTTCACGGGTAGGACATGCCATACTGCGCTATATTTATGATATGAGAAACTGAATAACATATTATAATAGGCAATTTAATAAGTGTATACATGAACCACACCCAAATGTGCGCCATATGGTGAGAGGTTTTGAAAAATACAGTGCATAACTTTGCGAAAAATTAGAAAAATATTCAGCTCGCGTAATTCAGTCCATAAAAAGCCCTTTAATTGTAGGTGTTCTCAAGCATCAAGATATGGTTTCCAAATTCCCTTTGATGCCTCATCCTGCGAATTTGAAATAAATAAAAACACTTTGGACACCCGACCATAATGTTCATCCACTACGCTTGCTCATGAACAGTCCGTCGGCCCTTAAGGGACTTGTACGGATGGTTGAGATCAGGCAACATACAGGCATATCTGTGCACTGGAGGAGATATTTACAAAATACCATCTTAATTCTATAAGGCCTGATATGTATATCTTAACATATCCTGTCACTTAAGATCAGAAGGCATGAGAAATATTTATTATTATTATTATTATTATTATTATTATTATTATTATTATTATTATTATCATCGTTGTTGTTGTTGTTTTTTTTATTTCTTTTTGTTTCTGGAGTATACTCATTTCTTTCCGACCTGAGACCTAAGGTCAGAAATGGCATCATGACATTTTCCACTGAGCAGTTTTAAAAAATCGCACATATTTTACATAGATAAAGCTCTTCGTCAGGTGTGAGCTGTACTTGTGAGTACAATTATTTGTCTTTCTTTAAGGCATGGGCTACCAGGGATTCCCATTGTAATCTTTTCCAATCAATCCGAGGGCTTCAACTACAACTGGAATTGTTAATATCCTCATGTGCCACATTTTTAAATTTAGACTTCCTTGTATTTTGATACTTTTTTGAAGATCTTCAAAGATACATTGAAGTCTACAGGGACTGCCAAGTCAATAAGGAGGCACATTTTGTTTTTGCTGTCTCTAATCACAATGTCTGGGCGTTTAGTTTGATTGTTGTGCCTGTGTGTATTATAAAGTTCCATAAAATTGTTAAAGGTCCTATAGAACATTTTTTTGTATTTTGAGAACAACTTTATTATTATTATTATTATTATTAATATTATTATTATTAATATTATTATTATTAATATTATTATTAATATTATTATTATTAATATTATTATTATTAATATTATTATTAATATTATTATTATTAATATTATCATTAATATTATTATTATTAATAATATTAGTATTAATATTATTAATAATAATAATATTATTAATAATATTAATATATAATTAATTTTTATAATATAATTAATTATATTAATTAATTATATTATTATTATTAATAATAATATTAGTATTATTATTATTAGTAGTATTATTATTATTAGTATTATTATTATTATCATCATTATTATTATTATTATTTTATTATTATTATTATTATTATTATTATTATTATTATTATTATTTAACGTTTCATTCTTCTCCTGGGTTTCTTATATTTTTCAGTTATTATATTTTTATTTTCTCTTTTCCATTCTTCCAAATGTATTTTATTTTCCATCTTTTCCTTTCTATTTTTAGCTTTACCTATCGCAATTATTTTCTGATTCTATTTTACTATTGTCTTCCGTTTTTTTTTTCTTGTCTTTATTTTGATTTAATTACTTTTTTCTTTATTGGTAATAATACTTGGTAATAATAATTTATTTGTAATAAAAATTGGTAAAAATATCTTTGTAATATTTCTTATTTTCTTTTTTCCCCATTCTTTTCTGTTATTTTCTTTCAAATCTCCTTCAAATGAATTCATCTTACCATACTTTTGTTATCCTTTCCATGTCATTCTGCTCGTGTTATCTTGATTTCCAACTCAAATTAGTTCCTTCTCTTTCTCTAACATTCTATGATTTCTGAAAGCGATTCATCCTTTAAATATCTATTTTTAATTCCTGAAAATAAAAGAAAAAGTTATTTGAATTCATTCTTCGCCACCATTTTATAAATTTGCACAAACCCACCTACATCTACTTCCGGCTTTAGTTTAGCTCGCAATGAACCCAGATACATAGACGCTACCTTCCTGTCTGGGAGAAAAGAGCGGGAATTTATGAGGAAAATGGCAGTAACAAGAGCAGACGCTTAGGTCAGAGAATTAATTATTTGGTTGATTATTGAATTGGTTATTTGCGAAAAGCGTTGCTGAGAAACGCAAACAGCGCAACTAAAGCAAACGAAACTATTAATAGAACAGAAATCAGTAATTGCATTCACACGTTGGCGGTGTAAGGTCTTTGTTGCTTATGCATAGTTTGAAAACGAAATACACTTATGAGGATAGTACGCATGCACATACACATATTACCATATATATATATATATATATATATATATATATACGTGAAACAGGAAAGCAAAATAAGACAGCTGACAGTGTTCCTGCTGCACTTCGATACAATGCATAGTCTTGTACTCTTTGTGGTCTTTTGTGCAATTCTTGAGCCGGTCTCAAAAGCCATGCCCGTCATAGGCATGCAGATAATTAGTTCGTCGTCTTCCTAACCTCATACGTCGAACTCTACGGGAGAGTCCATAATATATATATATATATATATATATATATGTGTGTGTGTGTGTGTGTGTGTGTGTGTGTGTGTGTGTGTGTGTGTAATTTGGCAGCAACTTTTCTTTTAAACATGTATTGAATGTTAAAGACAACATAGTCTTGCATATTTTCTTTTGAATTTTCTCATATTCTCTAATGAAACTTTTTATTTGAAAATGATTTCGAAATAAGTATTGTCCGTTTAATGTTTATTTAGTTTGTAAAAAAGTAGCAACATGATTACGCTACAAGATAATTGGCAAATGTTTGTTAAAAAAAAAAGTTTGACTAAAAATATTGACCCTGAAGATGAACAATGATGTTCGAAAGCGCTAGGTCATCGTATGGACAATACATATTTCGAAATCATTTTCAAATAAAAGGTTTCATTAGAGAATATGAGAAAATTCAAAAGAAAATATGCAAGACTAGGTTGTCTTTAACATTCAATACAACATGTTTAATATATATATATATATATATATATATATATATATATATATATATATATATATATATATATATATATATATATGGCACTTTACAATACACACAAATAGAACAATTAAAACATCGTGATCAAAGACCAAAAACACAGAATGTGCATTCTTATTGACATGGCAGTTCCTGCAGATTGTAATATCTTTGAAGATCTTCAAAACTATCAAAATACAAGGATCTTGAAGCTCATATTTCAACAATGGGCTACATGAGGAAATCAATAATTCCAGTTGTAGTGGAGCCCTCGGATTGATTGGAAAAGGTTCCAGTAGACTCATTGAAGGGCTTCCTAGCAGGCCATTTAAAAAAAGAAATTGTACTTACAAGTACAGCTCCTACATTATGAAGATCTTTATCTATGTGAAATATATGTTATCTTTGGTGATTTTTAATGATTAGCTGAAAATGTCAGGAAGCCATTTCTGACCTTAGGCCTCTGATTGAGGTCCGGAAAGAAATGTGTATACAACAGAAATCAAAGGAAATAATAAAATTAATGATGATAATAATAATATGAATTAAATATTTTAATAATAATAATAATAATAATAATAATAATAATAATAATAATAATAATAATTACAATACTTGACCGCGTTGGAACATTTATACACCTGCAGACTCGGTTTTGAACGGTAACGTAGTTGCGATGCGTTATAATAACATCAGTGGCATAAAACAAATGTGATTCTAAGAGAATCAATATTAACCGTGGGAAATCGTTTACTTGTAGGAAAACTAAACGCAGGCGTTTCTCTCGCCAGTGTTCTTTACTACAAAAGTGTAATACATGTTTAATGTAATTTGAATGCAGCAATCCGACACATAGGAAGTAATTTGTTCAATGTAACAGCAACAATGTCTAGTAGCAGCTATTCAGGAATTCTTAAGGTCTTCCATATCAGAGGTTGGCAGTGGATATTCGGAGAGAGTAGGAAAGCGTAGTTCTGCAGGTCTTTCATGTCAGAGGTTGGCATGGATATTCCGTCAAGAAATAAACAAAATTGCCGCCTTTATTCACATCGGATCGAATATTTCATGTCTTCTGACTGGTTAATCTTCTCGTCGTAAACTATAAAATGAGTCAGCTCATGTTGGTTTGCTCACTAGTTAATAACTACACAAAAAACTGTAACAAAAAGAGTTACCCCCGCCTGAGTGATATAATTGCGCTTTCTAAGACTCAGTAATTAGATCAGAGTCTGCTATACTATATGTGAAAACGGATAACGTAATAAACTGTTTTGTTTTTTCCCTAGCATATCTGAAAAACTTATTTTCCCCGCTATATATTACTTGTCCAAACGGAAATCATATTATAGCTGTTGAAATTTTATCAGTTTATATATTAATTTTTATCCGGAATTTTAATTGTATAATAAAGCAATAATGATTTATAATGAAAATCAAACACTTAGAATACCATGAGGTGATAATTATTTCATTGACGTCGATAAAAATGGCCTCAACACTTCATACCTGTAATCACCTCATTGTATTTTCAGTGTTTGTTTTTCATTATAAATAATTATTGCTGTGTCTATTATACAATTAAAATGTGATTAATGGAGAAGCGTGGTCTTATGCGCATTGACAATGCAGGGGTTTATATGTAAATATATATATTTGTACAGTGAGGTTCACCCTGTACAAGGATCTGGGGCCACTCGAGGTACAGGGTTACAGAATAAGAGGCGCAGTATATATGGATAGGTTGGAAAGATAACGGCTACCCGTGGAATTGAACAGGTTAAGATTTTAATGATCGGGGAAACATCCACTTCAGAGACGGCCCAACAGAGCAGTGGTTCGCGGGAAGTTACTTCTCACCAAAGGAATACGAAGGAAATGGGGAGTGGTTCACTACAATGCGTGTAGAATGGCTGGTCCTACCCGTTAAGGTTAGAACTGGTGGTCCTAAGGAATGTAGTTCGTCGGAGCACTTTTCATATAAGTAGCGAAAGGGCAGTGAGAGGCTTGAAACATAACGTCAGTGAGAGAGAGATTCTAAGGTGGAAAATAATTTGTCACCCACAAGTATACGGAGAGGCTTTCGGACTCTACGGGCACATTGATGTACGTAGTACCTAGTATCTGTAACTATGTATGTATTACTGGTGGCCAGTATATCAGGATGCTCGATGGCAAGTAGGCTCCTTAAGGAGTGTGGCTCCCTATATCAAATAAAAAATGGAGTTAAGAAACAAACACAGACACTTGTTTAAAGTAATGAAAAGGAACGAGAAAACATGAGAGGAAGACAAAAATAAGAAATGCATCAAAAGAAACGAAACAGGGAAGATAGTAGAAGGTTGTCGAATGGCGGGGGCATACTCCATGTTTTCCGCAAGAGTGTGTGAATTTGAACATACGGTTAGAATTCGTGATTCGAGATGGTTGGTATCTTCACAGGTTTAGCCGGTGTATCGATCTAGGGGGTCCGGTAAGCCATAGAGGAGCTCGTGAATCTCTGAATGGCCCCTAAAAAACGTAATTAATTAGATAAATAAATCTCCAACTTCGTTCTTGACCTTTGCATTCTATCTTAATAAAATAACATTGATTTTTAAAAAATTAAATTAAAAAAACAAAAAACAAAGACGCAATAACGAAATAAACAAATAAGCCCTCAGTGTATGAAAGAACAAAGTAAAGTGGAGTTGGGTGTCTGGTTCACCCAGGTCGGACATACTTGGAAATCCACATTTTCAGCAAGAGTGTGTTAATTTAAAGATAAAGTTACAGTTCGTGATTTGAGATGGTTGGCAACTTGAAAGAAAGAATATCGAACCCTGTTGCCATATCTGGTCTGATGCCATTGCTGTACATCTTCAGATTCTTAACAAAATCCAAAGAACGATCTATAACGTAATCGTTCCTGACTATTCATCTGTCACTTTCTCATCGATGTCACTTAGCTTAAATCCGTCCCTTCTAGATATATTATCATTACAACTGCTCCGACGAACGTTTTTCCTGGTGCGCGAATACATAGATTTTAGTGTCCTACTAGGATGGCAACTAGGTCCCACCCTTTTACTGTTGAAATGGCTCAATGTAAATGCCACATCGGAGAGCCGAATTCGAATTCCAGTCGAATCCATTACATTCACTTATGTGCTAATACCGTTCGGAAAGGTATGAATCCTCTTCTCCTCCTAGCTATCGGTAAATAGCAGGACAGACCGGGTTCTATAGCCTCGGATGGTAACCGGTCTACCGCAGAAAGAAATGGCAATTTACTGCGGGAAAAGTCTGTATCGAAGGTTACATGATCGCCTAAGCGTGTATCACACATGGTACATAACTGAGTGACGCAAACAGTGTCTTTTCTCGTACTTCCTAACTTCCGTTCCACTGCTTCTCTGATAATTACAATCTTCAAAAGATTAAATGCAACGTCAATCGTCATCTGCGGTCTTCTTGAAACCCGTTCATCTTTCGTTCTTTCTCTATCACATCTTCACTTTCACTTTCACTTTCACTCTCAGTAACTCCCTGTGTACTGACTGCAGTACTGCCTTAATTGGGATGAAATGATTTTAAAAATATATAGGATCATGATTTTTTTTCTCTGAGTGGCATTCCTTTGTTTCCTGATAACTAATGTATCTAGAACTAATTATATTACAATAACACAGACTGTATTTATTCCCCAAAGTGCTGACCAGGGTAATTCCAAGGATCATATTTTTAATACTAGTTACATTTATAATTATAGTCCTCGATATCAAGAGGTAGTACAATGATTATTTGGAAATATTCAGCGTTCATTGACCGAGCAATTGGGCTTGACGTTGGTTAAAATTTATAGAATCTTTCTCTAAAAAAAAAAAAACTCGAAATTGTAACAGACATAAGAGGAAAAAATGTGTTTGTTTACACATATATATATCAATCTGATCATTATCTATCTATCTGATACTTTTTCTCTTTTTCTTTCAATGTAGTACGCACGCACATATATATATATATGTGTGTGTGTGTGTGTGTGTGTGTGTGTGTGTGTGTGTGTGTGTGTGTGTGTGTGGCACGGTGGAGTAATGGATAGCGGTTTGGATTGAGGAATCGTTGAACTGTGTTCGAATCCATTATATTTACTTACGTGCCAATAGCCTGGGAAAAAGTAAGAATCCTCTCCCTCCAGCTTTGAGTATGGATGGCAACTGATCTCGGAGAGGGACAACTCTGAATTCAAAACCAGCGGATGGTTGTGTGGGGACCTTGTGGCACGTAATGTTTTTGTATTCCGCCCTTCAAAAAGTGTGGATGCTTCGGCAGAAAACTTTCACCACTATAATCAAATCTCATGTGCTGGTGTCGGGCTATCGCTTCCTAGGAACTGATCTGCTTGACACTCATACGTCGAATTCGACGTGATAGTCGAGTATGTATGTATGCATGTATGTATGTATGTATGTATGTATGTATGTATGTGTATATATACATAAAGAGAAATAACAATCAGATTAATAACATAATGGTATTTAGCATTTTTTTTAATGGGCTCCATACAAGGCGGAGCATAATATATATTTAAAATATTTTTTCATCGCAACACAGAAATTTTTATGTTTCGGAAGCTTAAATTTGTTCCATTATCAATGATATTCAGTTACTTTTGAAGAAAATGATTTTGTTTTTAAAGCGGAGTGGTATTATATTGAAGAGGTTAAGTAGGAGGGGGGATTTCAAAATTTTATTGGTATGTACATATTTGACGAATCAAAAGACAGATCTAAGCTAAAGCAGAAAAGTAAAAAAAAAACTTATAGGTTATGTATGTATGTGTGTGTGTGTATGTATGTGTGTGTGCTAACTACGAATTATGAATAACATACACACACCTAAACTCTAACCTACGTTTTTTTCAAAAACACAGAAATTTACGTGTCGCGATGAAAAAATATTTTTAATATATATATATATATATATATATATATATATATATATATACTCGACTCTCCCCTCGAATTCGACGTATGAGGGCCAAGCAGATCAGTTCCTAGGAAACCGCCAGCCCGACAACAGCACATGAGATTTGATTATAGTAATGAAGGTTTCGTGCAGGACGATCCACAGGGCCGAATACAGAGACCTGATGACTGCGTCTAGCAGGAAACAGTCTGTCGCCTCTGAGTGTTGACTTCAATGCTCACTTTTATATTTACATACGCTATATCTCTGATATTGAGCACTTTATCCAACTCTATTTCTTCATATATATATATATATATATATATATATATATATATATATAAATGAATCTCATCATGGTCAATTTGTCAGGAAGTTGTCATCTTGATGCCTGGAGAGGATAGTCCTTGGTATAACGATAAACTACATCCTGCAGTAAGGCCTCTGATCGGGAGATTGAAGAGCGTCGGTGTTGTTCCTAGCTCCACCCTGGCCCGGCAAATAGTAAATCCCCCTCCAAACAAAAGCCCTATGAAAGCATAAAAAACATCTCAATAGTAAAAATACCAGCAATGCATTTTTTTATTAAAAAGGCCAACAATGCATAGAGCAAAATGGCCAACAATACATTTTATTTCTATTTGAAGTCATACAACTGCGTTAAAAATATATTTACTTGAAGCCATAAAATTGTGTTCGGCATTAAATAAATCATAGAGGTTGATATGTTGCTAAACAAAATTAAGCAACCAACCAAACCAGGAACATGAAGGAACATTCATGACATTAATCCGTGTAATATCCTACAATTTCTTAAATCACACTGGATTCCATAATATAAGTTCAATAAAAATACGACATAAAACAAACATATCAACGCCTCTGGTTATTATGACCACACAGATGTGCATATGCACAAAAGCCGAGTTTCTTCTACCGTGTAATTGTGACAACAGAATAACATATATTTTATGACTTCCAAGGAAAATTAAATTTCAGCATTAAATGACCCATAGGTAGTTCATAAGCTGTTGAACAACTCGACAAATCAGTCAACCCGCGGAGAGGATCTCCGTGTGCGGCAGCTTTGGGAGGTGCCTGAAAACCATACAACGTGACATTAGGTAGACGGAATTATTTGGGAGCTATCGGTGGTTGTTCTAGCACGAGGTCGAAGGTCATCGTGACCGAGGTTTTAAGCGGACTGGTCTTGTTCAGATTGTTGATCACGCCAGATAATCGGCTCTCTCCCAGAAACTGTAACTAAGGTTCGCTGAGCATAGTTATTTGTAGAAACCACTGGTGGGATCTGTGGGCGTTGAACAAACACAAATGTGTCGGAACAAGCGTATGTAATAGAGATTCTCTACACGCCCTAACAGATAGGCATATTCGAATACGAACGGTCAGCCTTTACACACACACACACACACACACACACACACACACACACACACACACACACACACACATACATATATATATATATATATATATATATATATGTGTGTACTTTTTTCTTTTCTTTTACACTTCTCTCTATATGAACCTCTAAATAGGACTATGATATTAAAACAGACGAGCGATCTATTTCTTTATTTTCTAAGACACTTTAATGGCGAAGAAAAACAAGATGTATTTGCAGAAGTATTTTCGTCGAGATTTTCCACGCTTGTTACCATTTTATCGAAATAATAATAATAATGCTAATCACACACACACACACACACACACACACACACACACACACACACACACATATATATATATATATATATATATATATATATATATATATATATATATATATGTACATGTATATATATGTATATACATAAGTGTATGTGTATTATCAGTATACGCAAACACAAATCAGTAACTTCAATCTATTTTTGCTTTGGTTTTGCCTTTTCTATCGAGACTGTCATGGTAATTGTTCGGATGAGCTCTTCGTTACGGCGTCTAGTTTTTTTTTAGGGTGGGGGTAAGCGCAGGATTAGACCGGCGGCGAGCTCGCACCAATTTACAGTTGTTGGCTACATTCAACCGTAAATTATATGTTAACAATTTCTTTTCTCGTACTTCTCGTTTACGGAACTCCCTTCCGCCTCCATGCTTTTCTACACAAATGAAATGCAATGTCAATCGCGGTCTACTGTCTGCCTGATTACTCTTCTTTTGTTCTCGCTCCTTGGCAATGTTTCAGTTTCTAACTCTTCCACACCCAGTATCCCCTTGTGTCATAGTGACTTTATTGCCTTGCATGGGGTGAACTCGATTAAACACACACACACACACACACACACACACACACACACACACACATATATATATATATATTTTTATATATATATATATATATATATAAAGAAATATAGTCTTAAGATGTGCTATATTTATGGGATAAAGTGCTCAATATCAGAGATAGAGCGTGCGTAAATATAAAAGTGAACATTGAAGCAATGGTCAGTCTACTAGTGTTGTTTTTTTTCTCGGCTATTTATATATACGGGTCAGTGGTACATTGTGGGTAGTCTATTTTGGCGGTCATTTTGCCGGAAGTTGTTTATTTGTTTAATTATTTATTTATTTGGGTTAATTTATTTCGCTTGTTTTTATTTTTTATTTTTGCGGTTAATCGATTTTGGTATGTTTTATTATAGATGTGATTGGAAGATGTGTGCATATAGAGTTGTTTATCATTGGGTTTTCTGTATAGTTTATATGTGCCTATTCTTAGGTTGAAATTAACATCTAGAAAATCTACTTCGTTTAGGTTAGTTTTTATATCTATGTCGAATCCGTTATTTTTGAATATCTTTATTATTTCTTTTCTAGTTTTGTCTATGTTTTGTTTGTTACAGTTTCATAATATTATGAGACCGTCGTCCCTGTAGAGTCCTGTGTCATTTCTATCTATTATTTTGC
>OZ038494.1:53734702-53747202 GCA_964036315.1 Acanthosepion esculentum
ATTATTATTATTATTAATATTATTAATAATAATAATAATATAATTAATTAATATAATTAATTATATTATAAAAATTAAATAAAATTAAATAATAAAATATATATTAAATAATAGAAAAAATTGTACTTACGACTACGGCTCACATCTTATGATGGGCTTTAACTACGTAAAATATGTGAGATTTATTTTTTCAAAATTGCTCAGTGAAAAATGTCACGATGCCATTTCTGACCTTAGGTCTCTGGTCGGGACCCGGAAAGAAATGAGTACACGCCAGAAATCAAAGGAATAATAATAATAATAGTAGTAATAATAATAATAATAATAATAATATTAATAATAATAATAATAATAATAATAATAATAATAATAATAATAATATAGGTCCAATCCATTTACTGTTGAAATATCTAAATGCAATCGCCACTTCTACGCCAACAGTTTCCCTTCTTGCACTTCCTGCCTGTGAAACTCCCTTCCGTTTACTTGCTTCCCTAATGACCAAAATCTTCAAAATGTTTTAAATACAGCGCCAAACGCCATCTTCTATTTTCTTGAGACCCCTTCATCATTTGTCCTTTCCTCAATCCTCACTATACTCATTCTTTTTCGCACTTTCACTCCCTGTACCCCCCCCCCCCTACGCGCAATGGCCTTACCGCATTGCTTGGGATTAAATGATGAAAAAAATTAAAAAGAAATAATTATACAATACAAGCATCGCCTCTCATCACCATTGGTGCTTATATATGATGTATCAATTTTAAGATGGCGGGAAATTGTATCCCATAAGCCGGAGAAGTTGATCAAAAACCAGCAAGTTAAGATCCTGTGCGATTTCAACATTTAAACACACCGCATCGTTGAGGCTGACAAACCAGAAGTCACTGTCATTGACAATAAAACAAAACAAAATGGCTGCTTATTGAGGTCACTCTCGGTGGTGACCATAATATCAAGATCAAAGCAATTGACAAACTTGAGAAATACACCTACTTCCTAACTGAAGTTGTCAGAATGTAGAGCATTCAGGTCACAATTATCCCAGTAATATATATAAGCGAACACAAACATCTAAATTGAGAAAGCCTAGTATCCCATTGCTTCAAAAATCTATGTTGTTTGATTCTGAAAAATATTCGGAAAAAGGTGATATCTGTTTGAGGTCGTATAACTTGTTGGAGTACATCCATAATGCAAAATCTCCGATAGAAAAAAAATTGGCTGAAGACAACAACAACAACAATAATAATAATAATAATAATAATAATAATAATAATAATAATAATAATAATAATAATAATATTTTCCTCTTATAATAATAATAATACTTTCCTCTTATTTTACCTTATTTTATAAAAAATGCTCGGCTTGTTTTCACGTTTTGCTGCCGCCAAGAAGGTGACATGGATCAAATATACACATTGATATTCCAGCTAGAATTAAAATTCCAATTCTTATCTTCGAAAACTCGTCTGACATGGACAAAGCTATGGACACTCCTTAGAAAGCGTATTACACATTTAGTAATTGTTGTAACCTAGGAAGGGTTACTGAATGAGGAATAACCAAAACCGAGGTTGAAAATGAAATGGTATTTTTTATAATATCAACAAAATACAATACTCGCCAGCGACATGAAGTAGGTAAACCACTGCTAGTGGTAAACCACTTAGACAGCATATTACCCCTACTTACAATAGTCTCCAACGTACTGATGAGGATTGGGGCATACCCATTAGTTTTCATAGGTACGGTATATAACAGTAATATAAATGCATAATTCGAAGAAGGTTTCTAGCGGTATAAGTGTCAGTCAATATCTTGTTAAATGGAAAACACCTGACCCCTCATGAATATTGATTTGGACATTTATTTTTCCGATGCCTATCAGGTAAGTGAAGTGTTCCTCATAGGAATTTAGGCAAGTGGCTCGGACAAGGAAAGTCACCGAATGAAGATAAAATAGTTTCTTAGACAAAGATGACAAAACAAAGAACCGTGGTCTCTATGAGACAATGGTCACTACCAGCGAAGAGGGCAGAGTGACGAAGTAGACCCCGGGAGAACAGCATAAACAGGAAGACGCCCGTTAGACCGTTCATCTATTCCTCATCTTTGCTTTGCACGTTTATATCTGTAGTTGACAACCCGAAAACAAAGCCTGCTTACTGCTACAAATCCTCATGGTCTGCATTCGTGGGTGACGATCGGGCCGAAGAGTTATTTTACAGACACAAGCGTTTGACTGGAAGAAGCTGCACCGCGAGAACAAACCTGGTTTTTGCTCTGAGCTGGAACGCTACAGGGATGCAGTAAGATCATAGATATTTCTCCTCATCATTAGTACAATCTCAGTGAGAAATACTCATAAGTGGATAAGGAGACGAGCTCACTCATCTTGCTCTCAAGATATTGCGAGAGAGGTAGGATTCCGCTTAAACGAACGCATAGGTCATGGGAGCAGCAAACAAATATGTAAAAAAATAAGAAAAAAAACAAACAAACAAAATATGTCATTCATTTTGCTGAAGAAAAAAAGCAAAACAAAAAATAGATAAATGGATAAATAAAAACGAACGAAAGCACCCACGAGATATATTTCCTTTGTTATTTTTTATTTAATGAATGAGATTCGTCCTTAGTGAAACCCGTGTCGTGCGTTGGCGGAGAAAGGAAGAATAAAAGCAAATGAGGAAATCAATCGAACGAAATCATCTATTGTTGTCTGACATTTGGGTAAACGCGTCCACAACATTCGTGATAATAAGTTGAATTAGTTATTGATCAAAAATCCCGGATAGATATTTACTGGCTACACGAGATATTTGCGAGGAAACATCCGGTTGGGGATAATAATTGCATGCATCTATCTATCTATCTATCTATCTATCTATCTATCTATCTATCTATCTATCTGTATGTATGTATGTATGTATGTATGTATGTATGTATGTCTCTCAATATATCTATCTATTCATATCTATATATATCTAAGTGTCTTCCTGTCTCTCTTCATATCTACCTGTTCATATCTATCTATCTATCTATCTATCTATCTATCTATCTATCTATCTATGTGTTCATACCTGTCTATCTATCTATCTATCTATCTATCTATCTATCTATCTATCTATCTATCTATCTATCTTTCTTTCTTTCTTTCTATTTCTCTTCGTATCTATTTCCTCATCTCTCTCTCTTTCTCATATATATATACAGTTTTTTCTTCCCGTCTTTATCTTTCTCTCTCTCTCTCTCTCTCTCCATATATATATATATATATATATATATATATATATATATATATATATATATATATATATATATATAGTTGTATTTTTAGGCAGCAATCCTTCGTTTATGCATGTTTCATTAGAAACAACATACTGCGGTTAAGCTTTTTATTTAATTTTTGTTGCGTTCTAACAAGAGCTTTCTTTTCTGGACAAAGAGTGTGTAAAGACTGTCCAAATGTTTTATATTTCCGAGCGCTTTCGGCTGTACCTTTAGCCATTATCAAGGATGATTCTATTCAAAGAGCACACCAGAATTCATCCTCTCGACTACTCTTCCTCAAAGAACTTAATAATGTTAAACAAACGCTAATCAACAACGGCTTCTCTAACAATCTTATAGACCACCAAATTAGATTATTTCTCCCCAAAGTAAGTAATAACGTTAGTGAACACACAGTCAAAAATTATATACATATTTATTACAAAAAACAAATGCACATTAATTACAAACAAGACGAATCTTCACTAAGACATATAAAGAAATACACTACCCCAATTGACCCGAATAAAAAAATCAAATTAATTATCTATTATAAAAAATTCAAGACAGCTAACCTTATCCTCAAAAATAACAACACACCAACTAAGTCAAAAGAACGAACATTATCTATGAGTTCAAATGCCCCTTAAGGAACTGTGTTCCTGATCAGACCGGACTCATAAATAATTACAATGTTTACACGACTACATGCTTATCCAGACGTCTTACATTACACCTATCTGATCACAGCTCCATTAGAACCCATTTAAACACACACACAAACTTACCAAACTCCATTAGAAACATACGATTAGAAAACGCAAATATATTAACTGCATCTACCTGTAAAAAAGGACTAAAAATAATGGAAGCTTTAATAATAAAAACGAAAAGGCCAAATCTTAACAATATTAACTACGAACAAGGGCACAATGTGCTAACCGTATTCGGAAATTAAAACATCCCTACTACACACTAAGACATGCACATAATGCACACACTCAATTAAGCTCACAAATCGAATCATCCTTGATAATGGCTAAAGGTATAGCCGAAAGGGCTCTGAAATATAAAACATTTGGACAGTTTTTACACAGTCTTTGTCCAGAAAAGAAAGCTCTTGTTAGAACACAAGAAAAATAAATAAAAAGCTTAACCGTAGTACCTTGTCTGTCGTTTTTAATGAAACTTGCATATATATATATATATATATATATATATATATATATATATATATATATATATATATATATATATATATATATATCAAGTATGTGGTGCAGTTCAATTTACATTACATGAATCATTCATACAAAAAGCAGATGGTGAAGTTAATGATAAATATCATTAACTTCACTATCTGCTTTTTGCATGAATGATTCATGTAATATATATATATATATATATATATATATATATATATATATATATATATTTATATATATATATATCATTCTTTTCTCATATAAATACTATTTATTTACGTCTCTTCACATTTTTTCTATATGTTTATATCTCATTTCTTTTTTTTGATCTACCTACCAATCCTTTTTCAGATAGAAACCCAACTTGATGCTGTATAGAGATTTTTGTATATTCTCGTACAAGGTGTTTTACACGATCAAGTCATCTAAAACTAAATAATAGATTCAAGCCATATAATAGGATCCACTAATGTTAGTGGATGCTATTATAAGACTTTGTTAGTCTTTTTATCGTTTGCCATTTAAATTACAGCGCCCTCCAAGGTAACTATTGCCACTTTGAAAAGAAATGCTCCAAAACCCCTAAATTTATGGGAAACAAGTCTGTAGGTATTAATCCAGTAGAAATTCGTGGCCCATCATTAAGACATGTATATAAGCGCCGCAAGCAAGCAAAGTTTGTTAGAAACAACGAAACCGACTGCACAATGTTAATCTAAAACAGCAGTAAATTTATCAAAAGCAATGAACGCCATTTTTTCTGAATGTCAGTAAGCTTATATTAATCTTTACATTAATAATATAATAATTTATTCGTGTGTGAGATAGAGTGTGTATCAAATATGTTTTTCTATAAATAAAAAATACGTTGTTCTAATTTTATGGCATATCCCTGAAGGTGGTATGAATATTTTTAACGAGGATTTAATAATGTAAGCTGGAAGTTACATGTTACATGATGCATCGCTCTTATTGATATAAGTATATCCTAAATACTTTACCAACATTACCTGAATAATAACAATTTAGTGGGGTCGACATGCGTGTTAACAACCCTTTAGAGTGGTGGAAATGAAGCTAGTCATTGTGTTCTAAAGTACGCCGACCAATTCGTAACGAAACGAAACCATGTATATGCAAATAGAAACCATCGTCACTCTGTATCTCGAGAAAAGAGGGGAAACTAGCCTTAAAGATAAAGCATATATAACTGCAATTGGTCTTCACTCTATTCTTCGAGAATGCAAATGGTTCTTAAACCGCTGCTGTCCATGAAATAAAGAGACAATAATTTTATTATGGTTCTGTTCTGATTCTTTTAATTGCTGTATCTTTCAAACAATAGAGGGTAGTTATCCGACACATCCAAAGACGACCACATCCACTTCAGGTTCACCTCACTCATCCAGAACTCCTATTTTAATTGCAGCTGTGTTTCTGGTCGCACTGTTCATCAGAAAAGGGTGCCGGTTTAATCGTCGACGTTTTGCTCATGCAGTAAACATTACTGACTATTATTACTGACCTGAGCCTATTCATCAAATAATAAAGCTTAAATTAATGTGTGTTTCCCCCACTCTAAATATTAAAATATTAATGAAATATATGTGATGTTTTCTCTCTCTCTCTCCACACACACACAAACAAACAAACATATATATATATATATATATATATATATATATATATATATATATATATATATATATATATATATAAAGATGTAGAACAACATTTCCGCCTACAAAAACATGATTTTAAAACCCATGCAAATTTCACTATAATTGAGAAAATAGAAAAGTTCGGAGCAGGTAACATTAGAAAAGATTTAAAAGCCCATGAAGATAAGTGGATTCTGCGCCTAAACACGCTCCATCCAGACGGGCTTAATCACAAATTTACGAACATAGATAGAATTAATATACAAATCCACAAATCAGGCCCTATCCACATTTCTCACCCACACAAGACAGACATGCTTGCGGAGGTGTTGAGGCCTTATACGCACACCCATACTAATATACACACTTACACACATCACACTTACTCACTCACTAAGAAACAAATAACACACAATTAACAGAGACACATCCCCTTTCCAGGAACCAATAAAAGTGTCAGAATGACCAAGGGAATTCAGAACCGCATGAATTCATCCACCCCTTAAAAGAGACTGTTTGAGCAACACAAGGGCTTACCAAAATTCATGATAAAAAAATAATAATAAAACAAATGTAAACTACAGATAAAGTTCATTTTCTCCATCAAGTCATTCATGTCTGTAGTTCACTGTTACTAACAAGCAGAATTGTTATTTTTCTCCTGATGATGGCCATGCTGGCCGAAACTAGTTGAGGAATCTATATAATAAAAACGAAAGACTATTAATATACAACCCAGTGTGTCTGAAGATTTTAATTTTTTAATATTTTTTATTGTTTAAATCATATATATATATATATATATATATATATATATATATATATATATATATATATATATATATATATATATATGGAGGGAGAGAGAGAGAGGAGGGTGATAGGTAGATTACGTAAAAATTGTATCTCAAGTAAACGCCATTCTGGATTTATCAGATAAGGCGAGTGTCCTCACTTGAATGAAATATAGCACAATGCCATAGAGTGTGTCACAGGCATACATTGGTTTAGAGAATACAAATAGTCCAGTCGCTATGGCATTCATTTTTGCTGACGCTAGACGTTAACCCGCGCTGTTTCTTGAGAGAGTATTTTCTGGGCGCTGCTCCCATCACTAGGACAGAATTTCAATTTTTGTTGATATTATCATTTATATGCATCAACGTCTATCTTATATGTCAACCAGCTTAGCAGTTTTTGCTCATCTGAGTAATAATTTGTGTATTGATCTTCTGTAATATAATTGCTTGTTTATTCAAATAAAACGACATTCTGTGCAGAACGTGGTAACGACAGCAGCATTTCGAACATGTCTTGAGAATTAACAAAAGTAACTAATGTTAACATTTGAATAGTTTACTTTGAAATTGCTTGGTTATTCAAAGAAAGTAATTTTCTATCGTTAAAAAGGGAATGGGATTAGAATTTAGAATCACTATGTTTGAGTAAAAGTCCAAGATTATCATACTGTTATTCTTCTTATAACACCGTTAGCTACAACGTTACTTATCACCTGAGTTACGTCATGCCATTGCCTCAGATAAATAATAAACCATTCCATTTTGATTTCGAGGAAAGACAGAAGAAAAAGCTACATCAGAGAGTTTTTTTGGTTTTAGTGAGAAAACAAAAACATACATGATAATGAGAAAGACAAAAAAAACGAAAAGAAAAAGAGGGCGATACCGTTCTCTCGCGTGCGACGTCCGCTTCGATGAAGCGAAAAACATTGTAAGGTTTTAATCTTCATTTGAAACCTATTACGTCATTAAATAAGGATTTGCATTTATACATATGATGCTTATTTCAATACTTTGCTTAGCTCGGTGCAATAGTGGAAATTTTGATTTAGCTCTAAGAAAATGTTTAAACCTATGGAAATGATTTAAGTGCAATAATTTTACTGATACAGATTTTCAGTGGAGTGAAGCGTCTCGGTTTCAGTCACTTGCCCACCACCGTAAAATGCTTCTCTGTGCCTTTTCTATACATACTTTCGTAGTAATTGTTCGGTTGGTCTATTTGCTATCATGAATTGTACATATAGGGAATAGTTAGGATTTTCGTAGAGACATTGTGGTATTACAGTGGATGTGGTAAGAAAGGTAAGTAAGAATGTGTTGTTGTGGTGTAAAGAATATTCTTGTATGAAGGGTCAGTGTTTGGGGTTAGCTAAGTTTAACGTTAAGACAGAAGAAGGTCGTCCTTTTCCCCATTTTCCATTTTCGCCCATGTACCACATTTCTGCAAATAACAGAATAAATATCTCTCTTCACTATCATGCCGAAACATTAAGAATTTAAGCGCAGTACTAGATTGGTAACAAAGTCTTTTACAAGGCCTTTTACAGTTGAAATGCCGAGATATAACTGTAAGTTCTGTGCTAACAGTTTCTTTTCTCGCACGACTCGCTTATAGAACTCTGTTCCGTCTCCATGCTAACAAGCCAACTTTGATCTTTAAAATTGTAAATTCAATGTTAACTCTTCTGTTGTTCTCGCTTCTTATTAAGGTTTCTTTTTTCTTATTCTTTCACACGTAGTAACCCCTTGTGTCTTAATGGCTTTATTTCCTTGAATGGGGTAAATTCGATAAAAAAAATCCTAAAGGATTTAAATATCCTGAAAGTGTTTTAACAGTGGACGGAATGTACGACACCGAAATCCGAAAGTGCACTAGGGTAAGATGCCTTCAAATAGCTAAGCTAAGTATTTAAGAAACAGAAAAATGTCATTAGAGACAAAGAAAGGAGTACTGAACTGTTTTGTAATAACAGTCTTCCTATATGGCAGTGAATGCTGCCTGGAAAGAGACTTCAGAGACTGCTGAAGAAGAGACTTAAAGCGTCAGAAATGTGATTCTAGTGGCAGATGATGAGAATACTATCGACCGAATATGTGAGCAACGACGAAGTGTCAGAGGAAATGGAAACAAAAAGGGCAGATACATAACATCAGGAAGCAATAATTGATTGTTTTAGGGCACACAATGAGAAAAGAAGGCGTAGAAAATTTGATACTCACAGGACATAATAAAGGCAAAAGAGACATAGGAAAACAATAATTCGCCTAACGAGTTTGAGTAAGATGGTCATTAGAACAGGATTTAGGAGAGGAAACAAGAAGATATTTATTAAGAGCTACAAAGGACAGAAAATTGTGAAGAGCCATGATCGTGAACGTCCTGAAGGGACACAATACATAGAAAAGTGAGTTTTTCTCATCTTCATTCATATTGATGTTATTATAGATACATCGTTACGGTCAGATACTCTTTGGTCATGATCAGGTGACTATTGTTTTGGTTGATATCGTATATCTGCAGGTTATTGCGTCTATAACATCTCTATCAACCAAGATATGAACAACAGTTCGAAATATTAAAAATATATTGGAATTACTCTTCTCACAAATAAAATATTAAATTATGGAAAAGTATGAAACCGCCATGAGAAGCAAATGTTGAAATTAAATTGACTTTGAATATAAAAGCTACAAACGTTCTTCGGGTGGTGGCCTAGTGGATTAAGTTGGTTATACATATTATATGTAGTCGTCGCGAGATAAATACCTGCACCAGGTAGTGAAACACTGATTCAGTAGGAATGAACACTAGCTGACATAACAGATATAAAATGAATCATTAATCAACAGATATCCAATGGACACCTGATGATGGCCGCAGTATACTTAACCGAAACGTTCTATGTATTATAACATCCAAATCAGCCCTGGGCAAACTACGGGACGCGTAATTTCATAAAGAAATTTCGTACGTTTTGTTCTCATTTGTTCACTAACACTGGTTAAATACAATGTTTCTTCAATTTTGTAAACTTTTAGTGAAAGTTTATTTTAGTTTGGTTAGGTTTGTTTTACGGCATTTTAACCTCAATGGGTTATTTAATGCCGACAAGATTTTTATTGCTAGTAATACTTTTTTTTTTCAGAAATGTATTGCTGGTAATAATGTATTGCTGGTAACAATTTTATTCAAAAATGTATTGCTTGTATATTTTTCCAAAATGTATTGCTGGTAATATTTTTTTCAAAAAATGTATTGCTGGTATTAAAACCTATTTTTAAACTTTCATAACGTTTTGACCCCTTGTGTCGGAGTTAACTATTTGCTCATAGCTGGAACACTAACAGGTGCTACCACCCCGGGTCAAGGTGGATTTGGGAACACTAGCAATTAAGAGGTGGTGCCACGCTCCTCCAAATCTCCTGATCAGAGGCTTTGCTTTCGTATGTAGTTTATCATTTTACCCAAGACGGTTTAGTGAAATTAACGTTTTCATCATTTTAGACCATTGTCGATATTCAATAAGGATGATCATACGTGTCAATATATTTTGATTTTGAAATATAATTTTTTTTTTAAATCGCTGTAGAATAAATATTTTATTTTAATTTTCAAATGAATAAGTTAGAAATAAATCACACGCAGTGACATGTGTTAATCCTCAAAAAGTGGTAATATTGCACCGAAAATTCAATGTTTTAATTATAGAAAAATCTTTATCTCCAAAGAAAATCCTCATTTCTAAGGCATATATGTATGCAGATGGTCTTCTGTAGTGAAAATAATTGAGGCAGATACTCAAAAAATGACCTTAAATCTTTTTAGCAGTGCGTCCCGCCTTGTGATGAACCATATGTCACGTGGCCCACTGCTCGGAAAAGGTTGACCATGCCTGATCAACATTAATCAAAATGAGAACAATAGTCTAAAATACGACAAGTATAGTGACAGTTACTTATATCAGAAAAGAAATACTAATTATATCATGTATATACCCACTGTACAGTCAGTGGCTATAGTTAAATGTAAAATAAATGGCAGAACTGTCCAACAAATAGAACCGACAAAGTTTGCAATAAATAATAATAAAGAAAAGAAGAGGGCAAAAAATAATATACAGCAAGCAAACAATATATGCAAGTTAAATTAACAGTAATAAGGCAAAGCAACAGTAATAAGGCAAAGCAACAGTAATAAGGCAAAGTAACAGTAATAAGGCAAAAAGTTCATAAACTAAGAACTGGGGTTGAAGCCCAAAATTATGTTCGGATAAGCAAGAATAGAATTCTGACTTCAAGGCAAGACGGATCGGAATTGAGTCCTATGAAACCGAGAACTGACCTGGTTTTTTTTTTTGGCTAGGGAGAAACCCCAGCATTTATTTGTGTGCTTCTGGCTATAAATTAGGGAGGGGAATATGTTTTGCTATTATTCCTAATGTATATTGGAACCAACATCCTCAAAACTCAGTCAGTTATGTGCCATTCGTGATACACGCTTAGGCGATCATGTATCTTTCGATACATACCTGACGAAGCAGTTTTTTCCCGCAGTAGGTTGCCATTTCTTTCTGCTGTAGACCAGTTGCTATCCAGGGCTATAGAACCCGGCCTGTCCTGCTATTTACTCATCGCTGTAGGAAGAAGAAGAGGATTCATACTTTTCCCAATGATATTAGCACGTAAGTGAATGTAATGGGTTCGACTGGCGTTCGAACTCGAAACTATAAATATGTAAAATTGTACACAGACTTTATAACCTCCTTGGATGATGTCCAAGTTTGTATTAGCGTCCATTTGAAAAAATGAATTAAATGTGCATTATCAAATAATTTTTTTATTATTAATTACAACTGACAGCATGTATCTTATATCTTGCCCAACTTCGCCTTTCTTGTTTACGGAGATATACAATTTGCATATTTAACACACAAAAATAACTGTTTTGTTAATCCTTTCCACACTAATCTTCCCTGATCGTTATAAATAAAGTATTGATTTGTTGATTCTATTATTCATTTCCTTAGTTATTCAAATAAAGCCATTTTCTGCTAACCTTAACATTTAGATCGCAGCTTGGGAGTAAAATGAATTAATAAGGAAATTTCAGAAGCAATTTTGACATTTTTAACTCGTTGACTACCAGAGACCAATTACGAAATCTGGCCTTAAACACCAACTTTATGATAGCCAGCTCACCCGACGAAAAACATTTTTATGAGTTGATTTATAGCGTTAACTGAAGTCTTAACATTGCTTTCACATTAAAAGTATCACTGCCAATAAACTAGCTATTGCCGGCGCAAATTAGAATCTATTAGTAAATGCAAACACGTAATCGGCATCATATTTTTTCCTCAATTGTAGTAGATGGGTTCACCTATCGTTAGGTTTACTTTACTTCCCGGTTTTTGAAAAGGAGTAAAGGTTTATGCCTTGTTTCCTGTGTAGGATTGACTTTCCGGAACTTTCTGGAAGTCTACTATAAATTCTAATATCCCTGCCTAAACGCTGACATTTTATTTGCTACTGTTTTATGGATAGGAATAGCT
>OZ038494.1:53752202-53764702 GCA_964036315.1 Acanthosepion esculentum
CAGGAGAGACAATTTTAGCGACCACGTCACCCTTTACATATGGTTACCTGACTTCCCAGAGTACAACCATCTTGATTATTATGTGTGTGGTACAGTTGAGCGAGAAACTAACAACAATCTTTGTATACAAAAGATGAACTGATGGCAAGGATTATGACATCATTGACCAACTTAAATAAGGAGACCGTCTATAAGAATTTCAGGATATTCCGATGTTGTCTGGAGGGCGTGGTTAAAGCCAATGGCTATTTTACTGAATAATTTTACTGTTTTGTATTTTAAGATATCTGTGTATAATTTTGGTAAAATGAAATGTTATTTTTATTTTTGTGTCATTGAGACGACAATTGTATATAAAACACCCCCCCCACACACATATATATATATATATATATATATATATATATATATATATATATATATATATACAAAATAAATAGACATATATATATATAAAATGATATGTAGAGCATATATATAATAAAACGTATATATGTAATATAACATATATATATATATACATAATATATATAATGTATCATATATATATATATATATATATATATACAGTATATAATAAAAAATACAAAGAGAGAGAGAGATAATATAGCATATATTTAACATATATAATATAACATATATAACAGAAATAACACATTTATAATATGACATATTGTCATATAGGAAGAAAATGAGTAACTATCGACACCATGTTTCGAGCGTTGAACTGTGGACATATGAATATATGTTTTTTGCCAGGACTCTAAATAGAGGTGTCAGACTACTGACTTCATGGATTATTTAGTGACTATTTAGTGGAACTATACTGTCGAATTAGTGTGAATTATACTGTATCGATGATTTATATATTTTTTTTTATTTAGAATTTACTGGATATGAAGCCGAGCCGCGCTACTAAAAAGGTATTCACTGAAATGGTTATCTTTGGCTGACTTTTTCTTATTTGTTCTTGTTAATCATTTATTCGCTGTTGTAATTATATACTGTTTTAACATTGAAGTGTTGAGTTATACTTAATTATTAACGGCCACCGTACGTCACGAAACATATACATATATAACACATGTAACATATATATAACACACACACACACACACACACACACGCATATATATATATATATATATATATATATATATATATATATATATATATATATATGGTAGGATTGATATTAGTTTGTGATCCTGGGTTTCACACTATTTGCGATCGTCAGACAAACTGATTAAATTTTGAATTTATATATGTGTTATGGTCCAATATCCTCGCATTACGGTTATGCTCCAAGGTTAGGACCAAGGAAGAACAACACGAACACAAGAGTAAGAATATCAAAGACATATTAAACAGAATAATAATAGAAGAAGTTGAATGGTGTTAGTATGACTGTCAGTCTGGTTTAGAGTGAACTACTATTGTCTCGACTCATTCCGTCTTGACTCGTTCCGTCTCGACTCGTTCCGTCTCGACTCGTTAGACTTCTATCGTCTCTCGCTTGAGGGGCGCAGTCTTTATATCATCAGGAAGAGTTAATTGTGTCGTTACAGGTAAGACCCCATAAAAATATGATTGCGTAAATCGGTGTTTTTATGGTAGTGGGAGGAAAGATTGTCGTCGAAACGCCGCTCATACGTACGCAGACATACATACACGCACGACACGCATTGCAGCTCACACAAATATAAACATATATGAACAGTGTGGGACTGGGCATATATGTGAATGCATGCGTCGTTGCTTACATACGTTGCGTGTCGTGCTTGTATGTATGTATGTGTAGCTTGTACGAACACAAGAAAACTTAAATGAAAAGTTTAATCGCACTATCTTGTCAGTTGCCTTTAAGGAAACATGTATAAAAGCGCGAATGATGCCAAAATACACAATATATATGCCTGATTAAATAAATTACGGATATTATGTCTGCTAAATTTTAACAAAATCCGTTCATACTCACGAATAAACTTCCGTGTATTGATATTAAAGGATGAGAGAAATGTTCTATAACTTTTTAAATTTATTTTATTTTCATTTTCCAAGTACTTTCGATCTTCTTCCAAGACCATCTTTAATTTTTTTTAACAGTGAAAGGGTGGGACTAAAATTCCAACCTAGTAGCACGCTT
Source organism: Acanthosepion esculentum (assembly GCA_964036315.1). Lineage (NCBI taxonomy): Eukaryota > Metazoa > Mollusca > Cephalopoda > Sepiida > Sepiidae > Acanthosepion > Acanthosepion esculentum. The sequence continues at coordinate 53,754,349 of OZ038494.1, forward strand.
AAATTCTTGCTGCTTGGGAACTAGTGAAAGTAGTGCGTCAGAGCAGTTTCCATGAAAATACTTGTAGGAAAGACAGAGAGAAGCCACAGGACGCCTGTGAGAAAATGACTGCAGAAGATATGAAAGATCAGGGCCTATCACATTGCATATCCGTCTCTGGATTTTGTCAAGGACCTCGAGATGAAGTGCGGGGGCACCAGACCATATATGGCAGCAGTATTCAATTCAAGGACGAATGGTTGATTTGGAGACTTGAAGGATGGACTTAAGTAAGAAAAACCTTCTGATGCGACACAGATAACCGGCTTGCCTTGCGGTAGATGAAGCTATAGATTCAATGTAGTTGTTCCACCTCAGGTCAGTGGAAAGCGTGAGTCCAAGCAAGCGCAGAGAGGCGCTCTCGTGGAGTTGGGCCTCAGCCATTCTGATTGAAGGCAGGGATGTTTCTTTATGGTGGGTAATTGAGAGTAGTTTCGTTTTGGGGGCATTCAAGTTTACAAGCTATTTCTTGCATCAGGGAACCACAGATTGGAAGTCCTTTGCGAGTCCAGGTTAGTTTTGTCAGCGATGCCGGATTTACCATTGAGGCAGGAGTAAATAGTAGTGTCTTCCGCGTAGATGTCTACTTAGGAACTGATGACATCAAGAAAATTTTTGATGTAGATCAGAAACAGTATAGGAATCAGGATAGATTCTTGGAGATCACCATTGTTCGTATGAAAGGAACTAGAGGAGAACTCTTTTAGAACGACCTTCATTTTACGATTTGACAGGAATGATTGTATTAAGTCAAATAATCGTCCTGTAATGCCGTATCCCTGAAGCTTATGAAGAAAGCCGACATGATGCCAAACCCTATGAAGCGTTTTAGAGTTATCTAGAACCACATTTGATATATATATCTATCTATCTATCTATCTATCTATCTATCTATATATATATATATATATATATATATATATATATATATATATATATATATATATATATGTATATATATATCAAATGTGGTATAATATATATATATATATATATAACCGGATAAATATATATATATATATATATATAACCGGATGTTACCTTATGTATTTATTGGTCACACATCCCTATCATTAGATGAGTAAATTTTATTTTATTTATTTTTCATAACATTGTAATGACTTTCATATTTAACCATGTGTTCTTATTTTGTCTATGTATTATTTTAATTCTATTATATTTTAGTTCTAAATCTTGGCATTAAAAATAACGATTATGTGTTATTAGTTTATTCTTTTGCGATTTGATTTGCTTATTGGTAACGTAGTAGGAATTTGTTTTTTGTTTTTTTCTACATTTGGAAATTAGTTATAATCTTGTTTTCATGAATTTATACCGCTCTGGAAATTGCTATTTTTTCCTTTAACCTATGATCATTTTTTAAATGTCTTTCAAAAGCTTCTTAATTAATATGTTTTATTTTTGACGGGGTGTTTTGGCTTCCGTTTTTGTATTCCTATGTGAAAACTTCTAGTTAAATGAAATCTTGTTTCAGTAAACTCTCTGTTCTCTTGGATCTTTTATTTCTCATTTTTAAAAAAAAATATATACATTGAATTAGTATATTACGTTGCTGTTACAGGTACAGTTTTGAATGTATGTGGTGTAATGGTAATTTGTCTGTTGTTATTTTATTCTATGTGACCTGTTTCAATGCCTGATTTTATTTTTGTCGAATATTTTGTGCAACTTGATTGATTTTACGAAGTTTTGTCGTTAAGTTTTAATATTTTAACTCTTAGTTTTTTATTAAATTTCATTTTTTTTCACGGTGGTGGGTTGAACCAAATGATGTTCCGTTATCTGTTGCAGTTCTGTCTATTGTTACTGTTAGTTTTGTCGTAAAACCTCTTGGCTTTGCATCAGTTGTTAAATGTTTGAAGCTGCGTTGATTTCTTTTTCTTTTGCTGAGTTGTTGGTTACTCAGCATCATATACAGTATGAGATTTGCTAGTTGATTGCTAAATGATGGCAGGTGGATGATGGAGTAAGTGTGTATGAAAAGGATGGGTGACATCTGGCTTGCCCAATGGTTGGTATCTATCATTCTTGTATATATAGAGCCCACTCAAAAGGATGAAGAGATAATTGCTTAAGAATTAAACTGACAGTCAACATGCGGTGTCGATTTCTGAGTCTACACACACACACACACACACACACACACACACACACACACACACACACACACAGAAACAATATATCAGGTCATCCAATAAGTTCTGTCCGAATTTTTAATAAAGAAATCAAGTTACCAAATGTTACATTTAATTACAGATTCAATCAACAATGTATTTTCCCTGATTATCTATGACTTTCTTCCATCTATTAACAAGCTTACTAATTCCATTACTGTAAAATTCTTTTGGCTTAATTCGAAGAACTCACAAATGTCAGTTACAAAAGCTGTTTCTTCCAAATGATTCTGTAAGCTACGAAACAAATGGTATTCTGAAGGAGAAAGGTCTGGAAAATAAGGTGGATGAGGAATTTTCTCCCAACCAAGTTCTTTGATCTTTTGTGACGTGATTCTTACTGTGTGTGGTCCCGCATTGTCCTGATGAAACATCACCCGTTTTCGATTCACTAGAGCAGGTCTTTTTTCCTCAAAGCTTGGTTCAAACGCTCTAATTGCTGACAGTATATTTGAGCATTAATTGTTGCATTAGGTGGTAAGAATTCAAAGTAGATTACTCTTTGGCAATCCCACCAACCTTTTTTTTGCCCATGAAGTTCCATTCTCGGCTGTTGCTGGGGTCCTTCCCCTTAACAAGCAACTGTCTCACCATTTTATAGTAGTTGGATAGTCTAGATGTAACCGTAAATTCTATACTAACCGTTTTTTTCTCGTACTTCTCGCTTTTGTAATTTTCTTCTGGCTCCTTCCTTTTCAGCCAACATTAACTTACAAAAATTTAAATGCTGTTTCACGGGTTATCTACTGTCGTCTTCTTTTATTCTTCCAGCTTCTTAATAATGTTTATTCTGGCAAACGTGCCTGGATAAGATGTAGTCCTAAAAGGACGGTTTTTCTCGCGACACCGCTTTTTTACCTGCCTCCACTCTTCGGCAATGTTTAAAAAAGTGATGATTAGAATTGTAATAAAACCTAAACACATGATGAAAATGAATTTATACATTTCTTTCTTCTTGAAAATTTACAACATTTTTTTAAACAGTTCACTCCAAGTAAGACGACAACGTCACTAAGAAAAGAAATAAACTTCTACTATTGTTCAAAAGACCGGGAAGGTGTTTGAACCGGAAGATCTGGTAATGATAATGATGATTTATATATATATGTATATTGTCATCCACAGACAGACTGTTTCGCTGTATCACAGCTTATCAGTGTGGCTAGACGTCCGTTTGCCTCTAGCTAGGATCGAAACCCAACTGAATTAGTATCAGTCGGCAGGGATGAAGGAGAATTTAAGCGTATTTATATATATATATATATATATATATATATATATATATATATATATATATATATATATATATATATATATATATATATATTCCAACGCTTCTCCATTAATAACACAGACGGAACATTTTACAGATAACGTTTTAGAACAAAATTCAGCTAACGACTGTTTCAGGAAACAGATGTATAGATTCACCTTCGTATAAACACACACGCTCCAGGGATGTATATGCGCGCATGAGAATGTTCTTGACACGCATGAGAAAAAGGTGTATATGTGTATTCAATTCTTATTCATATTCTCAGGAAGGGACTAAAATTACCTCGCTTCGGCCGGTTTCCTGACAAAGGTAACATGTCACAATGCTCGCAGCCAAAAGAAAATAGGTAAGTGAACTATTCTTACGTAAAATCCATAGCTTCCCAGAAATCATTCACCGATCTACCTACAACATACATACATATGCACATGAGAGTTATGATATACAAATATATATATATATATATATATATATATATATATATATATATGTGTGTGTGTGTGTGTGTGTGTGTGTGTGTGTGCGTGTATATATATATATATAGAGAGAGAGAGAGAGAAAGAGAGAGAGAGGGAGAGAGAGAGAGACTAATAGTGGACAATCGAATGTCAAAAATCGAATAAAAATACTTAAGTAACATGTTCATCGCCAGAAGGTATATTATTAGACTAATAATGGCATTGCCGATGGCGTTTTACATATATATATATATATATATATATATATATATATATATATATATATATATATATATATTATATATGTATATATTTGTGTGTGTGTGTGTAAAGTTTATAAATCAAGAATCATATTGTGGAAAAATGTATGGCAAAGTGGAAAAAATATTTACGTATGAATCGTTTCCTCCATTACGACTTCAGCAGTCTAAATTTGTTATGCTGTTGCGACTACACAGACACACGAACGCAATTTAGATTCTTTTTATTATGATTCTCGTCAGGTCTGTTATTAGATATCCCATAACAGAAGATCTACCAGGAATGGTGAAATGTTGTAAGAGCCAGACTATATATTGGCTGTAGCAGCAAAATTGGCCAAATCGTGCAACAGCATACTTGCCCATACATATCGGAACATACAGTGGGCTATGATAAGTTTTTAGCCACCCTTAATTACATCAATTTTGGCTTGTGTAATAACGTATCTTCTTTTTTTCAGACAATACCGTGTTAGTATCAATCTACTCTCATCTCTGAACGATAGTTAACTTATATTTCGCAATGAAAGTATGCGGAAGTAAGAAAATTGTTGAATTTCAACGAGGGAAAATAATAAGATGGCATCAGTGTGGCGAGTCATATACAGAATTTGCTAGGTTTTTCCAGGTTAATCATCAAACAGTTAATAATATTGTGAAGAAATTTAATGAAGAAGGTCATTGTCGTGTGGAACAATGTTCAAGAAGACCAAGCATGGTGTCTGAACAAATGAAAAGGGTGCTGAAAAGAGAAGTCATCAGAAACCGCCCTCAGAGCATCGAAGATGTCGCCAAAACTATGGGAATGTTGCCATATGCGGTGAGAAAGACTCTGAAAGAACTAGGCTATCAAAGAAGAGTTGCAAGAAAGAAGCCGTTGATTTCAGAGGTTAACAGGATCAGACGATGGACTGGGCGAGAGAATTTGAGAGCAAAGATCATGAATTTTGGCATTTTTTAATTTGATTAGATGAAAATTCGTCTGGAGAAATCAGAATGAGACTTAGAACACTAAATGTCTTCAGGCAACTACGAAACATGGAAGGATTGGAATAATGGTGTGGGGCGCTGTCTGGTTTGGAAGGAAATCTGAGCTGATTCTTGTTGACGAGTGGTTGAATGGTCTAAAACACTGTCAAATATTAAAGGACTACTCTCACTATTTGTAACCAAACTGATTGACAAGAATGTCTACCTTTTTCAAGAAGATGGAGCACTATGTCATACGAGCAAACTAACGAAGGCCTAGAATGAATCGTAAGAAATCAAGTCACTATATAAGTACTGAAACTAGCAAATGGAGGACCTACTATACTAGTTCCAAATACTGTTTATTTATGTTGAATAGGGAATACGTAATTAAATTTTGAAATTGGATGTAGTTTATTTCTCCTGGCTAAAATATTTTCATAGGCACTAAACTAATTGAGTTACTTTTTTCCAGGTTTTCAGAGAAGACATCTAGCCAACTTGACATTACGTAAGAATCACTGAAAAACTCTTTGAGATATTCCGCTAGAACGGGAACAGGTTAAAACCGTTTTTTTGTCAGACGCACTCTCTTCCCAACTGAGCAATGGTGAGAGCAAAAGATCATTAAGGCTTTCAGTAATGATCCCAAAATTCATACTCTGGCTTCCATTTTCAAAGCCCATTCAAGAACCATCAAGAGAACGGTGAATAGGTTTAAAAATAGAAAGAAATGTAGAGAGGAAAACTGGATCAGGATGTCGCAACAGGAAGAGGGGTCATCATTTCAACTTAGAGCTAAAGTAATCAATTAGAAAAGATCCAACTCAATTCATACGACGTTTGGCACATGAGAAACGAATTTTAGCCATGACAATCTAAAGATCAGTGAAAAAGGAATTGATAATGAAATCGTAATTGTAACGTGTGAGGCAACTTGTTACTCCAGGACAGAAAGTTAGAAGGTTGGGGAAGGTGAAGAACATCTTGAATAAGTTGGAAAATGATCCTGGAATAATATATATATTTGAACTTTATTTCAAACCTTCATAAGCTTCCAATCCTGAGCTATGATTAATTAATGATGAACAATTTCATTTTCGTTTATGATCAAATTCATCACGATTCTTCTGTTAAACTTGGGTAGTAATTATACATTTTTATTGCTTCATGTAGAGTCCAATAGTGGTATAAAAATCTCAGAGAATTTCAGTACGATATCTTTAATAATTTCTAAGGCATATTGGAATATTATATTCTTCATATATATATATATATATATATATATATATATATATATATATATATATGTTTAAATAAAACAGAACATTTTAAGGTTCCATGTAATAAATTATTTTACCACAGCCCTTTTAAAGGACATTACTTCCACAGGTTGAAACGTTTCAACCTTTGGAAGTAAAGTCTGATGATCCGCGGTCCTTTAAAAGGGTTGTGGTGAAATAATTTATTACATGGAACCTTCAAGTGGTATGTTTTCATTTAAATTATTAGCTCTGGAGTTATATTGAGCTCTCTGGATTTTATCCTCCTTGCGTCTACCCATACGGATTACTTATTTTTTCGTAAACTATATATATATATATATATATATATATATATGAATTTTTACCTCTTTTCTTCAGTGTGTGTGTGTATATATATATATATATATATATATATATATATATATAGATAGATAGATAGATAGATAGATAGATAGATACATAGATAAATTTAATTTAATTACAAAACAGACAATCTTAAGGGTCCATTGATTCTGTTTTATTCCCCAGGTAGAGTTTTTTTCCTGTTTCATCAGATCACATTTACAAGGGTAAAAATGGTTTTAAATTTACGTATTATTTTTATACACATTTGAGGGGTAGTTTTAAGATGGTGATAGAGAGAGGTGGATGAGGAGGACGACTGATATGTTCGAAATTAGAGAGGGAAGGGAGAGATAGGAATGATTTTAAACATTGAAGTGTGCTATATTTATGGGATAAAATGCTCAATCTCAGAGACAGAGCGTGTGTAAATATAAAAGTGAACATAGAAGTCAACACTTAGAGGCGACAGTCTGTTTCATGCTAGTGCAATCGTCAGGCAGCTAGTGCTGTTATTTTTCTCGGCTATTTATATATAAGGGTCAGTGGTGCATTGTGGGTAATCTATTTTGGCGGTTACTTTTACCGGAAGTCGCTTATTTGTTTATTTATTTATTTATGTCAAATTATTTTGCTTGTTTTTTTTGTTTCGTTTTGTTTTTATTTTTTTTTTGTTTTTTTATCTTATATATTTATTTATTTATTTTTTGTTTTGATCGGTGTTTTTTATTAACGTAGTAAAAATATGTTTATATAGCTTATTGTTGGTAGTCTATTATGGCGGTCATTTACCGGAAGTCGCTTGTTTGCTTATTTATTTGGGTCAAATCGTTTTGCTTGTTTTTATTTATTTTTCATTTTTATTTTTTATCTTATATATTTGTTTATTTGTCATTGATTAAAGCTATTTGTTGAATTTTGGGGTTGAATGTTGTGGTTTGTTCTGACTACTATTTTGGTGGGAACAGTTTTTCATATATATATATATATATATATATATATATATATAAGTAATAATTAGGAGGATTTGATAAATGTAATTAAGTAATTCATCGAGTCTGAAACCTCAACAGAATGCTGTAAGCACTGTCACAGAATGCAGAAAGCACTGGACGGCCGTTTCGTCCTATATTTGGGACTCATCAGCAGTGCGCATCCACTACCGAGAATTGAAACCCGGACAGTTAGGTTGTCAAGCGAACACCCTACCAACTGTTCTACGGGCCTCGGTGACGAAGAGGTAGCAAATCACCGCTTGATCCAGCTTAACTGCTCCAGTTGGGGCGGCTTGGTGATAGTAGTGGTGGCTCCTGGGGACACACTCCTATGGTTACAGAGAATCTCAGTTGGGTTCCGCCACGGAATAATGTGAGTGAGCGGCGCTATATCGAGTCTGATTTGCTACCTCTTCGTCACCGAGGCCCGTAGAACAGTTGGTAGGGTGTTCGCTTGACAACCTAACTGTCCGGGTTTCAATTCTCGGTAGTGGATGCGCACTGTTGATGAGTCCCAAATATAGGACGAAACGGCCGTCCAGTGCTTTCTGCATTCTGTGACAGTGCTTACAGCATTCTGTTGAGGTTTCAGACTCGATGAATTACTTAATTACATATATATATATAAAGTTTTACCTTTTTTCTTCAGTATCTTCCCAAGGTTCTTTTCTTTTCTTATGGCATAGATTTGCGTTTACCGTGCCAAGATATCTTTATTTCTGTTAGAAAGTTGCCCCGGTCCCGAAGTGTTTATACTTGAACTCTATTGTTTGGACAGATGAACTTAGTATCTTCAGGTATTTGGAAATTTTATCGTGTCTTAGCTGTTTTCTTTTAATTTTCCCCGTAGCGACAAACAAGGAGGCAGTGATTTTTAGGTTGGCCTTAAAGAATACCTTCAGGTACAACTAAGTAGGCTTGAATGATATCAGTTAGGGCATCAAAACTTCTGATGAAATGACAATAAGTGCTAGAATATTCCAAACCGTTTAAAATCATCTTTATGCATAAAAAATGCTGACGCCCTATGAATGTGAAGAATGCAAATAAATCATTGTCTCTGATATTATTTACACATGTCATATACCAAAATAGTAGCAATCATAAATGTTCTATGACAAGGAAACTTTACCGGAATTACATGTGAAGAATTGTTGATTCGTTTTCTACCGCTTATCGACGCTTTGCAAGTTATCTAAAACTGGAAAATATTCTTAGATTGTAAGAATGTTTCTTTGTTGTTGTTTTTTTTTTAGAGATAATAATGATTTTATTGATACACGTATTGATATTTAACCCATACCTGGAGGGAACAGGCGACTTCATACCTTTCCCAAGGTTATTTATGCGTAAGCGAATATAAAAAACCCTTATGGAATTGGAACTATTAACAATTACAAGCCATTTCCATATCCGCACATCCAAACTTACAGCACATGGTATCCCCAAATGGTCACTCATCTAGCTACTGACTAGGCTCGACGTTACTTAAGTCCAGTGATCATACTGGAACCGGTGTTCCATAGCGATGTGTGTATAAGCAGGTAAGGAATACCGCAAAGTTAATTTAGATGTCGTGTATTTAAAAAAAAATAGCATATATATATATATATATATATATATATATATGTGTGTGTGTGTGTGTGTGTGTGTGTGTGTGTGTGTGTGTGTGTGTGTGTGTGTGTGTGTGTTTTGAACAATAAAACATTAAAAAATGAAAATTTTCAGACACTCTTGATTGTCTGTCTATATTTCTGAGATGAGTTATTATGTACACTATTTACATTATTCGGACTATTGTCGCCATACTTATTACAACGTTTCGGCCGTTGTACGCTCCGGCCTTCTTCAGGTGGTTGGAATGTCGAACTGAACTCTTTATCTCGCTCACTGGGGTAGACTGTTCTAGTTCCACGTGCCATGTTTAATGGATGTCAGTTATCAGTTATCTCCTGTTAATTTTTCACTCTGAAAGATCTCCACTGTCTTAACCGGGTATTGAACTAACACTCTTTGGGTCCTCTCACTGGATCTAACCAACGCCTTATCTACTTGAGGACATCTGTGTATGCATTTCTGGGTATTATAAACCTAATGTCTTCAGCAACCATTTTTACCTGTGATCATATTGCAATTTTTCTACTATCCATTCGTTTTTTACCAGAGCTCATATTGCAACTTTGTTGTTATTATCGCTTTTATATGGCACTCCTTATTACTGGTTCCGATACTGTATTCATTTCTATGCTTGGTCGGCTCATATGCGAACAGTCTACCTCATTGAGCGAAATAAAGTGTTCAGTTCGACATTCCAACCAACTGAAGAAGGACGGAGCGTACAAAGGCCGAAACGTTGTAATAAATATGGCGACAAAGATGAGAACAATAATTCGAATAATGTAAATAATGTACTCTTGATTGTATATTAATACTTTTTTTTATTATTTCAATTAGGTTCATCGACTAGTTTCAGCCAGTATGGCCATCACCAGAAGAAAAAAAGTGTCTGATAATAGCAGTGAACTACAGGGATGAATAACTGTTTCTGAAGAAAG
>OZ038494.1:53769702-53794702 GCA_964036315.1 Acanthosepion esculentum
TTAGATATACTCAAAGATGTGTGGACGTATGCGCTTATGTGACGGAGAGTAGGTTCGCTGTCATAGTTGATATACTTGGACATTTTTGGGAATAGCTTAGTTTTCTATTGAGGCAAGCATCAATTTGTTTCGCTACTGCGTCAGATAAGAATAGTTATGGGTAAATATGGAACGTCGCAAGCATGTTATTCTTACCATTTCTCCTTTTTGCTTCTCTCTTTCTCTTTTCCTGCTGTCGAATGACATTTACTGTTCTTTGGGTGACTCACAGAAATTTCTATATCCAGTTCTTACTGTTGGATCAACAGTGTCGACAATACATTAATAATGCCGCAGAGTAGCTTTCCAAGTAAACGTTCATTGTCAGGTATTCCTTAGAAATAAGCGAACACATGTCAAAGTTCCTATACATCAATATTTTTTACAATAACATATACAAGGTTCAAGAGCCACTCTAGATAGAGGATTACAAAGTAAGAGGAATATTTTTTGCGTATAATTTGAGAGAATAACGGTTAACGCTAGATTGTACATGTTAAGGTTGTTGTGATCGGGGAAGCATCCACTTAGGAGTCGGTTCCACAAAGATCGTGGGAAGATGCTGCTCGAGTGGAACTTAAATCGCACCTGTGAAATACGAATGGAAAAATGGTGGTTCTCTACAAATTGCGTGGCAAGGCGTGCCCTTGCTGTAAAGTTTCACCAATTAAGGAACGTAATTCGTCTGAAGACATTCCATAGATAGAGCGATCGAACAGCCAGAGGCTTGCAGCGTTTCGTCTGTCGAAAAGGGGTTCTAGTAGAAGTCACAAGGACGTGGAGACGCGTTTGAACTCTATCAAGACTGTGAAGTGAAGACTGGACAGCTCCTGTTCCAATATGGCGGCACTACTCCATTTTCTTTCTGATCTGGCTTTTGTAAATGTAGGGGAGAGCAGGAGGAGTCAGGGACTTACTGGAGTGGTTCATGGAAGTGACAATTTTTACAGTATGTTTAGAGATGCATCGTATGTAGGAGTTGATGTCTAGTTTTAGCTTGTCCTCAATGCACGAGCCCCTCCCCCGCCCGAGAAAACACCCGTTTATTAGTGAAAATTCAGGGTCCGCTCGATGATTGAACATCAGTGTTTTGATTTTCGTGACATTGAATGTGACCAGGCAGTTTTCCCCATTCAATGATTAATGCTCGGTCAGAGTAAACATTATCTTCCAGGCTCTTGTCATCACCAATACATATATACATAACTGCATCTCTCTCTCTCTCTCTCTCTATATATATATATATATATATATATATATATATATATATATATATATATATATATATATAAATATAAAAGTGAACATAGAAGTCAACACTTAGAGGCGACAGGCTGTTTCACGTTAGATGCAATCATCAGACCACGAGTGGTGTTATTTTTCTCGGCTATTTATATATACGGGTCAGTGGTGCATTGTGGGTAGTCTACATGAAACAGCCTGTCGCCTCTAAGTGTTGACTTCTATGTTCACTTTTATATTTACACACGCTCTATCTCTGATATTAGCACTTTATCCCATAAATATAGCACCCTTTAAGACTATATTTCTTCACATATATATATATATATATATATATATATATATATATATATATGTATATATATGTATAACCCTTAAAAATACATCGTCCATAATAAATTAACATATCAGTATATGAATAATAAATTTCTTTTGATGAATATTACTATATTCATCTCATCAGACCAACTACATTTTATGAATTGGAATCAATATATCCCAGACAGACAGTTATACGAAGATAAAAAACATATGAAATAAAAAAATAAAAAGATACAAAAAGAAACAATAACAAAAATAAAAGCTTTCTTTTTGGGTTTAAATAATGAAGAGAGAACATTTACAGTTAATATATTCAAAAAATAAATTGACCTAGAAAAGTTTTCTTTGGGGGTTTACATAATGAAGAGAGAACAGAAAAAAGAGTTAATATAACGGATAAGGGAAGGTAAAGATATAGGAAAGTTAAATTTAATATACAGTTACGACAATGTGTCAAATAAAGCTGCTAAAGGTAGCCGTTAAAATGGTGTCACTTGAGATAACATCGTCATCATCATCACATAATATAATCATCATCTCATAATACTAATGATAATAAAAAAATATAATATACTTGTAAGAAAAATTATTTATAAAACACATATATATAACAAAATATATAATAATAACTAATAATAAAAAAATTACATGATAATAACAAAAATAAAATAAATTTCTATAATAATAATAATAATAATAATAAATAAAAATCAAAAATAATAAATGAAACAACATAGATAATAATAATAATAATAATAATAATAATAATAATAATAATAATAATAATAATAAATACTGTACAGACATTTTGGGAAAATATTTGGAGCAGCCCGAAAGAATATAACCCAAAAGCTGAATGGATCCGGCGTGAAGAAGAACGAATGTTGGATACACCTCTGCAAGAATGGGAAAATATATCCACAGATGATGTTAGGCAAGCTCTAACGAAATCGCAAAAATGGAAATCCCCAGGAAATGACAAGGTTCCCAATTTCTGGCTTTATCATCTCTCGTCTATCCACAAAATACTTGCGGAAACATTATCAACGACTGTAAATAATCCCAATAAAATCCCGGAATGGATTACTGAAGGTATTACATACCTCATACCAAAAACAAATGAAACATTATCGACCGATAACATGTCTCTCCACAACGTATAAGTTGATCACGTCTGTCATGACGAACCGTGCTTACTCCTTTTTAGAAACAAACAGCATTCTTCCACTGGAACAGAAGGGATGCAGGAGGGGTTCATATGGCTGCAAAGACCAATTACTAATAAATAAAATGATTCTGGAAAATTGCAGGAGCAGACGTAGAAATCTCAGTGCAGCGTGGATTGATTATCGTAAAGCTTTTGACAGTGTTCCACATTCTTGGATCCTTAAGACTTTGGAAATGTACAAAGTCTCCCCTGTGGTATTAAATTTCCTTAAGCACAGCATGGGAATGTGGAACACCAAACTATACCTTAGTCACACCAGGGGCACTGTCATATCCAACCGACTAAATATCCGACGTGGAATCTTTCAAGGAGACTCTTTGTCTCCACTTCTGTTTTGTTTGTCCTTACTCCCTCTTACGCATGAACTGAACAACAGTAGCTATGGCTACAAAATAAATAACAACATATTCAATCACCTACTATACATGGATGATCTCAAACTCTTTGCCAAAGACGACAATGAGTTGAAGGGCCTCATTAATATTGTAAAATACTTTAGTGACGACATATGCATGAGCTTCGGATTAGATAAATGTGCTAAAGTAACATTTAAGAAAGGTAGAATTTTAGAAGCACCCTTAATAGATTTAGATTTTGCCACGAAGATTAGAGAATTGGAGCATGATGAAGCTTATAAGTACCTAGGAATTAGAGAGGGAGATGGCATACAACACTCCCAAATGAAAGAGAAGGTAAGAAAGGAGTACTACAGGCGTGTACGCCTGGTACTAAATACTGAGCTAAACTCAAAAAACCGAATATCAGCTATAAACACCTTAGCTGTTCCTGTGGTGCAATACAGCTTTAATGTACTTAACTGGACCATAGCTGAAATTAAGCGAATGGACGCCAAAACGAGAAAGCTCCTCACTTGCTACCGCATGCATCACCCCAAAGCTGATATTGATCGCCTGTATGTGCCCAGATCCGAAGGAGGCAGAGGACTAGTTCAACTAGAACTATCCTACAAAAGTACAACAATTGGCCTCCAAAGATACTTGGAAAAAACAGAAGACTGGATGATGGTATGTGTCAAGGAACATGAAAGTAGGAAGTGTCTCTACTCTGTAGTAAAGGAAGCCGAAAAATTCAAAAAAGAGCTTCAAATGGGCACAGAAATTCAAATACATCACTGTACACCGGCTGAAGCTGCAAAAAACTTTTAAAAAAATGCAAAGACAAATGCGACCGACCAGATAAAGAAACAATGGCAAAATAAACCGCTCTATGGCCAATACTCTGCCCGTACCAAACAAGCAGACGTAGACAAAAACCGCACCCATCAGTGGCTACGTAGTGCAGGGTTGAAAGGTGAAACTGAGGGTTTTATAATTGCTGCACAAGACCAATGCTTGTTAACTAGGAATTATCAAGCACATATACTAAAATACTGTGTTAGCCCAAGATGCAGATTCTGTGACAAATATCCAGAAACCATTGATCATCTTATATCAGGTTGCACGATATTGGCATCCACTGAATATAAAAACCGGCATGACAGAGTGGGCCAATATCTGCACTGGAAAATTTGCAACTCCTATGGGAAGGAAACTGGAAGAAATTGGTACGAACACCACCCTGACCCGGTTACGGAGATAGGACCTGTTACAATTCTATGGGACTACACAATATACACTGACAGAACAATCAAAGCCAACCGCCCAGACATTGTTATTAAAGACCACAAACAAAATAAGTGCCTCCTTATTGATATGGCAGTCCCTGCAGACTGCAATGTGTCTTTGAAGATATTCGAAAAACTGTCAAAATACAAGGACCTTGAAATCGAAATCTCAAAAATGTGGCACATGGGAACATCAACAATTCCTGTTGTAGTTGGAGCCCTTGGACTGGTTGGAAAAGATTCCAGTAGGCTGATTGAAGGGATCCCTGGAAGTCCATGCCTCAAAGAGATACAAAAAATTGTTCTGACAAGTACAGCCCACACTTTACGAAGGGCTTTATCTATCTAATTTTTTTTTTTTTCAGTGGAAAGTGTCATGATGCCATTTCTAACCTTAGGTCCCTGGGCGGGACCCGGAAAGAAATGTGTAAACGCCAGATATCAAAGGGAATAATAATAATAATAATAATAATAATAATAATAATAATATTCAATCACCTACTCTACATGGATGATCTCAAACTCTTTGCCAAAGACGACAATGAGTTGAAGGGCCTCATTAATATTGTAAAATACTTCAGTGACGACATAGGTATGGACTTCGGATTAGATAGATGTGCAAAAGTAACATTCAAGAAAGGTAGAATTACACCCTTAATAGATTTAGATTTCGTCACAAAGATTAGGGAACTGGAACATGATGAAGCTTATAAGTACCTAGGAATTAGCGAAGGAGATGGCATACAACACCCCCAAATGAAGGAGAAGGTAAGAAAGGAGTACTACAGGCGTGTACGTCTGGTACTAAATACCAAGTTAAACTAAAAAAAAGAAGAATATCAACCATAAACACCTTGGCTGTCCCTGTGGTGCAATACAGCTTCAATGTCCTTACCTGGACCATATCTGAAATTAAGCAAATGGACGCCAAAACGAGAAAGCTTCTCACTTGCTACCGCATGCATCCTCCCAAAACTGATGTTGATCGTCTGTATGTGCCCAGATCCGATGGAGGCAGAGGATTAGTTCAACTAGAACTGCCCTACAAAACTACAACAATTGTCCTCCAAAGATAACTGGAAACTACAGAAGACAGGATTATAGTACGTGTCAAAGAACATGAAAGTACTCCGGAAATGGAGTTTCAAATGGGCGTAGAAATACAAGTAAAGCACAATACACCGGCTGAAGCTGCAAAATACTTAAAAAAGAGAGCAAAGACAAATGCAAACGATCAGATACAGTAACAATGGCAAGATAAATCGCTTCATGGCCAATACTCTGCCCGTAGCAAACAAGTTGACGTAGACAAAACCCGTACCCATCAGTGGCTACGTAGTGCAGCGTTGAAAACTGAAACTGAAGGTTTTATCCTTGCTGCACAGGACCAATGCTTGTTAACTAGAAATTATCAAGCACATATACTAAAATATTGTGTTAGCCCGAAATGAATATCCAGAAACAATTGATCATCTTGTATCAGGTTGCACGATATTGGCACCCACTGAGTATAAAACCCGGCATGACAGAGTGGGCCAATATCTGCACTGGAAAATTTGCAACTTCTACGGGAAGGAAACTGAAAGAAACTGGTACGAACACCACCGAGACCTGGTTACGGAGATAGGACCTGTTACAATTCTATGGGACTACACAATACACAATCAAAGCCAATCGGCCAGACATTGTTATTAAAGACCACAAACAAAAAAGTGCTTCCTTATTGATATGGCAGTACGTGCAGACTGCAATTTATCTTTGAAGATATTCAAAAAGCTGTCAAAATATAAGGACCTTAAAATCGAAATCACAAAAATGTGGCACATGGGAACATCAACAATCCCTGTTGTAGTTGTAGCCCTCGGATTGGTTGGAAAAGATTCCAGTAGACTAATTGAAGGGATTCCTGGAAATCCATGCCTCAAAGAAATACAAAAACTTGTTCTCACAAGTACAGTGTCATGATGCCATTTCTAACCTTCAGTCTCTGGGCGGGACCCGGAAAGAAATGTGTACACGCTAGAAATCAAAGGAAATAATAATAATAATAATAATAAATAATTACAATTTGGTATTGTTTATACATATATATATCAATATATATAGAGGGTGACCCCCAAAAACGGGAACTTTTTAACAATCCAATAAACCCAAGAGTGATGGAAGAAAAATATTTAATTCATAGTAATTGAAACCTTAAAACATGCCATTTAAGAAACAATGATGGAATTTTCATTTTTTTAAAATTACGTCCTGTAGATGGCGTCCTCCTGTACGAATGCATTCTTGAAATCTGCTGTTGAGATTCCTCATTGACTGCTGCAACATCCCAGCTGGGATACTGTGAATTTCATTCTCGTTTCTAAAATGGCGAAATGTTTACTTGCTCAAGGTCACTGTCTCGCAGTGTTGCCACTTGCTCATGTCTGGCAATACGCACTTCAAAAATTCTCGTTTTTTGGGATCTCTCTCTCTCTCTCTATATATATATATACATATATATATATATATATATATATATATATATATATATATATATATATGGGGGTGCGTGTGTGTGCGTATGTGTGAGAGAAAGAGAGTGAGAGAGCGGTCTAAAATAATGATACAAACAAGAGGCTTGCGATGTGTCTGTAAGGAATGAGTCATAGGTAACCTTTTTCGTGCCGCACTATTAAAAAATTTCAAGGTAATTTTTCTGAGTAGGTACCTCAGATATTACCACTAAGGAAGATCAGGCGCGTAAGCATATACCTTTGAGATGTTATGAAAGTTTTAATTTTTAGAAATTATGTTTTTATAATTAAAAAATTGAAGTCTTGTTATTATAGTATCACTGATGAGAGTGTAATTAACACATGTCGCTGCATGGGATTTATTTCTTATTTATTCATTTAAAAATGAAAACATTTCTTCTTGAAAAGAAAGTTTGCACGTATGATCTTCCTTAGTGAAAATCGCCAATGGTTTAAAATTCTGAAAACGTTACTTTCCCCGAAATTTAAAAAATTCAAGAAACATTCTATTTAATCATTGTTTATGTATGTGTTTATGTAAGAGAGAGTGTGTGAGCGAACAGGTGAGATGGAACCAAAACCAAATTTTAAGAAACGTTATGTTCCATATGAAATTGGGCGTGTCATTCAGAAATACCAAACAGACCGCATGTGGCCTGCAGTTTTCCCATGTCTAATCCATCGTCTCCGAGGCTTCGTAAAGTCTTTTGACCTCTGTCAAGTCTGGATTGGGTATCTAGAGCCCAGACATTGCATCAATATTCTATTTTTTGTATGATCTTGTTCTTGTAAAGATACAGCATGTTAGTAGCAGTCAGATAGTTTCTGAACCGGGGCCGACGATCTTTCCGTCGTCTTTCGCGATGGATCGTATATGTGAGGTCCACTTGAAGTCTGGGATCAACTGTCCAAAAAGGCGATCAAAGCTAGGAACCTCATTCGGTGTACACGCAACATGAGCTGTGCCCATACATATATATATTTTTTAACCTCTGTGTCGTTTCATGCCCGAATTAGATGGATAAAAAGATATAGTTTATATCATAAAGAGACAGTTCAAATTTATAGGGCACATATTGCGAAAGGAGGGCTTAAAAAATCTGCTACTCACGGGATATATTGACCGTAATAGGGACAGAGGAAAACTATCGTATAACCTACCTAACGACGTTGTGTAAATAGATGGCAGAACTGTGTTTAGGAGATATAGCAAAAAGAAAATAGATACTAAAAGCTACAAAGGACAGGAAATTGTAGAAAACCATAATGTCCAAAGTCCTGAAGGAACATGTCACATAGAAGAAAGAGATGAATAAGCAGTGAGATTGTAATAAGTATTTAGTTCATTTAAAGCAATGAATGCTATGTAAACCTAGATTAAATCATGTAATAGGAGTTTAAACAATTTTCTTCTCTATCAACATCTAACCACAGATCAAAGTACGCTTTAGAAAATGTTCAAATGTCAATCATTTGCTATTTTTTTTCTTCACCTCAATGTGTTATTTTATCAGCAATAGCTTTAAAATTATTTTTAATATAACGAAGAAAGTTGGCAGGTTATACATCTAAAATATTGATTGATTTGATTACTAAACTTTCATATAAAATTTTTAATGAACACATTTCTGTCTCCTTTACATTACGCACTTTCCACTGTGTTTCTTTAGCTGTTATTATAAACACGTCCCCAAACAATGTCTAGAATAGCTTTCTAAAAGATTCATGGAATAATGGTAATGCTTCATTTCAGTATTACGATTTCAAAGTCAAAACATTTAAGTCATATCTTTTAAATTATTTTAAAAATAACTTATTAATTGTTGTAACTTAGAAAGGGTTACTGAATGAGGAATAACCAAAACGAAGGTTGGAAATGAAATGGTAATCCTTATTATATCAATAAAATAAAAAACTCGCCAGCGGTGTGAAATAGGTAAACCACTGCTGGTGGGGGACTACTAAGACATCATATTACCCCTTCTTACAATAGTACCCAAGGTATTTATGAGGATTGGGAAATACCCATTAATGTTCATAGGCACGGTATATAACATTACATAACTAAAATATGATTTGGATTTGTTATAATTCGAATGGATTTTTAGAATGAAGTGGATTAAAACATTAAATTATGTTTTAGGATCTGTATCAAGGGGAAACAGAAGAATCAGGCGTATCTGACCACATATAGAGGGAAAAGGGAGATAACCGCCCCCAGGGGGACGAGGTTGAAATAATAGACACAGACCATCACTGGGAAATACGAAAACTTAAGGAATCAGCACATATGCTAAGCGACAAAATTTCCTAAGCCAGCTAAGCATAGAAATGAATACAATATGGAAACTAGTAATACGGAGGACTAGAGAAAAGCAATAATAAAAACAAAAGTGCAATATGAGCTCTGGTAAGAAATGATTACTGAGACATTAAGTTTATAAGTCCCAAAAATTCAGACACTGATGACTTCAAGGATAGTGGATAAAAGCGTTGGTTGCATCCGGTTGTGAAAGTCTGTTTGCAATTGGCAGAGAGTTTCTACTCGGCTAATTTCGATCCTTTTATATTCATTCATTTTCCTAAAATATTCCCCGTTTCCTTTTTGAAACTCTTTTTCTTATATTCGAAAAATTAAAACTTTTCTTCACACACTCACATCCAGCTTAACAACCATACGTATAACACACACACATACACACACAAATATATATATAAATATATATATATATATATATATATATATATATATAATTTCTTGATAGTAGGAATAATTCCAAGGAGAATATACATCGAAAGAGAGCTCAATGTAAAAACAGAGCAAATATACTAATGAAAGCGGAGTCTAAACTATCACCTATAGATTCCTAAGGACTCCGCTATCTCTCTCTCTCTCTCTCTCTATATATATATATATATATATAGAGAGAGAGAGAGAGAGAGAGAGAGAGAGCCGATAGGAATAAAAGGTGAAAGGATGTGGAGAAGGGAAGTGGATAGATCAATGCAACTGGAGATGTCGATTGACATTACACTTAAATAGTTGGAGATTGTATTTGTCAGGGAAACAGGAATAAGGAAGGGAGTTCCACAGGCGAGAGGTGCGAGACATGAAGCTATTGGAGTAGAAGAGACGTCTACATCTAACAGTTTCAACGGTGAAGGGGTGGGAACGGGATGCCAGCCTCGGAGGACGTTTAAATTCATGAGGCCCAGCAACCAGCGAAAGCAGCTCTTCGGAGCAATTACCGTGAAAGTATTTGTATATATATATATATATATATATATATATATATATATATATATATATATATATATATATATATATATATCAGAATATACTATTACTTCTTACTGATCAGAATCTATATTTATAGTCGACTAAGACGTGTTACAAATATTAAAACTTCAGATCTGTATTCTTTTTCCGAAAGGAGTTTTGTACAAAATTTTGCCACTTTTTTTCTGTTCTTTTTTTCACTATCGAAAGAAGAACATATAAATGACACGTTTAAACAGAATTTCTCACTGAATTCGCTACAGTAACGGTGAACATCGTCGGATTATTTCTGTTACATTGAGTTTCTTTTCCGATATAGTCAATCTCTAGAATTTGACATCAGACTTTTAAACTTCTTGTTTTTAGTTCAACCTTTACTCTTGATCGATCAGCCAAAAGTGAAATTTTGTCTTCGTCTTCGATTTTTTTTATCATTTGTGTTATTGGGTAAAGATCTTTAACTGCAGTATATTTCTGTGTCCGAAATGATATTCGATTTTTTTTTTGTTCTTTGTTCACAGTACAAATCCGATAATTCGATCTTCCTCTCATTCGAAGAAATCTTATTAGAATATTTTATACAGTGTAACCCGGATATAAGAGACCCTGATATAAGAGAAACCCTCATATAAGAGAGATTTTATCTGGTCCCAAATTAGAGCCTGTGTTAATGTATATATAACAGACAAAACCCGGATATAAGAGAAACCCGGATATAAGAGACGTCTTCTCCGGTCTCGACAACTCACTTATATCCGGGTTACACTGTACCCCGTTTAATAATTCTTTCCTTTAATTACTATTAATATCACAAGTTAGGTACAATTTTCCACTCGACCTTGAGTTTTTCCGAGCTATTTTATTTTGTCTAATGTTCGATAAAATCCTTTCCGCATTTACTATTCCCTTGGCATTTTATCATTCCATGATACACAGAGAAATTCCGTCATCTGACCCCAGTTAATCCTACTATAATTAATCTGATAATCTGGATGCATCTGTGAAGCGAGCCTGGTGAAACGGAATGGAGAACATTCTCAATAACAAGGATAAGAACCGCCCGATATAATCCGAGACAAATCAATGTAATGCATGACAAAGGAAGACAACTATAGGACAATAACAAAATAAAACAATGCACAAGAAACTATGTTCACACGCAAAATTCATACAGTCTAATTTTTCAACTATCCTGATAAACAGGTATTCTCTTATCGAGGTCCTGTGACTTGAGCGCCTCTTGAGTCTTACGCTCAACCCAGACATCAAACAGAACTCGTATATACGATACATCGTTAAAGATGCTGGAAAAAGGGTCAGTTCCCTATACAGCTCCAATAAGTACCTCTCTACCTTTAAAAGAGCCATATCAGGACAAAAATGGAGTACTGCTGCCACATATAGGCGGGAGTTGCTGTCTTCGCTTTCCAGTCTCGTAGAGCCCAGTGGCGTCTCCACATATATGTGGGTAGTGAATCATCTTACAACCTATAACCCCTTTCCCACAGACAAAACGTCGTAAGCGTCTCGCTGCTCTATCACTATTTCCATGGAAAGTGTTCAGACGAACAACAATCCTTAGTTCCACCAGTTCTGACCTTCACGGCTAAGACCCACCATGCCACGCACATTGTCGCGAATCACCTACATTCCCAACGTATTTCTTTAGTGAGATGTAAGTTCGAGTGGAGCAGCTTCTTCCCGCAAACCGCTGCTCTGCAGAACGAACTCCCAAGAGAATGCTTCCCAATCATTACAATCTTAACATTTTCAAGTCTAAAGTTATAAGTTACCTTCTCCACATATACCCATAAACTGTGCCTGTTAACATGTAACCCTCTACCTCGAGTGGCTCTTACACCTTGTACAGAGTGAAACATCATTGTAAAATAAAATAAAAAATAAAAAAGGAAAAATGTGGGATGAGACCGAATTTTTTTTCAATTTTAGTAGCTAGGAAGATATCAGATATATGTATTTGTATGAGGGTCATTCAATAAATAACGTGAATTTTTAGGTATAAGGACTTCTAATACAGATAGAAGCTTACTTTTTATTTTATTTTTCAACGTAGTCTCCCAGCACTGTCACACACTTTTCCCATCTGTGCACAAGCTTCTGTATTCCCTCAGCGTAAAACCTTTGGACTGATGTCTCAGCCAGTCGCTCACAACACTCTTGACTTCATCGTCACTTTTAAACTTCGTGCCTCTCGTGAACGCTTTCAAGGGACCAAACAAGTAAAAGTCTGGAGGGGCAAGGTCTGGGCTGTAAGGGGGATGAGGGAGCAGTTCCTAGCCCAGCTCGTTGATGGTCTGCACAGTTTGGGCTGTTGTGTGAGGCCTTGCGCTTTCATGATGCAAGATTACTCCTTCTGACTGATCACCCCCTGCGTTTGTCCAACCAGATAAGCTCAAAGTCCTTGCAATGTCATCCACTGTCACCCTTCTGTCAGACTGAATGAGGTCATTGACTGATTCGATCACCTCAGGAGACCTCACTTCTGTAGGCCTCCTAGGCCCGTCTTCATCCTCAACACTGCTCCGTCCTTCTTTAAACAATTTAGTCCACTTGTAGACATTTTTTGGCTGAAACATGTGGCACCATACACAGTTGACATTCTCCTATTAATTTCAATTGGTTTGCACCCTTCAGCAACCAAAAACTTGATAACTGACCGCTGTTCAATCCTGGAGCATGCTTCTTGGTCGGCCATCTTTGTTAATCGCCAAAACTCTCAAAGTTTTTTTTAATCTGCAAAAGAAATTAAATCCATGTGAAAAAGAAGTAAAACAAAAATAAAAAAATAAAAAAGAGTAAGCTTCTATCTGTATGAGAAGTCCTTATACCAAAAAATTCACCTTATTTATTGAATGACCCTCGTACGATTTGTCTCTAAATTTAGTGAGTGATGATTTTTTATATACATTAACGACATTGGAACAAAAACATATGCATTCGTGGGTGTCTGGATTACAAATATTATTTATTAGGACTAATAAACAATAATATCTATTATTACAAGTATGGGTAAAGAAATGTTCCTTGTTCAATATTGGGAATTTTATTAAAGAATAGTAAATATTAAGAAAATAATAATCATCAAATAATATAGTAATAATAATGATAATAATCATAAAAAATAAAATAATAAATCAGGTTAAGTTGGTTAAGTGATAGTTTGAACAATGGAAAAAGTATCCAATTCATTTCCCTTGTGTTAAGAAAATTTCCACTTAATTCCTTTTTCTTTGTCGGGGTTCAAAGCCCTTTTCTTTTAGACGCTTGTTCCACATGAACGGAAACAAATGAATAGAGGGCTCCGCTTTTACCCCAACCACCGACCACTGATTGTTCCTGCTATTTCCAGTGTAGTGTGCGTGCGACACCGGACACCTAAAGGCTTGAATGCCTTTAGGTGTCCGGTGTCGCAGAGAGAGAGAGAGAGAGAGAGAGAGAGAGAAAGAGAGAGAGAAAGAGAGAGAGAGAGAAAGAGAGAGAAAGAAAGAGAGAGTGGAAATGGTGTCATCAGTTTGGGGTTTGTGGGGACTGTAATAGGAAGTCACGCGAAATTGAAAAAAAGCCCGTGATTTGAAACATTAGGACTGGCATTGTGATAATGAACGCGTATTTTGCACCGATGTGTCAATCGGAAACAATTACTTCCTTATTATTTCATTTCATTTTTTTTGGGGGGGGATCATTTAATTAAAATATAATGCTGATTTCCACAAATGCTAGAAAAATTCGACTGCAATGAAATACATATGTCTCTTTCTATAAGACGTTAATATAAATCAGGATAACGAATCGCGTAACCTTTTAGAGTCGTTGGGAAACTACATGTACTTGAATCCCTAGCAGCAGTGGGTTTGTCTATGGGGGGATAGTTTCATGAGGTCCCTCTTTCTACTGGCTGGTTTTGTATTCAGAGTTGTTTTCCACCTTGACTGATTGCTCCCACAATGCTAAAAAAAACCTAGACATTTCTATTATTTACAGGAGTCAACGACTTCCTTCTGCTAGACTATTTGCCATAACATTTTTTAAATGTCCAGTCAGTCCTATTATTTAGAGAGATTAGAATTTAAAATTGTCCTTCTAGACTGATTGCTCTATCAATGCTAAAGAAACAAGTTTGGCTTCAAGGATTTCTTTTAAAACTGGCTGTCCTTTCAAAGCTAAAACGCCTATTCGTTCGTATAATTTGCAGGAGTTTAAATTCAGGATTTTCCTTCTCCTAGACGAGTTGCCTTACCAATGGTAAAGATTCCAGTCATTCCTTTTATTTAAAAAAGTTTGAATTCAAAGTTTTCCTTCTTCTTACGAGTGATAAAGAATTTAGTAAATCTTATTATTTATAGGAGTTAGGATTCAGCGTTTTCCTTATCCTAGTGTGGTTGCCCTACCAATGTAAAAAAAAGCTAAGTCGATCCTATTATTTACTGGAATTTGACATCAAGGTTTTCTTTCATGACTAGTTCCATTCCAAATGTTAAACAGCCTATTCGTTCCCGTTATTTAGCGGGTTTTATATTCAGAGACTTCCTTCTTCGAATTTGGTTGCCTTACCAATGCTAAAGAGCCGGATTAGTCCAATTATTTACACGGTTTTGAAATAAGAATATTCCTACGTGGTGCCCAGTAAAAAAGCGGAAAATTTATTCTTCGAGAAAATACACCAGTTCTAATTGGTCCATCTCTGTGCCTCTCTAAAAGCCCAGATCCGAAGATTGTGGATTACTATATCTGGAGTATACGCCAAATTCACTTTCAAAACCGTCGTCCTGACATCGTTGATATTAATTCATTGAAGCGGAACTTAACTGAAGCTTGGAATGAAATTCCTCTTGACACTATTCGAAAAGCCACTGCCTCCTGGTTACTGCGCTTACAATTTTGTTCATTTTGTGCATGAATCGTGGTAGCTAAATAAATTTATTTCTGAATTTAGCGCTTTTTTACTGGGCACACTGGAGTAAAAGAGACGAGTTAAATGCACATATTAACTTATAATTTACAAAATAAGAAACAAAAATACACAGTATTGAAAACATATATCAAATTATTATATTCAAAGTTCCAGCTTTTAAGACTGTATAGTTATTTATTTATTAGAAATTTGATACTTTTCACGTAACACGCATTCAAATAGAGCCGGTCAATTCCGGTCGAATATTCGCGCGTATTCATGCTTGTAATACGATGTTTGCGCGCCAGGTATAAAAGGACAACGTATCAATTAATCAGTCTGATTGCAACCCGTTCCAGTTGCGCTGTCGAACTCTCTGCCTTCGGGCAGAGAGGAACCCGGACGAGGCTATGCCGAAGGGCAGAGTCTCGTCCGGGGAGGTAGACAGACCCGAACCCGTTCTACGGAGAAATTTTGGCCGAGCCTACGGGCACGTATAACCCACGTTAAACTCGGTCTTGTCCCACATCTATCCTCGTGGTGGTGGGGG
Organism: Acanthosepion esculentum; assembly: GCA_964036315.1. Taxonomy (NCBI): domain Eukaryota; kingdom Metazoa; phylum Mollusca; class Cephalopoda; order Sepiida; family Sepiidae; genus Acanthosepion; species Acanthosepion esculentum. Next base: position 53,785,415 of record OZ038494.1, read on the forward strand.
GGGGGGGGGGCTAGTAAATATTGTCTGATTGCAATCCGGGTACACGATCGAAGTAGTAAGAAATGTCGTTAAAAATATTCAAGTGTTTAGTTTATTTCTTTTAGGAAAACTGTTTGCATGGGAAGAAACTGGACTAAAAACAATATATTTTTTTTGTAAAACATTTCTGGAGTATAAACCGTCTAAGCTAACACTTTATTTGCTTTCATCTTTTCCTTTCCATTTACTTTGTAGATGAGTTAACTATTTTTACAAAACCAAATTTTCACCATCCTGGGTATGACGATAAACTACATCCGCGACCTGGGTAAGACGATAAGCTCCGTCCAACAGCATGGCCTCTGATCAGGAGCGTGGAACCACCACTTAATTGCTGGTATTCCCAGGTTTTCCCTGACTCGGGTCCCAGATATGGATAAAGAGTTAACCCCCAAACTCGGGTCAAAACACTATGAAAGTGTAAAAATATGTTTTAATACCAGAAATGCCAGCAATAATTTTTCGAGGAAAAAATTATTACCAGAAATACATTTTGAAAAAAAAAATACATTACCAGCAATAAAAATTGTCGGCATTAAATAACCCATTGAGGTTGATATGCCGTAAAAAACAATAAAAAAAAACAAATTTTCAACCGCTTAACCATCCACAACTGAATTAAATAAAATCAGTATTACTATGACTAATTCTGTATTCAAGACCAGTAACAAATATGGCGCCAAACAATCAGGAAAATAATGAATAATTTTATTTTGATTTTCTGTTAACTGTAAAAACTGTTAGATCAATCATTACAGCAGCTGCTGTATACAGGCTGGCTTCCCGAAGTAACAAGAATGTGTCTTGCCTAGAGTTTATCCATTAATTATTTCCGATCTTTTCTGGTTCCTCGCTGCCGTAGACTGATGGTCTCTGTTGTTACGAAGAAAAGAAATTAGACGAAAGAGATGCCAGTCAAAAACTTGTTTATTTTTTTCCGTAAACATTTAAGTCTTTTTAAATATATTACTTATTTGCATATTTTATACGTTCAGCATCAGTTGGCGTTAATTTATTATTTCGCTAATTTGTATGTTTAGCGCCAAGCGACATTAATTACATACCGTCCCTTTCGTGATTTTCGGGCTTTAACTGCATTTTGTCCTCCGCAAATTGCTGCGACGTTCAAGTGAAGTAACTCATTCTCTGTGGAAATCCCATTGTTCTATTAAGGGTTTATGGGTATCATTTAATAAAACATTGATGTTGATGTTGTTAACCGTGATTTCTGTCATCAGGTAAGCGGGGGTGTCAAACATACGGCCCGCGGGGATGATCTGTAGGGTTTCACCATGAATTTTAAAAGTGTAAAATTTATATATTTATTTACTTTTTTTAAAATTAATTCAATGACTAACAAAGTGCTTTCTTTTTTTAGGTCAAAATTTCGCCGTTTTACCTTATTCAAAATAACTTTGTCAAAAAGGAGAAAAGTGGATACAGAGTATAAATCATTTCAAGAAATGTGGTCTTTGTCTTATTTATTCCTGAAGGTTAATGAGAAACCTGTGTGCTTGGTGTGTTCACAGCAGGTTTCAGTGCTTAAAGAATATAACTTTCGGCGCGACTATGAGACTCATCATGCCGATCTATGCAATAACTTGCAAGGACAAATAAGAACAGAGAAGGTAAATTGTTAGCGGATCTGAAGAAACAATAGTATACTTTAACCCGAAGCCAAGATATCAGCCAGGCAGCAGTAAAAGCTAGAGAAATAGTATTAACATCAAAGCCGTACTGTGAGGGTAAGTTCGTGAAAACATGCATAATCAAGGCTGCAGAAGTTGTAAGCCCTGACAAACGACAGATTTTTGCTAAAATTAGCCTGACGAGAAACACTGTGGCAGATAGGATTTCAGATCTTTCTGCAGTTTTGGACAGGCAACTGAAGCACAAAGTCGAGTTATTTATTGCATTTGGGGCTACAGTTGATGAGAGCATGGATTTTCCGCAACTGGGACATTCATTCGTGGTATAGACGCGACTTTGACAGCCATTGAGTCGTTCCTGGAGTTGGTTCCTATGATGGACACCACAACAGGAAATTATATTTCATTTTCTTCTCTCTCGTTAGAGCGCTAGACAGGGCCTGAGTAGGCTGGGCCTGTGCCGTCAGCGTGGCAACAGATGGCGTTTCATCAATGATTGAAAAATGTTGTGACGCAGTTCAGAAAGAAAGAACAAACAGGCAATTTTTGGGTATTCACTTCATTTTGCACTACTTGACACTATGTTCCAAGTCGTTAAAAATGTATCACGTCATCGAAGTGGTTGTCCAAACTGTTAATTTTATCCGAACTAGAGGTCTGAATCACCGTCAGTTTCATAGATCTTCTCAGCGTTACCTATGACTTGTCATATCACACAGCGATAAGTGGCTAAGTCGAGGCGCTGTGTTAAAGCGTTTCTTCAATCTACGAGAAGAAATTGAACAGTTCATGGAGAAAAAGCGCAAACCAGTGTTAGAATTTCAATCATTAGAATAGCTGCAAGAGTTAGCATTGATCGTGGATATTACAGAACACTTGAATAATCCGAACAAAAACCTGAAAGGCCGTAACAAAGTTGTCACACAGTATTTTGAAAATATACACGCGTTCAAGTTGAAGCTAACTTTGTGTGCGACACAACAGTCAGGTGGTGACCCTGACCATTTTCCTTGTTTAAAAGATGAGGTTACGACAGCAGATAATGTTGACAGGAATCGGTGCAAAAACAACATCACGTGGCGTCCTGGGTATGACGATAACTACATCCGTGTCCTGGGTATGACAATAAACTACATCCGCGTCCTAGGTAAGAAGATAAACTACGTCCAACAGCAAGGCCTCTGACAATACGTTTTTAAAAAAATAATGTTGCCAGCTGTAGGGTTTGAAAAAATATTACCATCTATACGTTTTTTGAAATAATAATATTACCAGCTATACGTTTTTGAAAAAAATAATATTACCAGCTATACGTTTTTGAAAAAATAATATTACCAGCTATACGTTTTTGAAAAATAATATTACCAGCTAAATGTTTTTGAAAAAAATAATATTACCAGCTATACGTTTTTGAAAAATAATATTACCAGCTATACGTTTTTGAAAAAAATAATATTACCAGCTATACTTTTTTTAAAAAAATAATATTACCAACTATACTTTTATTAAAAAAATAATTTTACCAGCTATACGTTGTTGAAAAATAATATTACCAGCTATAAGTTTTAAAAAAAAATAATATTACCAGCTATACGTTTTTTAAAAAAATAATATTACCAGCTATACGTTTTTGAAAAAATAATATTACCAGCTATACGGTTTTGAAAAATAATATTACCAGCTATACGTTTTTGAAAAATAATATTACCAGCTATACGTTTTTGAAAAATAATATTACCAGCTAAATGTTTTTGAAAAAATAATTTTACCAGCTATGCGTTTTTGAAAAAATAATATTACCAGCTATACGTTTTTGAAAAAATAATATTACCAGCTATACGTTTTTGAAAAATAATATTACCAGCTATACGTTTTTGAAAAATAATATTACCAGCTATACGTTTTTGAAAAAATAATATTACCAGCTATACGTTTTTGAAAAAATAATATTACCAGCTATACGTTTTTGAAAAAAATAATATTACCAGCTATACGTTTTTGAAAAATAATATTACCAGCTATACGTTTTTGAAAAAATAATATTACCAGTTATACGTTTTTAAAAAAATAATATTACCAGCAATACGTTTTTGAAAAATAATATTACCAGCTATACGTTTTTGAAAAATAATATTACCAGCTATACGTTTTTGAAAAAATAATATTACCAGCTATACGTTTTTGAAAAATAATATTACCAGCTATACGTTTTTGAAAAATAATATTACCAGCTATGCGTTTTTGAAAAAATAATATTACCAGCTATACGTTTTTGAAAAAATAATATTACCAGCTATACATTTTTGAAAAATAATATTACCAGCTATACGTTTTTGAAAAAATAATATTACCAGCTATACGGTTTTGAAAAATAATATTACCAGCTATACGTTTTTGAAAAAATAATATTACCAGCTATACGTTTTTGAAAAATAATATTACCAGCTATACGTTTTTGAAAAATAATATTACCAGCTATACGTTTTTGAAAAAATAATATTACCAGCTGTACGTTTTTGAAAAATAATATTACTAGCTATACGTTTTTGAAAAATAATATTACCAGCTAAATGTTTTTGAAAAAATAATATTACCAGCTATACGTTTTTGAAAAATAATATTACCAGCTATACGTTTTTGAAAAAAATAATATTACCAGCTATACGTTTTTGAAAAATAATATTACCAGCTATACGTTTTTGAAAAAAATAATATTACCAGCTATTCGTTTTTTTTTTTAAATAATATTACCAGCTATACGTTTTTGAAAAAAATATATTACCAGCTATACGTTTTTGAAAAAAATAATATTACCAGCTATACGGTTTTGAAAAAATAATATTACCAGCTATACGTTTATGAAAAAATAATATTACCAGCTATACGTTTTTGAAAAAATAATATTACCAGCTATACGTTTTTGAAAAATAATATTACCAGCTATACGGTTTTGAAAAATAATATTACCAGCTATACGTTTTTGAAAAATAATATTAACAGCTATACGTTTTTGAAAAATAATATTACCAGCTATACGTTTTTGAAAAAATAATATTACCAGCTATACGTTGTTGAAAAAATAATATTACCAGCTATACGGTTTTGAAAAATAATATTACCAGCTATACGTTTTTGAAAAATAATATTACCAGCTATATGTTTTTGAAAAAATAATATTACCAGCTATACGTTTTTTTAAATAATATTACCAGCTATACGTTTTTGAAAAAAATATATTACCAGCTATACGTTTTTGAAAAAATAATATTACCAGCTATACGGTTTTGAAAAAATAATATTACCAGCTATACATTTTTGAGAAAATTTTTTTTAACAGAAATGAGTTTTTTGACAAAACAAAAATATTACCAGGAAAAAAAAGTTGTCGGCATTAAATGACATTGTGATTGATATGCCGTAAAACAAAACAAACAAACAAACAAATATCACGGGATTGCTGCTAGATTTTGAGGAACGGTTTCAGATTTTTTAAACGGATTTCACAGTTTTTCACTCGCCATTTATAGCCAACGTCTCTGATGGCATCCTGAAATTAGCTGCTACTCAGGATTTGACGCCTGATATCGTTGCACTTTTAATGGAAAAAAGATGCCAAGTTTATGGAACATATTGAAAATAAATGATAAAATATAATAAAAGTATTTTGAAATGTTTTTGTTTTTAATTTTTAAATTGTATACATTTGTGTCATTGTGATAAGTCAGTCTTCTTTAACAGTTTCCCCCTTTCATTTGTTCCATGTTTTGCAAAAAAACGAAACAAGAATTCCTTAAATATGAACATTTACAGAATGGACGTCTTTATACTAAATCAAAAGGAAAATTTTGAAATTGCTATTTTTTAGGTTCTTATGCGATGATTTTACTGTCACGGTCCGCTTGAGATCAAATTGGGTGGATATGTGGCCCGTGAACTACAATAAGTTTGACTCTCCTGGTCTACAGAATATTGAGCAACCCTAACAACTTGATGTGGTGACTAAAATATCCAAGCGAAGTGTAAATGAACTGTGACATTCACTTGTACGAAGGACAGAATATCTTAATTGGTCTTCTGGGCTGACTTGTAACAAGATAAAAGAATGCCACAAACAAGCCGCCTTTGTAACTGCGGAATCGATTAGAAGCATTAGAATTATTGTATTATCGAATTAGCCGGACGGAAACAACATTGCGAGATAAAGCGGTGGCACGACTCTTTGCTAAGCTGATTTCAGAATCAAATGATTATCAAAAGAAGAAATCTACCACAGATTTACTTGCGATAAACATACGCTATGATTCATTAACGAGGTTCACAAAATATCAACACTAATGACGAACTCAGCAATCGAGTACATTTCAGTTTCAAATAGATAGGCAGGGACGATTATTCTAATTCATTATGAAAATTGTAAAAAAAATATTAATTATTAAATAAAATTATTAAAACATTTCACCATCCCTTTTATTTTAAATTCTCACCAACTTGAAACAAATGCGCGCCGCCCACACACACACACACACACACACACACACACACACACACACACACACACATATATATATATATATATATATATATATATATATATATATATATATATATTAGGAAAACTTGTCAAAATCGTAAAACATGTTAAAATCGCGACACATGTTTTCGATATAATATCCTAAAACAAATAAGATTGGTCTACTTTGTATTGAGCCCTCATTAAAATTAAATGTTACGGACGTTGGAATTGCACTCTATTCGTTCTCATCTCATCTGGATATATATATATATATATATATATATATATATATATATATATATATATATATATATATAATTTTTATTTAAAAATATGATTACATCGAGAAAAAAAAATAATAATTATAATTTAGGCTTTACTTATGTATTGATGACTTTTTTTTTAATAAAAACAAAAATACTAAAGAACTTTTGATTATTAACCTAACGGTTCTTTCCTATTTTTCTATATTGACACACACACACACACACACATATATATATATATGCAATGGATTAATCCGACAATTATTTTCAAATATTTTCCGTTTATACGTTATTTTTACTGATATAAATTATTAAATAAATGCAGTTATTTTTTTTAAAAATTAAACAGAATTAATTACATTTACCGGCTTGTGAATGTTCGAGAAATTTCGTAGAAAATATGTGCTTCTCCGACAGGAATCAAACCTGTAACCCTTAATGTGAACCACCAATTGATCTGATGTGCTGTGGGCCATTCAGACACAAAGAAGCGTCCGGTAAACTTAGCTCAAATTTCGTGAGCAGATATTATTGATCGAGAAAAATCGTCAAAGGGGTATGTTTATAAACACTAATTAGGACTTTGCTAACGAGAAGTTTAAAAATTAATGTATAAACGGAATATATATATATATATATATATATATATATATATATATATGTGTGTGTGTGTGTGTGTGTGTAGAGATAGATAGATAGATAGATAGATAGATATATAGATAGATAGATTCATTAAAAATAAGCATACGAGATGAAAAAAATGCCCCAAACTTTAAAAAAAGCAAAGGTTTTTGTCAAAATCTTCGTTATTATTGAAAGGAAAAACCAAAGGATTATTTGATTATTAAATCAGACGTATTAATCCTTTTTAGAACGTTCGAAATTTTGGCTATTATTTTTTTGCATCAGTGGATGATCACAAATTAGTACGGAAAAGTTTTAGCGTGGAAAAACATTGATTTGGAAATTCTTACAAAAATCAAATTATTTGTTGGACTTTTATGACTTTTATGAATTTTCAAACATTCAAACATTTTATTTTAACGCCAAATTTATTAAAAGAGAAAACAGCTTACTTATAAGAATAATTCGCTATTGAATTATGTCAAAATGTAAATTTGTGCCCCACATTCTTTCAAATACCTCCTATCGTAAAAAGATATACTCCTTTTTTAATCCAACATGAATTGCCATAAAATTAAAAGAAAAAAATGGTTAAATCAAAAGCTTCTATTATTTAAAATAAATACATATACAACTATACCATCGAATTAAAATAAAGTAATAAATAATGATTACACTAATAAGAAAAAATTATATATATATATATAAATAAATAAGAAAAAATTCAACATCAGCATTAACTCACTTTCGTTTATTAATCAACAAATTATATCACTTAGCATCCTCCATAGTTTATCTTGACTTTTACAGTTAAGCTGATGAATATTTATAAACGTTATTAAATTAAAAAACTTCTGAAAACCTGAGAATGATTTAACTTCCGTTTATAAATGCTTGATGCAAAATAAAATCCTTGCATTTGCTTTGATAATGTCCATCAGAGGACAGAACACTTTGTTAAAACATAGTTTTCCTTTCCTCTTCATTCACGCGCGTTCGCGCGCGCACACACACACACACACACACACACACACACACACACACACACACATATATATATATATAATGAAATAATGGAGTTTATTTATAAATCATACATATTTTTATTACTCAAAACATATTTTATTGTATACCCATATTTGAGTTTTTATTTTAAACACGATTTTATTTTGATTACTAGGCTGAATATTTGAGTAATCTTATTAAAGAAAAGGCGCCATCCTAAAGATTTTAATTGAGTTTTAATATATTATGTGCATAACGATATATTACTCATTCCTATTGATTAACGTGCGGACTTTGATTTTTCATCGATCTTTTTCGGAATTTAACTTAAGACATTATATACCCTTCAATGTGGGGAACAAAATTTCGTGTCTGGTGGTTAGCCACTGGCGCTAAACATGACAACACTCTTGGAATCAAATCATAGAATCACTGTCGAAGTTTACAGCCAGCAACTGTGCGAAATTCACATTCAGTTCAGCAATGTCCGAACGACATTGGTTAATCGATTCGGTCCAATCCTGCTTCGGGACAATGCTCGACCACATGTTGCCAGGATGACGCAAGAGAAGCTCACCGACTTTGGATACGAGACTTTGCCATATATTCCCCTGATACACCCCCTCACACACACACACGGACTATCCCCTTTTCAAGCATCTTGACAATTTTTACACTAAAGGACATCCGGTTGCAAAGATACAGAAAACTGGATTCAAAGATTTCTTGGCGTCCAAATGCTTAGAATTTTATTATGAAGGCATAAAGAACATTAGAGCTTTCAGGCAGAGATGTATAAATGGTCAGGGTCCCCGTTTTGACTCATTTATTCACTGTTTAAATACGTTAATTCAAGAATAAAATTCTAAAATCGGACATTTTTTTATGAATAACTTAATTTCCATATATATATATATATATATATATATATATATATATATATATATATATATACATATATATACATACATACATGCATACTGTTGAAACTTGACTAATGCATGGAATAATAATGCAAACACAAAATGTAGTTAGAATAAAATGTATTGAAACAAGAAGGTGTACACAATATTTACATATAGTCTTTTGTATATTCCTGGGAAGACCGTTCCTGGAGAATGTGTTGACTAAGTCGCAGTCGGGCAGAGTCTCTAGTTGGATCTCTTGATTTGCCTCCCTGTCTTCCGGTACC
>OZ038494.1:53799702-53829702 GCA_964036315.1 Acanthosepion esculentum
ATACACACATATACATTTATTCATTACATTACATTATTCATATATATGTGTGTGTGTGTGTATATATACATACATAAATATAATACACACACGCAAACATACATGCACACATGTATACGCACACAGACACACACACACACACACACACACATATATATATATATATATATATATGTGTGTGTGTGTTTATAATACGCGATATTTGCGTGTGCGTTCGCGCGGATATGTAATTGTGTAATTCGATTTTTAAAAAAAAATCAATGCGTTCGAAATGATGATCTCTGTCAGAAAATTAAAAGAATAATATTAAAGTGAAATTTTGTTTTCTCTACGCAAGTTTTTCGTTCTATTTCTGGAAATTATTTCGTGTATTTAATGCTAAGAATAGGACAAAAATCACTCCTTTCTAAGATTTTCATAAAACTAACCAACTTCTTTTTAATACAAAAACATTAAAAAAAATCTATTTCGTTTTGCGCCGCCCTTTTCCCCCTCTGAAATGGTGTTATAAGTAATATTTCTCGTTTTAATAACCGAGAAATATAGTTTCTTAAAAAAAAAAAACAACAAATCAGGATAACTGAATGAAAAAAATTTTTAAAAAGTTGTGCGACTTTCTTCAAAATGACTTAGCGAGATTGAAATAATGTTCTTGAGGGAATTATATATTGGAGGACGAAGTAAAAACGTAAACCAAAAATATATATTAAAATACCTATCTTCCCTAACATATATGTAATTGCACATTTAATCCGATGAAGCCATTTTGAATGACGAAGCGTGGTGTATATATTATCTTATATTTTTTGTAATGATATTTTTAATCTGGTATTTTGGTTTTATATATATTCCTCTCAAAAAATGTGTACACATTTTACACTCATCAAGCGCACTAAATAGTCTTTCTTTTAGAAGTTGCAGTAGCTCATAAATAATGGTTTAAACAAAACTTGAATAGACAAAATGCATACTGAAGCGTAACTGCAAGTTTTAGAAGGGATTATTAAACAGATCTACCAACGTAGCTGACTGTTGCTTGGAGAAAAGATCACTTGAAAGCATAAGGAACAGTTCAGTACATTACTCATTTACAAGACCTAAGACCAAAGAATAATTTTTAAGTTAATCGCACAAAACCAAAATATTATATATATACGTATATGTATATAATATACCGAGAGTAACTGCAGAATTGTCCAAACATAATTATTTTTCCCATAAAAATGTTTAATATCTAAAATATCACTAAACTAATTGCGTTTCTTTTGCCCAGGTTTTCGGATAAAACATTTAGTCATCTTGACACCAATTTTCTTAAGAATCACTGAAAAACACTTTGAGTTATTCTTTCTAAAAATAGAGCAGGTTAAAATTGTTTTGTGTCAGACCCACTGTCTTCTCAGAGGTGAAAGGAAGAAGGCCTTCAGTAAAGTTACCAAAATTAATACTCTAGCTTCTATCTTCAAAGTCCATTCAAGAACCATCAAGAGAACGGTGAATAAATTTAAAAAGAAGGAAGAGTACAGAGGAAAACTGGATCAGGATGTCACTACAGAAAGAGGTATCATCATTTCAACTTAGAGCTAAAGAGATCAATTAGAAAAGATCCAACTCAATTGCTAAAACGTTTGACATATGAGAGAGGAGTTTCAGCTATGAGAGTCCAAAGAGCAGTGAAAAAAAACTTGGAAATGTAATTGTACGTGAAACGTGTGAGGAAACTTGTTACTCCAGGAAAGAAAGTTAGTAGGTTAGAGAGGGCGAAGATCATCTTGAATAAGTTAGCAATAATCCTGGAATAATATATATATATAAATATATATATTTGAATTTTATTTCAATCTGTCATGAGCTTCCGATCCTTAGCCATGATTAATTAATGGTGGACATGTCATTTTCGTTTATGATCGATTTCATCACGATTATTCTGTTAAACTTGCAGAGTAATTATTCATTCTTATTGCTCTGAGTAGAGTCCAATAGTGTTATAAAAACCTCGAAGAATTCCACTAAGATATATTTAATCATTTCTAAGATAGAACGGTTCAGAGCTTAATCTAACAGTTGGACAAACAGACCTCGCAGAAGCTTAAAGCTGAAATGGAAAACCTTCTGTATTTTCCTGATTTGGTTCCTTCGGATTTTCATTTGTTTTGATCTCTGCAGAACAATTTAAATGACAAACGTTGACTCCCTACAGTCAATCGAAAAATGTTGCAACCTAGGGAAAGCTACCGAATAGAATAATCTCACAAAGCTTGATAGTGAACGAGCATACTTAGGACACGAACAACACATATAAGATTCGTCAGCGGCGCGTAAAAAGTCAACTGCTAGAAATGAGTCTTTCACAATGAATCTCCAACTGCAGGATATCTACCAACCGCTCCACCCGGTCAGATGTGACACAAGGCCGTTTTAATGTGGGGTATCCGAGCCTGTAAGGCTCGACCAAAATTTCCCGGTATACCCCATTTAAAACGGCGTCGGGTAGCTGTTTCTCAAGACGAGACTCTGCCCTTCGACATAGCCTCGTCTAGGGTTCCTCTCTGCCCGGAGGCAGAGAATTTAACCAGCACGAATCTCCAACTGTAGGATATCTACCAACTGCCCCACGCGGTCAGATGTGGCACAAGGCCGAATTTAATGTGGGGTATAGGTTCGGCCAAACATTCCCCGTAGACCCCGTATAAAACGGGATCGGGCAGCTGTTTCCCGAGACGTGACACCGCCCTTTGACACAGCCCCGTCTAGGGACCCTCCCTGCCCGGAGGCAGGGAGTTTGGCTAGCACAGCTGGAGATGAATCTCCAACTGCAGATCAACATACAGTATTTACTACTATATTTATGTGAATGGGGACATACCCGTTATCCTCCGGAGGTATGCCGCAACAAAAAATAGCTCATAAATTTCTCCCAACAAAAAATTATGAAACTGGCATCAACAGGCTTGGATAGCGATGGCAGACAGACGTAAAAAACAATTGAAGCTATATACTGGACTCAAAATTGTTTTTCTATATGTAAAACGTTACTTTTTAATCTTCTAATCGGGCACGAACATTTGCAATGATCTAATACTTGATACTTACCACTTCTATAAGAGAACATAAGAACTTTAAGTGAAAGCTAGCATGACTGAAACACTGAAGAATATTGGAATATCTATAATTCTCAAAATGTGTGCCTGTATGTATGTGTGTTTATGCGTTTCCACAGTTTTCATCCGATCTCAATTTTTTTTCTTCTTTGATAGACAATTTTTCAGTGCCGGTTTTGAGTTCAAATTGGCTGGATGAAAGTATAAACTTGAAGGTGACAAATCGAAAAAACTGATTTTTTTACACTTCGCGCAAAAATCAAAGGCAAAATTTAATGTCTGTAAAAAACAGCGTACAATCAATTTAGAGAGTTGAAATCTAACGCAAAAGATTATTAGAATTATAAAAAAATATATGTTATAAATAAATATTATCGTATATTATTATTACGACGGTCCATGGAAGAGGTTCCTTCTTTGCAAGATTGAGAACGCAAAATCGGCCCTTTTCAGGGCCAGATACACCAAATTGTTACCCCCCCCACACACACACACACACATATTTGGAGGTGTACCTCAGTTGCATCCAATTGTTGTTAGTAATATTGATTTTCGGATGGGCTGACTTTAAACTTAAACGGATCCAAGTGAACGGCAAAAATTCCCAGTAATGAAAGACGCGGTCGAAGACAGCTTATACTCCTAGAAGTTGATAGTTGGTTCTTTCTCTCCATTATTTGCTTAATACAATGTTATGCAGCAACACTGTTTCTAGACGTGCACCCTATCTCTGATTGACGGTTGTTCTAATTAATTAAGATATTAGATAACGCAAAGCTTAGTTACACTATTTAAGACAAGCACGACCCTCTTTCTTTCATTGTGTGTGTCTCTCTCTCTCTCACACACACACACACACACATATATATATATATATATATATTTGGGTGGGGTGTGTAGGGGTGGAGGTGTAAGGAATGCTTAGGCAGCATGTATTCATTCAAACAAGTTTGATTAAATTAGACCTACAAAGTCTGTTTAATTTTTAGTGTATTTTCCCAATTTCGAAAAAGTTGATGTAAATTGAGATCGGAATTGTGCATAAATAGTTCAAAGTTAATGTTTATTAAGTTTATTTTATATATATATATATATATATATATATATATATATATATATATATATATATAAAGAGGACACCGTATTGAAGAAAGATGTTCGGGTGATGATCTTAATATCTCCTGAAAGTCAACAATAGATAGATAGATAGATAGAGAGACAGAGACAGAGACAGAGACAGACAGACAGAGACAGAGATAGATAGATATATAGATAGAAAGTTACATAGGCTTAATATAATTCATAAACTTTATATATATAAATATATATATATATATATATATATATATATATATATATGAATATCTGACGATTGCATCTTGCATGAAACAGCCTGTCGCCTCTGTGTTGACTTCAATGTTTACTTTTATATTTGCACACGGTCTATCTTTAATATTGAGCACTTTATCCGATAAATATAGCACACCTTAAGACTATATTTCTTCTCGTATATATATATATATATATTTATATATATATATATATATATACATATATATATATATATATATATATATATATATATATATATATATATATTTATATATATATATATAAGTCTGTTAATTTTTAAAGTATATTCCCAACTTTGTAAAAGTTGTTGTAAGTTGAGATCAGAATTGTGGATAAACTGTCCAAAGTTCATGTTTGTTAAGTTCATTTTATACATACATACATACATACATACATATATATATATATATATATATATATATATATATATATATATATACGCTAATATATGACATATTAATGAGGAAATGAGTACTAGAATGACTGAAACACTGAAGAATATTTGAATATGTTATCAAAATTGAAAGAGAGACAACAAATAAGGTTTTTTAGTTTAATTGTAATGAAGATGCCAAAAGCGCTAACATCAACAAAAATATCAAGAAATAAAACCAACATCCCGTCACTGAATTGACGTTTGCATAATCAGAAGCATTCATAAAAGAACTGATATCTTGTCTGATAATCAATTCTGAAAAGGCGCATTTCTGTTATATTTTAATAGCTCTTTGTACTGATTAATGGGGGTTACGAGACAAAATGGTCGCTCATTAGTAATTAACTGGCTATGCTCGTCTGGCTGCATCTCATAGCTTTGTGTTCGTCTAATTCAGCCTAGACTGGGCAGTAGCCGTTATCACCACGTCTCTTTTGGGGCTTATCTTAGTTTGGCACAGCAACGCGGCATTTGGATAGGTTAATTTCTTTTAATTTTTTAGAAAATCCACATTGCCCCCGTGCAAAAACTGGGGACTGATATGCTAAGAAATTACACCAATAATTAGATTCATAATTTTTACTAATCATTGAGCAATTAAGTTTAATAAATAGAAATAATTAATTCCTGCAGGTTTTTGCTTACAGACTGACTTCAAAATTCTCATGAATAACTTCAAATAATGTTGACCTTTTTTTATTATACAGGCTGTCCATAAAGTTCGTGTGCACTTTAAAGAATTTATTACTTTATTTGTATTTGCGATAGAAATAATCTGTAAAAATGTTATAACGTTTAATGTACCTAGTTTTAAGTATAGCTAAAATAACTAATGTGATTTCAGCCATTACTTTAAATCAGTTGGCAAATGTTTTCCGTGGACTGCAAAATCGTATTACCCTTTGTATTGCTAATGATGGAGGACATGTGGAAAATTAAATAAAATTTCAATAAAACCTTACAAAATATAGATTTACTTCTTTCTAATCATTTTTCCAAATTATTTCTATCGCAAATACAAATAAAGTTATACATTTTTTAAAGTGCACACGAACTTTATGGACCCCCTGTATATATTGAATGAAGAATATATTCAAATTAAAAATTCTAATCATGAATCATCACAAGCAAAATATGCAATTTTGATTAAGAGTACTGCCAATGGTGCGCAACATTCATTTAACTCTTTTTCTCCCGAGTTATAGCAAGCACTGCCACCAGTGATTGTATTGGTATTGTGTCCAATAATAGTCTTAATGTATTTTTCGCTCTTGAATTCTTATAAAACAACAGGAACTTACTCCGCTAGAACAAAACCAGTTTCACTAATGTTAGGTATAACTCTGTGAGTGAGATATCTACTTGCCGTGTCCATTTCTGGTGAAAGAGGCGTTTCTTAAATTTTTCGCTGTTTTCCTCTGTAATCTCTTTATATTGGAATGTGTCCTCATCACCTCTGCTGTAGGTTGAAATTTATAATATTTTTCTCTTCAGACAATTTTTCAGGAATATAGGTGTCTCAAGTCCAGTAGGTTTTATCGCTCTTTCAAGTATTGATGTTTTTCCTTCCTAACATTTTATTGGAAGTAGTGTGGAATAACACTCACTTGACTGTGATTATTTTCTCTTAGAGTTGCATGTAATATACATTTTAGTTCTTGCTGCTGTTGACAGTCCCCGAGGAAAGTGGTTTCTCTTATTTTGTACAGTTCTTTGTTTGTGTGTCTATAGTCTACAATGTCCAAAGAAGGATGGCCTTTGCGAAGAGCCTCAGGCTTCACTCGCTGAAAGCCATTTTTAACAATTGACCTTAGAAAGCGCTTGTCTACAGCTGACAGTGTAGATGTTTCTGATATGTTTTTGCACCCTGCATGTCATCAATATGAAAGTATCGATCTGACGAGGGGATTTAAGAATTTTGAGGTTAATCTTCTTGGTTTTGAAGCGGTTTGCGGTTTGGGGAGAAACTACTTCAGGCACAGCTGATACTATGTTCCATTTCATTTTCTCCTACTCCACGTATGATCGTTTTCAAAGTTAGTTCGCCAATCGGTGCCTGAAGTTGGACCATTTGCTAATTTTAGCAGAACATGAAACAGGAACTCATAATTGGGAAGGTAAAAGATTCGTACCTTTCACAAGGGTATTTGTTTGAAAGTGTTGTAACTTAGATAGGGTTACGGAATGAGGAATAACCAAAACGGAGATTGGAAATGAAATGGTAATCTTAATAACGTCAACAGAATAAAATACACGCCAGCGGAATGAAGTAGGTAAATTACTGCTAGTGGTGGACTACTTAGACAGCAAATTGCCCCCAACGTATTTATGAGGATTGGGACATACCAATTAGCGTTCATAGATATGTTATATATATATATATATATATATATATATATATATATGTGTGTGTGCACATGGATTTTCAAATCCAATCACACCAGATAATGGTATTTTTCATAAAATATAAAAATCACAAATTTAGATGGTTATATATATATATATATATATATATATATATATATATATATATATATATATATATGATATAATGTGTGCATGTGTTGTAACCTAGAAAAGGTTACTGAATGAGGAATAACCAAAACGGAGGTTGGAAATGAAATCGTAGTCTTTATACTATCAACAAAATGCAATACTCGCCAGCGGCGTGAAGTAGGTAAACCACTGCTAGTGGTGGACTGCTAAGACAGCATATTACCTCCCACCCCTTAAGTATTTATGAGGATAGGGACGTACTCATTAGTCTTCATAGGTACGGTATATAACAGAAAGTGAATGCAACACACTCGGCTGTGTATGCGTACATGTATGCGTACAAGTGAAACCGGACTGATCGATTGATTGATTGACTCCTTTTTTACGGTTTATCACGCCATTGCAGAATTTTTAAAGCCACGAATATTTTTAGCTTGTAATAATTTTTGTTTAGATAATACTGGTTCAGTGATACAAATCTTACTAATTAATTAATAGTTGGGGGTGAAGATGTACATTCATACCTTTCCCAAGTCTATTTAAGCGTAAGTCAATATAACGAACTCAACTTGAATTCGATCTCGACTCTCGAATTTCCAATTCCGAACCATTATTCATTGCACCGGTCTCACACCCAAGCTTACAGCATCTGGTATTCCCAAGCGGTCAACCATCTAGGAACAGACAGTGCTTAACGTTGCTTAATTTCGGTCATCGTATTTCAGCATGATGTGGATGTAAGCCCAGACTGATCTATAGAAACCATTCGACCGATAACGAGATAGACCAAAGATAATGACTACTCACGAAATAGCTCCGAAGATACTGAATAGATAGATAGATAGATAGATAGATAGATAATGAACAGCCTGACGAAGATATATGCATAGACCGATGAGCATATACATATAGATGAGAGAACAGTGTTACATATATATATATATATATATATATATATATATATATATATATATATATATATATATATATATATATATATATATATATTTACCAGGAGAGAGAGAGAGAGAGAGAAAGAAAGTAAATAAACTGATAATATATTAAATCGAGAATATATTAACCTAACTAACGATATATATATATATATATATATATATATATATATAGGGAGAGAGAGAGAGAGAGAGAGAGAGAGAGTTACATAATTTATCCGAAATACATAAACTGATAAAACCAAAGTTAATAGAAAAGTATACATTTACTAACTAGCCAGATAGATAGATAGATAGATAGATAGCCTGACGAAGATATATGCATAGACCGATGAGCATATACATATAGATGAGCGAACAGTGTTACATATATATATATATATATATATATATATATATATATATATATATATATATATATATATATATATTTACCAGGAGAGAGAGAGCGAAAGAGAATAAATAAACTGATAAAACGAAACTTAATAGTTGAGAATATATTAAACTAACTAACGATATATATATATATATATAGAGAGAGAGAGAGAGAGAGTGGGGCGAGAGAGAGAGAGTGGGGGCGAGAGAGAGAGAGAGTGTTAGATAATTTATCCGAAATACATAAACTGATAAAACCAAACTTGATAGAAAAGTATACACTTACTAACTAGCCAGATAGATAGATAGATAGCGGGAGTGTTATGAGCCCATATAGGTAGATAAATAGATCAGTCCAAACCTGATAGACAATATATTGACGAGCTAGCTAGATAGCTAGATTTTGCTAACATTAGTCTCTGGAAGTCCTTTGATTACAGCTTTTGATAAATACCGAACTGTGTTATATTTGATAGATATTCAAGTGCAAATTATTAATTCCTATCATAAAGTATGCCTTTATGACATTAAAGTAATTTACTAAAAACATTATATATATGTGTGTGTTGGGTGTATGTATGTGTGTGTATGTATGTATGTGTGTGTATGTATGTATGTGTGTGTGCGTGTGTGTAAATGCCAGATTTGTTAATGAGAAACATAATGACATGTAATTGATCGTCACCCCCGTAGTGTGGGATTTTCATCAAAACCTCGTCAACCGGGCCGTCATCGCGACGACTGCTTATCTGACATGTCTGCTGTTATATTGACCGATGCTCCCACAAGGTATTAACCGTTCTTATGAGGATAGGTAAGTTCAATTAGGCCACCTACATATTGTCTAGTTATCCCGGCCATTCCCCGTAGAAACGTTTTCTAATGTGGGATGAACCGTCACATAAAAAGTGGCGGGGTCTGAACCGTTCACATCGTGTACGAGTATCAAAAGTGAATGAATCAGTTTTGGTTTCGCACTTGTGTCTGGCGGCTTTCACTCATGACCAAGCGGCAGCAAGCTAAACGAAGACTGTAATTCTTATCAATTCTCGTGCCGGAGTATAGACATGGAACACTCGACAGTCAAATGAAGCCAGATGCAGGGTTGACGAAGGGGCGAGTTTTAGACTCCATCACCGAATTCTGGTGACCTCATAACTGAATCGGGTATTGCAAGTGTGGGAACAAGAAAGTTGGACTATATACACAACCGTCCCAGATAATTGGACAGCCTCTCAGATATCACATACTAAGAATGTGTAAGACAAAGTTGGGTTGAGGGCTAAAAAGGGCCCTATACCATAAACTGGACGAGAGTAACTGATGAATTTGAATAAAATATAAATGTTAAAATATAAAATTCGAATATAGGGTTGTCATTTATTCTACTCCTTCAATTTATTCCAGGATAATGTCATTGTAAACACTTCAAGACAGTTCCGATATTAATTTAAGCTATAATTTTTGTCTTCTAAAACATTTCCTTTCAATTCTACGACAAGATCTTTATATATTCCATTCATCACAATCTGTCAGTGTCCAGTTGGGATCTGCTGTGATGACACTTTTTAATTTGCTTGTTCATAATGAGATCTATTTTACTTGCCTTGAATTATTTTATAGTTTTATGAGTTTTCCCAGTTATCTAGTGATTCGAGGAGAAATGAAGATACCTCTTTCTATTGGGACAATGAAGAAAGAACACTAGTTATTGCGGGTAATATTTTTTCCTTATCTACTGATTCTGGTGATAGTTTTATAAAAAGAGCAAGCCTAATTAGAACGGAGAAAAAATGAACAAAAGTTTTCTCAACGTTACACCCTCGCTAAAAATTAATTTCCCTCTGTCTACGCCTGACTGGCTAAGAGCGAATATGAGCCTAAACGTTATTCCCCTTATCCATCGCCATTCAAAACTCGAAACAGACCATGCTGAACACGATTGGCGACGTAACGTGTAAAACACAAAATTCAGTGGTACTAATGTGTTTATATTACACACACACGCATACATATATATATATATATATATATATATATATATATATATATATATATGTAGAGAGAGAGAGAGAGAGAGAGAGAGAGAGAGGAGGTTCGGTCCTCGAACGTCTCACATGACGAATAAATCGGTTTTCGAACAGAAAATTTGGGATAAAAATGCCTCAGTTATCGAACAAAATTTCTGATCTTGAACACCATTGCCATTCGAGTTATCCCGAATGGAATAATTTCTGAACCGACAGCCGTGTTGTATCCATTCATGTTTTGTTCTGTGTTTTTCTTTTCCAATTTTATTGTATTGTGACTTTTTTTTTCTATACATTGATTCCTACTGGAAAAATAGTTTCGGTTTACGAACATTTCGGGTTACGAACGGCCTTCAGGGACGAATTAAATTCAAGGTTCCACTGAATATACATATATATATATATGTGTGTGTGTGTGTGTGCGTGTGTGTGTGTGTGTGTGTGTGCGTGCGTGTGTGTGTGTGTGTGTGTGTTTCTGTGTGTGTATTATGACGTGTAAACAAAGTATTCATGTGAGATTTCATTCTTTAGGACTTCATAGGACTAAAGAATGAAACACGTCACGAGAAAATTTTTCCACTTTCTCATACACCTTTCCCTCAAATTGTTCTTGATATATAAAAATTTATATATCATTTTCCCATATATATATATATATATATATATATATATATATATATATATATATATATATATATATAGAGAGAGAGAGAGAGAGAGAGAGAGAGAGATAGATAGATAGATAGATAGATAGATAGATAGATTGTGATGGGTAAATTGTCGCCAATTTATATTTTAACATCGCGCATGCGCGTTGTTGTTTTTTTCTGATTTTGTCGACTTCACAATGTAGGAGTTGGAGCCGTTGGGTGCCGTCTGTGAGAAAAAGAGCACCATGACGCAATTCACTCCGCAGGAAATTTGGAAACGGCATGCCGCACTACTTTGCATCCGCGCCAGAAGTTCCAATACGAACATTTGTGTCAGTTTGTTTGTCAATCTAACGACAGTGCAGAGAATTCAGAAAGTGTTGGATGATTTATGTTACGACTGCTCGGAAAACTCACTCTGATTGTTCTAAGAAAAAAACTCCTGAATTTGTTAGTGAGAGCCTCCAACTCAACACGGAGTCCTACATCAAGTGCCTTGAGGAGGTAGTGCTGCCTTGAGTCAATAAGGTGACTGCTGTAAGATCCTATATCTGACAATAGGGCACAATAAGGAGAATCTAGTCATGACTGTCACACAATTTCCGCGACTACATCACCTCTTACATGGTCAGACTGCAACCTCCATGATTATTATGTGTGGGGCACAGTTGAGCAAGAGACCAACAAAACTCCTTGTAACACCAAAGGTGAACTGAAGACAAAGATATGGCAGCATTCACCAAGGTGACCGTCCAGAAGAGACGCAAGAGATTCCGAAATCGTCTGGAGGCTGTGGTTGAAGCCAATGGCGATTTTATTGAATAAATTTA
Organism: Acanthosepion esculentum; assembly: GCA_964036315.1. Classification (NCBI taxonomy): domain Eukaryota; kingdom Metazoa; phylum Mollusca; class Cephalopoda; order Sepiida; family Sepiidae; genus Acanthosepion; species Acanthosepion esculentum. The sequence continues at coordinate 53,811,927 of OZ038494.1, forward strand.
CTTTTTACTATTTATACTTTTATGTAATTTTGATAAAATATATCTGTTAAAGTGAGATATCAGTACTATTTTCATTTTTGCTTAATTTAGACGACAATTCATTCATCGCACCCTGTATATATTAATCATTTCACCCCAAATAAGGCAATAATACAACTAAGAAGCAAGAGGTTACTGGAGGTGAAAGAGAATGTGAAGAATTTAGTGAGAAAAAAGGGCAATAAATGAACAGGAACCAAGAAGACAAATGATGGCAATTGATGTGAATTACAATCTTTGAAGGGGGTAGGTTTGGAAGAAACAAAAAACCGGAAGATATTTCCACAGCCAAGAAGTGCGATAAAATAAACTATTAGAATATAACTTATGGCTACATCTATCTAGTTACACAGTAAAACAACGAGACTTAGTTGACAATCTCATACATGCGGTCGAGTTACCAAAACTGAAATTGAAATCATTTGGACGAGGATCTACTTTTTTGGTCGCTTTGTACGCATTTCTTAAAAAGAAGACAAATAGTTAAAGCCAGTGATGAGAACTTTTTTTAAAATGTCTAACAAGAATGATATTTTAAACGTTTGAAGATATTTTCAAAATTTGCAATATATTCGGCTTTTATTGAAAAAAGACCTTTTGTTGTCAAAATTATAGATTGAATCATTAAATCTAATTCTATTCCTAGACATGGATTCTCTCTTAGATTAAATAAATCACTTACGTGCAAACAAGTATAAACGGATGATGAAACTCATCTTATTAAAAAAGATTAACGTTTTAATCTCTATTGATTGCCCAAATGTTCCTAACACACATACATATGTGTGTATATATGTTTGTGCGATATACTAACATAGATATAACAGATTTTTCATTTTGTCATTCCTTTGCCATATATATATATATATACATATATATATATATATATATATATATATATATATATATATATATATATATATATATATAAATAAATTTATATATATATATATATGAACAAATATAGTTTTAGGTATGTTATATTTATGGGATAAAGTGCTCAATGACATAGACAGAGCGTATGTAAATATAAAAGTGAACACTGAAGTCAACACTCAGTGGGGACAACCTGTTTCATGTTAAACGCAATAATCAGGCCTGAAGATTGTATTTAGCATGAAACAGTCTGCTGCCTCTGAGTGTTGACCTTAATGTTCACATATATATATATATATATATATATATGTGTGTGTGTGTGTGTGTGTGTGTGTTAATAAATATAAATATTAATCCTCACCACTATCACGTTATATGACATCGAAGATTGTGCTGTAATCAGCAGCAATATATATATATATATATATAAACGGCGTATGTATATACCTAATATATACACACTCATATATATATATATATATATATATATATATATATATATATATATATATATATATATACGCGTATGTGTGTATGTGTGTGACGATATATAGAGGATGCCCCCCCCCAATCGACAGTCTTTAAAATGTGAATATCTCAATAACTACATGTCCCAGGCAAAACAAATTAAATAGGCTTATCTGAACCAATAAAAATTTAATTATCAAAGTTCGAACAAGATATTCAAAGGGATTTATATTTTATAACCAATTACATAAATCTTCACAAATACTCAATATGCACACCACCTGTGACACAACGCACGTCAAGTCTGTAGTCCAGCTCCTGCCAAACACGTTGTGGCATGTCATGCGTAACATTCTGCAATGCCATGAATCCTATTTAATTTAGTTTTCCTGTGAATGTAGTTACTCAGTTATTCAAATTTTAAATTATGTCAATTTTGGATGGACACCCTGTAAAAATGTAACATTAAATAAACGATAGCATATGATATAAGAATATACTTTAATACATATACACTATTTAACAATTATGTGTATGTACCTGCGTGCACTGTGCGTATAGTGCGTGCGTGTGCGGGAGTATATATATATATATATATATATATATACTTCTTTAATTTAGTATTTTACATCAAAAACATGTCAAAAACGCTACACAGTTGCAGTCATGTTTCGATGCAAATCAACGCATCTCATCAGACGATTATAAATGACTGCAATTTGTAGCGATTGTGACATGTTTTCGATATAATGTCCTAAAATAAAAAAAAATATTGCTCTAGTTTTTATTAAAGTTTTTTTTTTTAATTGAATGTTACGAAAGTTGGTATTGTACTCTATTCGTTCTCATCTTTCCTGGATATATATATATATATATATATATATATATATATATATATATATATATATATATATATATATATATTTACCCGAATGTAATGAGAACGAAAATAATAATTCTAACGGTCACAGTATTAATTCAGAAGAGGGCTCAATACCGATAGTAAAGCAATAATTATTTATTATAATTTTTTTCTTGTACACAAAAACAATTTATTCACTACAAAGATGCAACTTCGTTACGGTGCATTTAGTTGCACCTCGACGAAAATGGTTATGAAAATTCTGTTTGTAAGCAACCCGCATGTTGAAAGTCACGTTTTTTTCCATTTGTTTGAAAAAAAGTACATTTTAAGAGGAGACGTATAAAGATAAAGAAAATATAGGAAGGGCAATAGGGTGACAGAGTGAAACAATCATGGCTGCTGATAGCAGTTTGGTGAAGGGTTCTTGAGGTGTTAAAGTGATGGCTCGACCCGAATTTATTTTTTTATACAGTCCGTCAATAGTTTAAATATTGCCTATCAGTTATACTAATATCCCATACTTTTATATACCTTTTTACTTATATCTTAATTTCTGAATTACAAATGACTTATGTATTCAACATACCAATAAAAAATCTCCACCTCTTAATTTATTAATTTACAAAACACTTTCATTGATTACAAAACTAGTAGCAATAATTCCAGTCTAAATAGACGTAATTCAGCTCTGGCTTCGTTTTAAAGTTACCAAAAACATTTCCAATTACTGCTATAACCATCGTTCGAACTTATCTCTTCTTTCTCTTTCATCGTTCTACTCTCTCCTATCCCTACCTTTCCTCCCACACCCATCACTCTTAGGAGCCATGGAAATGCTATGCGTAAAACCTTGACCGTTGATGTCGAAAAAAAAAAATTTCGGGTCAAGCCATTACCTTAATAACTCAACAACACTTCATCAAACTGCTATCAACATGCACTATTGTTTCACCCTTACACCCTGTTGCATTTATACGTCCCCTCTTAAAATGTACTTTTTTTCAAACAAATGGAAAAAAAAGGAAGTGACCTTCCACAAGCGGCCTGCTTATAAACAGAATTGTTCAAAATCATTTTGGTTCTCACCAGTCGAGGTGCAACTAAATGCACCGAAACGAAGTTGCATCTTTGTAGTGAGTAAATTGTGTTTGTCTACATGAAAACATTGTAATATATATATATATATATATATATATATATATATATATATATATATATATATATATATATATATCCCCAAAACAAAATCTATTAATCAAACCAACCATAATTAATATTCGAAAAATAGAAAATTAACTTCCTCATTTCAGCACTAATGCAATAGTTTATTAATAACAAAGCACAGACATAAGTGTACATGTACCTGTGTACGCACGTTTATATATATATATATATATGTGTGTGTGTGTGTGTGTGTGTGTACGTAAGTATACGTATATAAAAGCGTGCATAGATGTGCACGCGTGTGTATGCATAAGCTTATCAGTACAGACATATCCACATAAATTCAAACAATATTAAATAAATTTAATTATAAATCCAATCACTTACAATTAATATTTATGGTACCTCCAAAATAAATTGAAAAAAAACGATATAATAGCCCAGTGTAGATAGATAAGAATAAGTATATGTGTGCATGTACTTACACACACACACACACACACACACATACACACACACACACACATATATATATATATATATATATATATATATATATATATATATATATATATATATATATATATGTGTGTGTGTATGTATATATATAAGTTTTTTTTTTTTAAGCGTATCACCCCAAGCAAGGCTGGAGGGCACTATCACGCAAGGGGTTATACGAGGGTTGGAGGAAGAGCAGATAGGGGTGGTAAAGGAGAGGATGTGGAGAAAGAGAAAGACAGTGGGTCGATCAAGGCAAGGGGGTTACAGAAGATTTGGAGTGAGAGCAGATAGGAATGAAAGGTGAAAGGATGTGGAGAAGGGAAGTGGATAGATCAAGGCAACTGGAGGTGTCGATTGACGTTACACTTAAATAGTTGGAGATTGTATTTGTCAGGGAAACAGGAATAGGGAAGGGAGTTCCACAGGCGAGATGTGCGAGACATGAAGCTATTGCAGTAGAAGAGACGTCTACATCTAACAGTTTCAACGGTGAAGGGGTGGGAACGGGATGCCAGCCTCGTAGTTACGTTTAAATTCATGAGGCCTAGGGACAAGCGAAAGCAGCTCCTCGGAGCAATTACCGTGAAAGTTACCATTTAAGCATTAATATAATTAGCATCATTTATACACACACACACACACACACACACATATATATATATATATATATATATATATATATATATATATATATATATATATACATATATATATATATACATATATATATATATATATATATATATATATATATATATATATATATATATATATACGTACAGTAAAAAATCCCAAATTACCTAATGTGGGTATAGTCTATTTCAGACCAGCACTGCCTTATAGCTGTCTTCCTCATCTCTAGACTGACTGTCTCGGAATGGGGGTTTAAAGTTTAGTTTAGATAGCAGTCGGTGAAAAGGTGCGGGACTACTTAAGGGGACGCCTCGTTTTGATAAGGAGTCTGGGCTCGTGACAAGGAGATACGCCGGAGTGGGAGTTTATTTATGGCCAAAGCCTTTAGTTGTATGTAAATGAATTTAGGTTCCTGCTTGTGGATTATATTATTAAGTGAATGGGGATTTCAAGACAAGACAATTTAATGTTAGAATAAATGATCTAAATAATAGATTACCAAAATCTGTAAGTAAAAACAAGACACCCAATGGAATAAAGCATGTCGTCCAACATACATATATACCTACATACCTACTTGCACATCTACCTACATACAGTACTCACACATGCGTTCTTCACTTCACGAGTAAAAAATTTAATTTTCAGAAGAAAACAGAAATTTTGTCTTTGAAAATGATGAATACAACAATATTTGTCTTAAAATAAACTATATCTTGATGATGACATTAGGCTATGTCGAAAATATTCGTAATAAAATAATACGGGGATTTTATCTCTTCTTTTAATAACGATACCAAAAAGCCTGTCCGTGAATATGAAATAAAATAAACAAACAAAACGTGTATAAATTAATTAATGAAGCATGTTTCAATGAAAACATGCTGACAAAGTATACGTAATATATATATATATATATATATATATATATATATATATATATATATATATATATATATATATATATGTATGTATGTATAACAAATAAAACACAGACAAAACTAGAAAAGCAATAATAAAGATTTTCAAAATTAACGGATTTGGCATAGATATAAAACTAACCTAAACGAAGTAGATTTTCCAGATGTTACCTTCAACATAAGAAAAGGCACATATATACCATTCAGAAAACCCAATGATAAACCACTGTATATACACGCATCTTCCAATCACCCGCCTTCATTAATCAAACAGATACCAAAATCGATTAACCGCAGGATTTCCGACAATTCTTCCAATGAAACCATATTTAACGAAGCTAAGAAAGACTAGTAAACAGCCCTAAAAGATAGTGGATTTCCGGCAACACTCACATACTCACCACAGAGCAAAAAAAGACCAACAGGAAAAGAATATCATATGGTCCAATCCACCGTACAGCAAAAACGTAAAAACAAACGTAGGGAAAATATTCTTCAAACTCCTAAATAAACACTTCCCGGAATCAAGCACTCTACACAAGATATTCAATAAAAACACTGTAAAAATCAGCTACAGTTGCACCGAGAACATGGCACAAATAATAGAAAGCAAAACAGGAAAACTGTCAACAAACCACCCGAACAAATTAAACACACGCGTAATTGTGGAATAAAGAATGAATCTCCCTAAAACGGTAATTACTTGCAAAGCAACGTAATATACCAAGCCACAGTAAAATCACCAGATAATGAAGAAAAATTATACATAGGAGTAACTGAAGGACCCTGGAAACAAAGAAACTATGCACACAAAACATCTTTCACAAATAGTAAATACGCGAACAGCACAATGCTTTCTAAGTATATCTGAGAAATTAAAAACAAAACAAAAAATCACACCAAAAACATCATGCAAAATAAGGTAAAGATTATCAGCCTACAACAATCAATCAAAAACCTGCAAATTTTGCTTGGAGGAAAAAAATAGCTATTATTACCTTCCCAGACCAAAATAAATGACTAAATAAACGATCTGAGCTCATCTCAAAATGCAGACACGAAAACAATGTTTTACTACGTTACATAAAAATCGAAAACCGAAAAGAATAAATAAAAATAAACAGAATACTATAAAAGACAAGTAAAATAAAGTAACCCGAACAAATAATAAACAAACTAACAAACCACACCCGTTAGAATAGACGAAATAGAAACATGAAAACAATTTTTTACTACGTTACATAAAAATCGAAAACCGAAAAGAATAAATAAAAATAAACAAAATACTATAAACGAAAAGTAAAATAAAGTAACCCGAACAAATAATAAACAAACTAACAAACCATACCCGTTAGAATAGACGAAATAGAATAAATAAAAAATGAATACATAAGAAACAATTAAAAACAATCAACCCAAATGAGTAAATAAAGTAAATAATAAACAAATTAACAAAACAATCCCGCCAAAGTAACCGTTAGAATAGACTACAACAATCAAACGATAATCGGCCGAAAAAATACGCTATAACTGAAAACGATAAAAAAAAATCACTACGTTACTCAAAAATCGAAAATCGAATAGATTAAATAAAAATATACAAAATAAAAAATAGGTAAATAAATAAGAGAAAACAAGCAAAAATTAATCCAAATAAATAAATAAATGAACAAATTAACAAATCGCTCCCGCTATAATAACCGGTGGAACTAATAAAAACAAACATAAATAAGCAACAACAAATAATCAATCCAAATAAATAAATAAAATAATAAACAAATTAAACACGTCTCACGCCAAAATAACAAAATAGACTTCGGCAATCAATCAATAATTGGAGGAATAAATAGCTTTAATTATCTTCCCAGACCAAAACAAATTATTAAATAAGCCACCTAAGCAATTTTTACTACGTTAATAAAACATCAAAAAACGAAAATAAAAAAATAAAAAATAAAACTATGCCTACAATTACAGCGGGTGGGGTGTCACTTAAAGTCATTTATCAAGCTACCATTTACACCAAAGGAAATAGATCAAATCGTCATGTTTATATTGGTATTTCTGCGTGGGATTGGAAACAAAGACTTTATAAACATACACACTCATTTTCCAACCCAAGACTGAAGTAACAAACTGCTCTCTCCAAAATGTTTTGGGAACTGAAAGAGAAAGTCCTGAACTCTCAAATCGACTGGGAATTTATAGGTTTTTCTCAAACCCCTAGTAACTTTAAAGGTAAATGTAACTTATGCCTGGAATAGAAAATTAGAATTATTAAATTTGACAATCAAAATATTTTACTGAATCAAAGAAATGAATTGGTTTCGAAACGTTGTCATAGAAGTAAATTCAAACTGATATAATACATTTTCAACCACGGACAATCTATTATCATTTACCACATATAGTATATTTTTCTTTCCTGATCACTCCTTTCAAATCATCTTCTTCTTATCTGTTTTTTACTTGATAATTCTTTGTATCAAGCTAGGTTTATGTTATAATGTTATTTACCCTCATATTATTATTTTTTAATTGCTAGCGTTAATTTGTCTAATGTCTTTTACAATCTTTTTTCTTGTCTCCCCATTTTTACATTTAATGTATAATGATTTATTTGTTTATTTATATCTCACCGATATGGTACTTGTTTGGATTCATTTGGTAATTCATTGATTGATATATATTTATATATATAATTTTGAGGATTTTGTTTTCCCCATTTTTTTTTCGTCCGGGGAGGTAGACAGTCCCTGAACTCGTGTATACGGGTTCTAATGGGCATATTTTTGGCCGAGCCTACGGGCTCGGTGATCCCATATTAACCTGGCCTTGTGCCACATGCGACCCGTATTCGACGCTGTCAAACTCTCTGCCTCGGCGGGGAGGAACTCGGACGAGGCTTTGCCGCAGGGCAAAGTTTCGTCCGGGGAGGTAGACAGTCCCTAAACCCGTTTATACGGGTTGTAAATGGGCATATCTTCTTCTTCTTCTTCTTCTTCTTCTTCTTCTTCTTCTTCTTCTTCTTCTTCTTCTTCTTCTTCTTCGTCGCTACAACACACCCATCCAGTGTTGCACACAATGCCTTTTCAAGGTTGCTAAGTGTGCATAGATCATCATGATTAGAGCAAACTATGTTCCATAGTGTGTGATTGTTGCCAATACGGTTTTTAAGCAATTTTTCAGCTATTATTATTATTATTATTATTATTATTATTATTATTACTTAGAAACTTTTATATGTTCCATAGTGTGTGATTGGCATCTAAGATCAACATATACTATATACCGTATGTAACAGCAGAATTGTCCATATCCTGTAACAGCATAATTGCCCATCCCATCTAAACAAGCACTAAACTAATTGACTTCCTTTTTTCTAGGTTTTCAGAGAAGACGTTTAGCCATCTTAATATCGTTTGTCGTAAGAATCACTAAAAAGACCATTTGTGTTTTTCAGCTCGAATGAGAACAGGTTAAAATTGTTTTGTGTCACCCCCACTGTCTTCTCAACTAAGAATGTTGAGAAGAAAAAATCACTCAGACCACCAGTAATGGTACCAAAATTCATACACTGTCTTCCATCTCCACAGTCCATTCGATAGCCATCAAAAGAATGGTGAATGAGATTTAAAAAGAGGGAACAGTAGAGAGGAAAACTGTATCTAGAGGTCACAACAAGAAGAGGGATCATTATTTAAACTTAGAGCTAAAACGAGCAATTAGAAAAGATCCAACTCAATCTATAAGACATTTGGCACGTGAAAGAGGAGTTTCAGCTATGACAGTTCAAAGAGCAGTGAAAAAAGACTTGAAAATGAAATCGTACGTACGTTAAACCTGTGAGGTGGATAGAAAGTTAGTAGGTTAGAGAGGGCGAAGATCATCTTGAATATGTTGGAAAATAAACCTGGAATAATATATATATATATATATATATATATATATATATATATATTTGAACTTTATTTCAGTTTATCATGATCTTCCGATCATTAGCTATAATTAATGACGAATATATCATTTTCGTTAATGATTGATTTCATCACGATTATTCTGTTAAGTTTGCAGAGTAATTATACATTCCTATTGCTCAAAGTAGAGTCCAATAGTGCTACAAAAACCTCTGAGAAAGTAAGATATCTTTAATCTTTTCTTAGATACAACAGTTCAAAGCTTAATCTAACGATTTGGACAATTTCGTTGTTACACCAGGTATTTGTTCCTCTCTATGTCTCACTATATATCTATCCATTTCTAAACCTCACTGCCTAATTGTTCGTCTCTAAGCCTCGCTATATATCTATTCGTTTCTAAGCCTCATTATAAATGTATTCGTCTACAAGTATCACTATATATTTATTCGTCTCTAAGACTCACCATATATTTATTACTTTTTCTAAGACACACTAGATATGTAATAAGCCACACGATATACGTATTTGACTATAAGCCACACTATATATTTATTCAGCTCTAAGCCTGGGCATATACCTATTTCTGAATGTTGGCTCTACAGCGACGAACAGCGATTTAACTCGGACCAGAAGGGCCAAGCGTCACTGGAACCAGGGGAAGTGATTCTGTAGGGCTAAGAGAGAGCATGTGTTCCATGTTGCTAAGGACGCTGCACCACCGGGACAGACGCTGACTAGGAGTTGTGTTTTTCGGTGCTTCGGCTGAATGTAAAAAGCCGTGTCTTGACTTGAGTCTCTTTGTCAATGGTTTACAGCCGTGGAGTGGATGACGTGGATTTCATGCTACAACTTCTCGAGCTGGAAGTGGACTGTACTTCTTATGTAAAGAGAAGCAATGTCACTAAGCAAGTAGAGGTCATAAAATAGTAGCACTAAGCAATTAGGTGCTCGCGCAAGGAACGTTCACGTCGCGGTCCTAGTCAGATGAGTTCTCGCATTTGCTAACCATTCCCCCACGCTAAACTAAATCGTGAGTAGTGAGTGGGCATCATGGTCGGGTTTCGAGATTTTAAGTATTAAAGATAAGGCTGCAAAGGTGAGTCGGTCGTCATATCTAGATACTTACAATCACTCACAATCCGGTACCGGGACTGGGCTAACGGACTTGAAAGTATTTCTAACTGGACCCGACCCGCAGTGTTATGCACAGCTTTTATCGATATCCTGTTACCATATCGAGTGTATTTGGCTGTTATGCGTGTGTTTGCGATACACTTATCAGATTAGTAGTCGTGATTGATTTATAGGACTTCGTAAATTTGTAGCCAAGCGTTTGGCTGGTGTGTTATTCTTCCACTCAGTAATAATAATAATAATAATAATAATAATAATAATAATAATAATAGCTGAACAATTGCTTAAAAACCGTATATTTTTAAATCTAAGATCGTACATAACAAAATATTAAGCGTCGTCGTTCAGGAGACAGAGATGAAGGTTTGATAAGCGTAGGCAGCGGGGATTGACATGACTTGTTCGAAAATAGAAACGACTCGGAAGGAAAAGTTTGTTAACGTCTGGAATTTATCCATGTAAACCATTGGTGTTTGTACAAACCGGAACCTGGTTTTAGAAAATAAAATAATATAGAAAAAAATTATAAGTGAATTCGAAATTCAAACAAATTAGTCAATCTATCATCTATCCTAGAAGTCAAAATGTAGTCGCTGAAAAGAAAAGAATATTTATCAGGTGACAAATACCGCGGTTCCATCATCACTCTCACTCTCGCTTTCTGGCTCTCTTTCTCTTTATATATATATATTTATATATATATATATATATATATATATATATATATATATATATATATATATATATATATATATATATATATATATGGTGATACTCGCTTGGAAAATCGTCGGATAGCTTGACTTGCAGTAGAACAAATCGGTACCCGAGGAAAAATGGGAAATAAAAAAAGAAAGAACCAAGAAGATTAAACCAAGGCGAAAACAATCGTCCAGTGTTCAAGCTCCAAGTCCAAAGAAAAAAAAAATTAGTAAAAAGACAACTACGTAAAGTGCTCAATACACTAAGTAGAGCAAAACCTAAGATAATCCTAAGGAGCCAGGCAAACCTACCGAGGTTTTACCTAAACGGATCGTCAGGGCGATGCTGGATGCTGACGATCTATTTAGGTGAAACCTAGGTATGTTTGCCTGGCTCCTTAGGATTGTCATATATATATATATATATATATATATATATATATATATATATATATATATATATATATATATATATATATATATATATATATATATATGTATATATATATATATATATATATATATATAGAGAGAGAGAGAGAGAGAGACATCCGCTTACGTGAAACCTTCGTAGGTTTGTCTGGTTCTCTAGGTTTAACTATATATATATATATATATATATATATATATATATATATATATATATATATATATATATATATATTTCAGAGAAAATATATGACAAAGTGGAAAAATATTTCGTGTGATGCATTTCGTCCTGTAGGACTTCATCGGACAGATGTGATGTTTACGTTGACGTGATTACATGATTACACATGCGCATGAAGGAGAGAGATGCTGGAATTTTAAATGATTCCCATATATATATATATATATATATATATATATATATATATATATATATATATATACACATACAGGGTGTTTCAAAAGTCTATGTCACATTCTAAGAACTCTTATATCATGAACTACAAATGGCAACATGATTGAATTGGTACCATTTAAAAGCGAAAAGTATCAAGTTTTCTTCTGTTAATTTAATTTTAACTTAATTAATTAAATTTAATTTAATTTTGTTTTTGGTCCCTTTTCTGTGTCATAATGTGACAGATTTTTGAAACACCCTGTATATATATATATATATATATATATATATATATATATATATATATATATATATATATATATATATATATATATATACAGTGGCCTAAGAAAAGTTATTAACCAGGAGAAATAAAATACATCCAATTTCAAAATTTAATTACGTAATCCCTACTCAATATAAATAAAAAGTATTTGGAACTGGTATACACTAGGTCATCCATTTGCCAGTTTCAGTGCGTGTATTTGATTTTTCATGGATTTGATCAAGTTATCAGCAATCGTCTGATCCATATTTTGCCACACCTTTAGCAATGTTTCTTTAAGGATTGCCACTGACATGATTTTGGTTGCACGCTCTGGAAGTTTTCGGTGAAAGTGCTCCCAAGAGTGCTCTATTGGATTATATCAAGACTTGGCTACCCATGGTAGTGACTTTGATTCCTTGCGATTCCTTCCAGACCTTTACTACTTTACTCGCATCACGTGGCGCTCTATCTTATTGATAATGGTAGACATTCTTGTAAATCTGATAGTTTTCAAAAAGTGGGAGTAGTTCCTTTCACTAATATTTGACAGTATTTTGGACCATTAATCCACTCATCAATTCAGATTTCCCTCCAAACCAGGCAGCGCCCCACACCATTACTTCAATCCTTCCACGTTTCACGGTTGCCTGCCTAAGTCTCATTCTGATTTCTCGAAACATAAACCTGTCTGGAATTAGATTATTGGCAGAATTTACTTACATCTGTCCAAATTACAGACAGCCAAAATTCATAATCTTTGCTCTCGAATTCTTTCGCCCAGTCCATACGCCTGTTCCTGTTAACCTCTGTAATCAAGGGCTTCTTTCTTGCAACTCTTCTTTGATAGCCTAGCTCTTTCAGAGTTTTTCCCACCGCATATGGCCATATGTCCATGCTACTGGCGACATTTCTGACGCTCTGACGACGGTTTCTGATGACTTCCATCTTCAGCGCCCTTTTCGTTCACTCAGACACGATGCTTGGTCTTCCTGAACTTCGTTCCACACGACAATGGCCTTCTTCATTTCGTGACAATATTCTTAACCGTTTGATGATTAACCTGGAAAAACCTAGCAATTTCACTATTTGACTCGCCACACTGATGCCATCCTATTATGTGCCCTCGTTGAAATTCACCAATTTTCTTACTTCCGCGAACTTTCATTGCAGAAAATTAGACAACTATCGTACATAGATTAAAGTAGATTGATACTGACACGGTAATGTCTGAAAAAAGAAGATACGTTAATACACAAGCCAAAATTGCTGTAATTAAGGGGGCTAACAACTTATCATAACCCACTATATATATATATATACATATATATATATATATATATATATATATATATATATATATATATATATATAGATATAGATAGATAGATAGATAGATAGATAGACAGACCGTGAAACGTGAGTAGCGACTCAAGCTCTCCTTCGTTGAGTGTTGGCGCTGTGAAACGTTTTTGTTCTATTAAGATAGCTTAGTCATTAAGCATTTTCAATTTAAATTGTCGGTGGGCTAGCTTCGGCGTTGAGCTACTCAAATTCACTGTGTAGGTAGGATAGCTTAGCCGTAAAGCACTTTAAATTTACTGCGAATGTAGGTCCTTGCCTTTTGGTATTTTTTTCTTTTCTATTTTTTCTTTCATTGTTCGGGGTTTTTCTGGTCTAAGGTATTAGGTTTTTTGGCAAGTTTTCTTTTGGTCCCACCAACATTATTGTTTTTGTAGTATATATATATATATATATATATATATATATATATATATATATATATATATATATATATATATACTTTCAACATAGTTATAGTTGAGTAATAAAAATAAATCCATTAATCCATTATATATAGACCTTAATGATTTTACCATCTCTCTTTGTCTTCTTTCATCCATTCACCTCAACTCATCAAACACGCCAAATTTACTGACTAGTTCCAACAATTCAGTCTTTTGCAGCTAAAAATGACATGCACTATACACAGAGGAGCACCGTTCTGAATCCCTTGGTATTCCGTTCGTAAGGAAGAAGTTCTATCCGAGCCGCATTTCCCTACATTATGGAACAGATTCTCGAGAGTAAGCCTCCCCGAGCACTAAGCTCTTCACCTCTTTAAGTCTACGGTCAAATAGTACCTATCATATAAAATAACCTTATAATCCTTATAATATCCAACTACATTGTATCAATAGCTGCATCTCCTGCAAGGAAAGTTGATTCATTGTGTCGTGCCAGAATGTTTTTCTCGTCAGAGTCCATCTTGCATATTTACAAATAGATCATTCGTCAGTGTATTAAATTCTTTTGCCATATCTGGTCTGGTGCCGCTGCTGTTTATCTGGAGGTTCTTGAAAATATCCAAAAAAGGATTTGCAATGTAATCGATGCTGACTTGGCATCTCGTCTTCAGTTACTTCCTCACAGACGTTATATGGCTTCCCTTTGTTTTTTCTACAAATATTTCCATGGCAACTGCTCTGACGAGCTTTTTTCCCTGGTGCTCCGACTACATGGATTTAAGTTATACAGCGATGTGATACATGTGTCTAGTATAATGCCCTTATAAGAGTGGGTGTTGTTGTGATGATTATAAAAGACCCCCGGTAGTTGTAACCCATCGTCACCTTTCTTAACGTAATACTATTTAAAATATTAATAATAATATCGCTACTTACCTTTCAAAACACAAAAGTTGGCACTGTCGAACTGGTCATTTACTCAGATTGTTTACTGAGCGATCTTAGTGAGCAGAAATAATAATAATAATAATAATAATAATAATAATAATAATAATAATAATAACAATAATAATAATAATAATCATAGAAAAATTTATTCTCACGACTACGGCTCACATCTTATGATGGGCTTTAACTATGTAAAATATGTGAGATTTATTTTTTTAAAATTGCTCAGTGAAAAGTGTCATGATGCCATTTCTAACCTTAGGTCTCTGGTCGGGACCCGCAAAGAAATGAGTACACGCCAGAAATCAAAGGAAATAACAATAATAATAATAATAATAATGATAATAATAATAATAATGATAATAATAATGATAATAATAATAATAATAATAATAATGATAATAATAATAAAGAAACTGGTACAAACACCACCCTGACCCGGTTACGGAGATAGGACCTGTTACAATTCTATGGGACTACACAATACACACTGACAGAACAATCAAAGCCAACCGCCCAGACATTGTTATTAAAGACCACAAACAAAATTAGTGCCTCCTTATTGATATGGCAGTCCCTGCAGACTGCAATGTATCTTTGAAGATATTCGAAAAACTGTCAAAATACAAGGACCTTGAAATAGAAATCTCAAAAATGTGGCACATGGGAACATCAAAAATCCCTGTTGTAGTTGGAGCCCTTGGACTGGTTGGAAAAGATTCCAGTAGGCTGATTGAAGGGATCCCTGGAAGTCCATGCCTCAAAGAGATACAAAAAATTGTTCTGACAAGTACAGCCCACACTTTACGAAGGGCTTTATCTATGTAATTATTTTTATTTTATTTTATTTTTATTTTTTTTGCAGTGGAAAGTGTCATGATGCCATTTCTAACCTTATGTCCCTGGGCGGGACCCGGAAAGAAATGTGTAAACGCCAGATATCAAAGGAAATAATAATAATAATATAGGTCCCACCCTTTTACTGTTGAAATAGCTAAATGCAATAGCCACTTCTACTCCAACAGTTTCTTTTCTTGCACTTCTCGACACTGGAACTCCCTTCCGCTTACTTGCTTCCCTGATAATTACAATCTTCAAAGATTTAAATGTAACGTCAATCGCCATCTTCTGTTGCCTTGAACCCCGTTCATCTTTTATCTTTTCCTCAATCCCTCCTTTACCCAGTTTTTTTTTATCCCTCTTTCGCTCTCTGTAAACTCCTGCGTACTAGTGGCACTCCCGCCTTGCTTGGGGTGAAACGATTAAAAAAATATATGCACATACTACCCACTTCTACACACATATAAAAATCTAACTTAATAAGCCTCTGCCTTGAGTTAATCTTGGGCCTTGTATTGGGTAAACATTTCATAAAGATAAATAATGTACGCGCTGATTTCCTGTTATTCTTTTACTATAATGTGCTCTGTGGATATTAAATTCGCCAAGCCTTCATTTCTCATGACATGTCCTCAAAATGTCATTTTCTGATTATTAAAAACAGTTTCTTTGTAGTTCCTAATCTTCCTAAAACTTCCTCATTTGTCACATGCTCTAACCGTGGTATGCTCTTTATTTATTAGCAGAACCATAACTGTATCATTTCATGTCTCTTCATCTGTGAGTCAATTTTCTAGCATTTAATAGCGTCCTGGCTAAGACGATAAACTACATACGCGTCCTAGGTAAAACAGTAAACTACGTCCAACAGCAAGGGCTCTGATTGGGAGGTTTTGAGGAGCGTGTCACCACCTCTTAATTGTTGATGTTCCCAGGTCCACCCTGAACCGGGGTGGCTGCACCCCTTAGTGTCCGAGCTATGGGTAAAGAGTTAACATCCAAACTGGGGTCAAGACACTATGAAAATGTAAACATAGGTTTTAATACCAGAAATACTTTGTAAAAAAAAATATATATATATCACCAGCAATACATTTTTGAAGAAAAATATTACCAGAAATAGATTTTTTGACGAAAAAATATTACCAAAAATACGTTTTTGAAAACAAAAACAAATATTAAAAAGCAATAAAAATTTTGTCGGCATTAAATAGGTTATTGAGGTTGATATGCCGTAAAACAAACCAAACCAAACCAAACAAATCATTCAGTACCCTACAGGGGTTTAGATACACTTTATTGTTGTTGCAACAGGCATTTCACGATCTTTCGATACTTTACTCAAATTCTGAAATGTACCTTTCGCTAATACTTTTCCACGCCTTCTGTCGTCTATTATTAGACTAACCAAATACTTAAATGTCTAACCCTTCTTTATTTGGACGACCCGATATGTAACTCACAACTTGGGTTGTCTCTTTTGCTAACAACCATGCATTATGCTTTCTTACAGTTTATGGTTCGTCTTCTCTTGTTACATTTTCTTTACTGAGTTATTTCAGTTTTTTTTGTTTCTTGGCTTGGTTTATTTTGTTTTACGGCATATCAACCTCAATGGGTTATTTAATGCCGACAAGATGTTTAGGATATATTTGTATGAATACAATATGTATCCTTTGGTTTAGATTGGTTTGGTTTATTTTGTTTTACGGCATATCAACCTCAATGGGTTATTTAATGCCGACAAGATTTTTTATTGCTGTTAATATTTTGTTTTGTCAAATATCTGTTTCTGGTAATAATCTTTTCCAAAAAAGTATTGCTGATAATAGTTAACTATTTGCCCATAGCTGGGACCCTAACAGGTGCTACCACCCCGGTTCAAGGTGGACCTGGGAACACCAGCAATTAAGAGGTCGTTCCACGCT
>OZ038494.1:53834702-53854702 GCA_964036315.1 Acanthosepion esculentum
CCTAATATATGCGCAAGTGGAACCCCTATAATGAAAAATGGGAACGTCATGACCGACGAATTTGTAGAGGTAGTATTTACTTATAAAGATCGTCAGATAAAATTCGGCCGAATCGAGTACAATGTGGTTTCTAATCTTTCTTCAAACGTTCGAGCTTCTTTCTGCGAGGATGACCGTGCCTTTATATTAATTCTTGTCGAAGATCAGCTGAGTTCATTTCATGATTATAGTGATGCACCCAGCGACATCATTTGGGGCACTCTGTTGCACTGAAGTTACCTTTCAGTGCAACTCCTCGAGTCTCCTAGGTACAGTGTAACCCGGATATAAGATACCCGGATATAAGATACCCGGATATAAGAGAAACCCGGATATAAGATAGATTTTATCTGGTCCCAAATTAGAGCCTATGTTAATAAAACAAAATAGACCAAACCCGGATATAAGAGAAACCCGGATATAAGAAACTTATTATCCGGTCCCGACAACTCTCTTATATCCGGGTTACACTGTATTATGAAGTTCTGAGATAACACTGAGCACGAAGTTTGCTCTTAGAGTGAACCCAGCATTTATTGGGACCAGCACAGATGAGATAAAAGTTTCCAGATATATATTAACGCGATTTAGACTTTTGTTATTTCTTGACATAAGTCACATGCTGCAGTTGTAGTAAGTTTATTACACCCGTCCGACTAATGAAAGCCTGTCTTATGCATAAGATTATATTTATTCATATAGATAGTTGCCGATCGGTGCGCGTATATTCATCCTTGCACCCCTCATCTGAATGGTTGACCTTATATTCTCGTGCGCAATGCCTGCGTGATACAAGAGCTTGTATGAGTGTTTTATATATCTACCGCTGCCGCGAGTGCATCTACGGTGCGTTTGAGCCGATAACATCGGTGTGCACTCGGCAGATAAGAGTACACCTCAGGTCAGACCTGTTTCCGGCTTCTCTGAAGGGTACTGTGCAAAATATGTTCTGGCATGATCTGTGCTGAGAAACATGCTACGTGGAATGCACCGTGTTTTGTTGCAGAAATCTTGTTCTCGCCAGTAGTATGACTGTGTTCACTCTATATATTTTTTAATTCATATTTAAATAAATCGCATTTTTTTCTTTTTTTTTTCGCCTCTGTTTGTCCTATAGCAATAGTATAAAGTCAATGTTTGAGACTTAATCATTTGTAATTTAATTCCATTGAGAAATTATAATTCTACATTTTACTCGGTAAAATAATAGACGCATATTAAAAAAAATCAACCAGTATATTACAACTGTTACAAATATTAATAGTAATATTACCGGTTTCGTTATAAGGAAATATTCGGCATTCATTTTCCGAGCATTGTGTATTACTAATATATAAAATCCTTCTCTTAAAAAACATCCAGGAAAATATGTTTCCCAAGTCCAGTTGTTCTTATCACTCTTTCCAGTATTGATGGGGATTTCCTTTCTAACCTTTTGTTTGACGTAATCTGGAATGTCAGTATCTTTATTATATCATCCTATCCATTTCAGTTGTTGCTACTGTTGGAAGTTCACGAATGATGTGATTTCTGTAATCTGTCACAATTCTCTTTTTGTGATTTTGTAGCGCCAGTCCACAAGGTTCGAAGAAGTGTGATCTTTGAAAAGACGCACAGACTTCTCTCGCTCAGCGCCATTTTAAACTATCGATTCTAGAGAGCGGTTGTATACATCTGTCAGTTTAGATATTTTTGAACGGGTTCAGCGCCATGCATGACATCCATATGAAAGTCTTGATCGGAGGATTCTATTTAAAAACCTTATTCGAGTTTTTGAGGTTAATGTTTTTTTGTTTTTTTAGCTCAGAAAACAAAGCAATCTAATAACCGAAAGAGTTAAAAGATTCTGTATCAAATCGATACGAAAGATACATTTTCTTTAATCTTTGTTGTTTTCTTTATTCGAGGTTTTAAGTAAGGTGTCCAAACAGGAGGAGAGAGATTATTTGTAACTTTGGAGTTTTTGTTTTGTTTTGGTTTTTTATTTTTTATTTATTTTTTATTTTATTTTTTTAGCTTTCGAGAGCCAAATAAATGAAAGCAGACTTCACCATAACAAAAAGACGAATGAAAAGCAAAAAACGGCTTTTGCTTTCGTTAAGGCTATCAATTATTCCTGCATACTTGTTTCTTCCTGTTGTTATATTTTTACCGGTGTAATTTTTTTTTTTTTTGTCCTCTGTTTTCTTCGTTAAATTCTCTTTTTCTTTTGTCACTTTGTCTTCTTTTATTGCTTAATTCCACCGAACCCTGTTCTAACGCATCATTTATTCGACTTTTTTACATCTTAATACATCATTTTATTCTACACCTTTATAACTACTTTGCCTTTCTCTCTCGCTTTTTATTTCTAATTTGTCTGCTTTTTTACTGTATTTCTTTCTTTCTTTCTTTCTTTCTCTTCAACGTATCTCTACTGCGTCTCATTTTCATCGTCACGCCTCTCATGCCTTCCGCTCTCTTCTTTGCCTTAATTTGTAGCAGTTATCTCTAATTCACTTTCTCCTAAACATCGGATCTCTTTGCTTTCTTCCTACATCGTGTATCTTCTTTGCCTTCTTCATCACAAGGTCTTATCTCTAATTTATCATCTGTTTCTCCCCGTATCTATTTTTTTAAAACTTCCCTCTCTAAATTGTTTCTCTATTCTGTCTTTTTCACCGTATCTCTTCTTTGTTGTCATCGTTTCTTTGCCATCTACTCTTCGCTGTATCTCTTCTTTGCCGTCTTCTCTTCATTGTATCTTTTCTTTTTCTTCTCTTTGTTGTATCTTTTCTTTTTCTTCTTCTCTTCGCTGTATCTTTTCTTTGCCGTCTTCTCTTCACTGTATCTTTTCTTTTTCTTCTCTTTGTTGTATCTTTTCTTTTTCTTCTTCTCTTCGCTGTATCTTCTCTTTGCCGTCTTCTCTTCATTGTATCTTTTCTTTCTCTTCTCTTTGTTGTATCTTTTCTTTTTCTTCTTCTCTTCGCTGTATCTTTTCTTTGCCGTCTTCTCTTCATTGTATCTTTTCTTTTTCTTCTCTTTGTTGTATCTTTTCTTTTTCTTCTTCTCTTCGCTGTATCTTCTCTTTGCCGTCTTCTCTTCATTGTATCTTTTCTTTTTCTTCTCTTTGTTGTATCTTTTCTTTTTCTTCTTCTCTTCGCTGTATCTTTTCGTTGTCGTCTTCTCTTCATTGTATCTTTTCTTTTTTTTCTCTTTGTTGTATCTTTTCTTTTTCTTCTTCTCTTCGCTGTATCTTCTCTTTGCCGTCTTCTCTTCATTGTATCTTTTCTTTTTCTTCTCTTTGTTGTATCTTTTCTTTTTCTTCTTCTCTTCGCTGTATCTTCTCTTTGCCGTCTTCTCTTCATTGTATCTTTTCTTTCTCTTCTCTTTGTTGTATCTTTTCTTTTTCTTCTTCTCTTCGCTGTATCTTTTCTTTGCCGTCTTCTCTTCATTGTATCTTTTCTTTTTCTTCTCTTTGTTGTATCTTTTCTTTTTCTTCTTCTCTTCGCTGTATCTTTTCTTTGTCGTCTTCTCTTCATTGTATCTTTTCTTTTTCTTCTCTTTGTTGTATATTTTCTTTTTCTTCTTCTCTTCGCTGTATCTTTTCTTTGCCATCTTCTCTTCATTGTATCTTTTCTTTTTCTTCTCTTTGTTGTATCTTTTCTTTTTCTTCTTCTCTTCATCGGTTCCTTCTTTTCCTTCTTCTCTTCACCGTATCTCTTCTTTTTTTCTTCTCTTCATCGTATCTTTTCTTTTTCTTCTTCTTTTCACTGTATCTTTTTGTCAATTTCTCTTCATCCTATCTCTTTTTATTCCTTCTTCTCTTCACCGTATCTCTTCTTTGTCATCTTCTCTAGCTACTCAGTTAGGAATTTTATATAGAATTTATATAGTGTGGTATGATAATTCACGATAATGATGATTTTTCAACATTCTAGAAATAAATATCTGAAATTTCATCATTCTGAAAACAACCTTTCCACCAGTGATGATAGCTGATAATGATATTTCATCATTCTAGAAATCAAGATCTAAAATTTAATCACTATAAAAACAACTTTTCCACCACAAGCAAGTGGCAGTAGCAGTAGTAAAAAGGAACAACACAGACGTATCTTCTTTGCTCCGTGAGAATCCATAGTTGCCGGTGTCAAAAGCTTCCCTTAACCACGAAATTCTCGGAACAATTATAAACGAGTAAGCCCAAACGTTTAAAGAAACAAATAACTCCAAGAACATTTAACATATACAAAACCAATATTGTAATTAACATTACGAAAAGAAAAATGTCATTAATTTCAATACGTTTCTCAAAGTCTCATTGTTGTTTAACATTGTCGTACGTTTTATTCATTTCAGTACAAAAAAGAGAAAAGGAATCCTCTATCAACTACTAATATATATAACACGGGGTAACTTACACTAACACAACTCAACATTAGACCCCATTACAGTGGTAATAAAATAATCACATCCCATTTCCCCTCTCGCTTGTAACCATCCACTATAATAAAAGAAACCTTTTCAGGGCTAAAAGGTGAAATAGTCAAATAAAGGTTCATTTGCTGCTACTTAGAGTTGTTGCAATATTGCATATAAGAATTTTATATATGAACTTCTAATTATGTAATCATCTCGAATCGTAGTAATGGTTAGGAATTTGATATAAGAATTATATAAGAATTTGATGTGAGAATTTCTAAATAATTAAGTAGGAAATCCGCATTGGAGTAATAGTCGTTCTTAGGTGTTTTGCCTTTATAAACGGTGGGGATTATTTTAATCTGCAATAAACGGGTTGTTCTTAAAAAAGTAGAGTCAGAAAACTATTTAAAATGTTAAAAAGTGAGGAAGTAATAATCAGGAGGCTTTACATAATGTTGACGTAGTTGGAATATAACCTAAATAAATACGTAATAATGAGAAGGGTTTATATAATGTTGACGTAGTTGGAATATAACTTAATAAATACGTAATAATGAGAAGGGTTTACATAATGTTGACGTAGTTGGAATATAACTTAATAAATACGTTATAATTAGAAGGGTTTACATAATGTTGACGTAGTTGGAATATAACCTAAATAAATACGTAATAATGAGAAGGGTTTATATAATGTTGACGTAGTTGGAATATAACTTAATAAATACGTTATAATTAG
Organism: Acanthosepion esculentum; assembly: GCA_964036315.1. NCBI lineage: Eukaryota > Metazoa > Mollusca > Cephalopoda > Sepiida > Sepiidae > Acanthosepion > Acanthosepion esculentum. Next base: position 53,839,885 of record OZ038494.1, read on the forward strand.
AAGGGTTTACATAATGTTGACGTAGTTGGAATATAACCTAAATAAATACGTAATAATGAGAAGGGTTTATATAATGTTGACGTAGTTGGAATATAACTTAATAAATACGTAATAATGAGAAGGGTTTACATAATGTTGACGTAGTTGGAATATAACTTAATAAATACGTTATAATTAGAAGGGTTTACATAATGTTGACGTAGTTGGAATATAACCTAAATAAATACGTAATAATGAGAAGGGTTTATATAATGTTGACGTAGTTGGAATATAACTTAATAAATACGTAATAATGAGAAGGGTTTACATAATGTTGACGTAGTTGGAATATAACTTAATAAATACGTTATAATGAGAAGGGTTTACATAATGTTGACGTAGTTGGAATATAACCTAAATAAATACGTAATAATGAGAAGGGTTTATATAATGTTGACGTAGTTGGAATATAACTTAATAAATACGTAATAATGAGAAGGGTTTACATAATGTTGACGTAGTTGGAATATAACTTAATAAATACGTTATAATTAGAAGGGTTTACATAATGTTGACGTAGTTGGAATATAACCTAAATAAATACGTAATAATGAGAAGGGTTTATATAATGTTGACGTAGTTGGAATATAACTTAATAAATACGTAATAATGAGAAGGGTTTACATAATGTTGACGTAGTTGGAATATAACTTAATAAATACGTTATAATGAGAAGGGTTTACATAATGTTGACGTAGTTGGAATATAACCTAAATAAATACGTAATAATGAGAAGGGTTTATATAATGTTGACGTAGTTGGAATATAACTTAATAAATACGTAATAATGAGAAGGGTTTACATAATGTTGACGTAGTTGGAATATAACTTAATAAATACGTTATAATTAGAAGGGTTTACATAATGTTGACGTAGTTGGAATATAACCTAAATAAATACGTAATAATGAGAAGGGTTTATATAATGTTGACGTAGTTGGAATATAACTTAATAAATACGTAATAATGAGAAGGGTTTACATAATGTTGACGTAGTTGGAATATAACTTAATAAATACGTTATAATGAGAAGGGTTTACATAATGTTGACGTAGTTGGAATATAACCTAAATAAATACGTAATAATGAGAAGGGTTTATATAATGTTGACGTAGTTGGAATATAACTTAATAAATACGTAATAATGAGAAGGGTTTACATAATGTTGACGTAGTTGGAATATAACTTAATAAATACGTTATAATGAGAAGGGTTTACATAATGTTGACGTAGTTGGAATATAACCTAAATAAATACGTAATAATGAGAAGGGTTTATATAATGTTGACGTAGTTGGAATATAACTTAATAAATACGTAATAATGAGAAGGGTTTACATAATGTTGACGTAGTTGGAATATAACTTAATAAATACGTTATAATGAGAAGGGTTTACATAATGTTGACGTAGTTGGAATATAACCTAAATAAATACGTAATAATGAGAAGGGTTTATATAATGTTGACGTAGTTGGAATATAACTTAATAAATACGTAATAATGAGAAGGGTTTACATAATGTTGACGTAGTTGGAATATAACTTAATAAATACGTTATAATGAGAAGGGTTTACATAATGTTGACGTAGTTGGAATATAACCTAAATAAATACGTAATAATTAGAAGGGTTTACATAATGTTGACGTAGTTGGAATATAACCTAAATAAATACGTAATAATTAGAAGGGTTTACATAATGTTGACGTAGTTGGAATATAACCTAAATAAATACGTTATAATTAGAAGGGTTTACATAATGTTGACGTAGTTGGAATATAACCTAAATAAATAAAGGTTCCCAGTTTCTTTTAGGCACCAAAAGGACTAAGAATTTTAAGAAAGCAGTTCTGAAGGAATTTATTGTAGGAATTTTAAATGAGTTTTAAATAAAAGTAATATAGGGATATTTTATGTAAATTTTTATAGGTTTTTAAATAAGAATTTTATAAGAATTTTAAATAGGAATTCTATGTGATTTTTATAGGAATTTTATGCGTTTAAAAGGGAAGTTTATAGGAATATTATATCGGGATTATATCGGAATTTTGAAATAATTAAATAGGCATCGCACCTTAGAGTAATGCTTAAAAAACGTCACCTTAATCATTACTAATAAGAAGTCAGATTGGTCGTCAGTGATAAGAAAGACCGATTTTTTAAAAAATATCTGTACAGATGAATCCACCATAGAATAAAGCTAGTTTCATATTATTACTTGTGAGTTAATACTGTAAATGGGTGATGTGAAGATTGTGTAAGGTATAGTGACTAAGAAACTGGAAAGCTGAGATCGAATTCTTGCTAAGTCCTTTACGTTCACTTACGCGCAAATACCATTGGGAAAAGGTATAAAACGATTTCTTCTCTTTCTAGTTTGCGTTAAATAGTAGGACTTGTATCTGAAAACATCATTGTTATCTCGAAACAAATTGTTAATGGTATATTCACTAATAAAAGAAAGAATTATTCATACAATCCAGAAGAGGTTTTGTCTTTAAATTAGCTAAAAAAGGGATGATATGCCGTAAGCAATAATCCCGTCAATCTTTCAAAATGCGGAAGCTTGATTTTATTTATTAGGATGTCATGAATAATTTATATTGTAAATTTCAAACGGTATCAAATAAAGACTCATTTTAGGAGATAATACTTCTTGTTATTGTAAAGAATTGCTTGCACATATCGAAAGTCCCGACAAACTCTATAAAGTCTCTCTTGTTAGGAAGTAGCAGCGAAACGTTTTATGTTTGTCGAAAAAAAGCCTTCCGAGTCTAACTTTATCTGTACGAGAAAAAAAGACAGAAAACAGCAGAAACTACCCACATAAGCTTATTTTAATACTTGAATAATGGCTTGTGGTTAGAACGTTTCTTTCAGACGATGAGAAAACGGTTCATATCTCTCCACTGTTGATTTATCAGAGAGATAGCTCATTGGTCATATCGGCTTGGGAAGACGACCACAGCACGCTGCACCACTGGAAAGCTACACCACAAGTTGGCCCAAGCTTTGTAAGGGAATTTCCGTAGACGAAGCTGTTTTGAAGCTGGCGATGATTGGGTTAGCGCAAAGTCACAAGTCATCGTGACCGAGGGTTTGAGTTTACTGACCTTGTTCAAGATCACTCCAGCTAATTGATTCTCCCACCAGAAACTGTAACTAAAGTCTGCTTAGTAAAGTTTTTTTTAATCATTTCCGCCCAAGCAAAGCAATAAACTCACTAAAACGTAAGGGGTTACTGAGTGTGAAAGAATATGGGAAAAAGAAAACAGCATTAAGGAGGGAGAACAATAAAAGAACAGGAAATCAGAAGACAACGGCTAATATTACATTTAAATTTTTGAACATCAAAGTTGACTGGAATATACAAAGCCGGAAGAGATTGCCCACGGAAGTACGAGGGAAGAAACTTGTTATCATAGAATTTATGGGTATATCTGACCATTTCAACTGTAAAATAACGAGACCTACCTACCAATCTAGTAGCGGGCTTGAATTCGTAAAGTTGCAATATAAAACACAGTCTCGCTATATGGGTGATTATGGGATGCACATGTGCCTGAGTAGGCGTCTGCAACAGGGATTAGTGGTGCTGCCTATTAGACTTCATAATCTCTGGAGCCTAACTGAAATTACTATACTGGGTTTACAATGTGGACACAACTTGTGGAAATCTATAGTAACTCTCGTTCATTCTATATCAGCTGACAGATTCCACATTTGAAAACCAAGTTAAAAAGAATCGGTTCGTCGGTGTTCACGGATTTTTTGTCCACTACCACATCACATTTAAGATACATGACTTCTCCTTTCTGGTTGAATATATAGCTGTCCATAGCGGTAGGAAGTCTGTCTCTGTATAACTCCTCATGTAAAGGAATGTAGATAACCCCCCACACACACAGACACACACACACACACACACACACACACACACATATATATATATATATATATATATATATGTGTGTGTGTGTGTGTGTGTGTGTGAGGAAAATTGACCGAAAGAAGCGTTGTTAATATGCCTCATCTTGGTCAGATGCCAAAATTGGTAGACGGTGTTCAGTCATATCTAGAAACACTCTTGGCAACCAGGAGTGAAAATCTCCATTCGCTTATCGTTTAACACTTTTTTTTTCATTCATCTTTATTTGCTCAAAAGAGCCAAGTTTTAAGATTACTGCATAAACGAATTTTACCCGACACTTAGTTAAACTTAGTAAAAGTCCATAACTAGATTTTACTGATTTGCTTAGTAAATAAACCGAGTTAATATCTATAGACACTTTAGTGTTTGACGTTTCAAATTTGTCTCCTGACACCTGTATGTATGCATATATATATATATATATATATATATATATATATATATATATATATATACAACACATTTCTGGTCACATTGACAAAATCCTTAAACCTCTATTACCCTCTATGCCTAGCTATATTAACCGTAGAACACTAACCATCAATTAAAGTTACATCACTACTAACCATGGGTATATCATACCCGATTTTGAAAATATCAAAAACAAATATTAAATATAAATCTTTATTTGAAATATTTTACATGCAGTCACTTCAAACTTTGTACTTCGAGTTAACATTAATAGGAACTGAAAAACGTATTATTTATGTAAGAAAATTAGGTACTGAAAATTGTAATTAAAAATAGGAAAATTTGCGCTGGGTACTATATACCCATGGTTAGTGTTCTAGGGTTAAAGACACTAGCCATTTCCTAAGAATTCTGAGTAATATTGAGAGTTTACCTGACAATTCACTCCTTGTGGCCTTAGATGTTTCATCCTTATATTCCAATATCACACATAAGGAGGGTATCCTAACCTGCAAAATTATTTAGGCACCAGAGACTTCCCCGAGCACCGTATAATAAATATTTCAAACATTATATATTTCAAACGAGCATCATTTTCTTCAAGTTAGAGACACAGCAATGGGAACGAAAATGGGCTCCAGCTTTGCTTATATTTTCATGGATGCCCTTGAACAAGATATATTTAGCAGATACCACATAGCATCCCTTCATTACCAGAGGTACATAGACGACATCTTCTTCATATGGACACACGGAAAGAACAATCTCCTAGATTTTAAAAAACACCTTAATAATTTCCACCACACCATAAAGTTCACTATGGAATATTCTACCACTTCCATTCTGTTTCTGGACACACTGGTACGTCTCAATATCAACTACGTCCCCACTACACTATACACCAAGCCTACATTGTGGTCATTGCTACCTTAATTTCAATAGCTGCCACCCAACCAGCCTAAAAACAATCTATAATCTGCAGCTAATGCATTAAACGCATCTGTTCTCACAAGGAAGATTACAACTTATACATAGGACAAGTTTACAATAATTTTCTTAATAGGAATTACCCACTCAAAATAAAGACTCATTCGCCAAAGCTTCTAACTTTAACAGGAGCACTCTACTCAAATATGTAACTAAAAAGAAGAATTCCAGAATGGTCTATTATAACTTTCACACACTTTCCCACACATTAACTAAAGATTTTCAACATTTAAAATTAGAAAATATTATTAGTAATTTATTTAACGATAACCCCCTTCACGCGAGGTGACAGTCCCCCAACCTCTTCAGACGTTTAACATCATCAAAAATCTGAAACACATCACCTCACCAAAGGAATGTCATCTGCAACAAACCCCGGTGCCTGGTATGCAAACTCATCATCACTCACAACATTTACACCCTCCCGGCACTCACGTAGTATTCACGCCACCTGCTCTAAGCTGTGACAATTCCAATCTTGTATATTTACTTTTCTGTCACAAATGCAAGTAGGGGAATTATCTGGGAGAAACCAAAATAGAGTTCCGTTTACGATTCAATAACCACGAGAAAATCATCAGGGATAACAACAACAATTTTTACCGATCTCTGTACACTTCAACCAACCTGATCATAGCATTGACGATGTCTGGTGCGTGATTTTAGCGTCTGGGTTCGTTAACCGGAAGCATAGACACAGATCGGAGTTGAAGTATATCCTAAAAGTAAATTCCCACATAAAGGGACTAAACAGAGATTTAGTTTCCAGAGTATATAATTTCCACAGCGTAACACATTATCAGCAACACCACCCCTCGGATGAGTAGGTCCACTTATATTTTAACTCCAAATTTTATCAGCCATCACCTACCTACTATATTTTTAGCTGCTATCTTCTACCTACTATATTTTTATATTCTGCCACCTATGATTTCCTTCATGGCGCACTATTCAGTAATGGAAGTAATGCCATGTACACTGAGGCCCAATTTCAGGTCACCCTCTTTTATACCATCTTTTGTTCTATAACTATAGTTCCTTTACATATAAGCTTATGTAAGGAATGTGGAAAGTTAGTGTAGATACATATTGATCTTGTATATGTATTTATATCTTTACGTGTATTGAGATTGGTGGCTTGTGTATATTTACATACGGTTATGTGCACTTATGTACACATGCGCATCTATATATGTATACGCTTTTCCTATCTGTTTTTCCTTGATTATTTTTTATTCTTTATTTTATTTTCTGTACCTCTTTTTAACAATAGATTTTCAAATTGTTATCCAAAAATTATTATCCTTTTAATTGTTCTTTCCGTTTTTTCTTTTCCTTTTATTTATTTTATTACTATATATTCCTTTTTTTCCTCATCAATCATTTGTCTCGTCAGAGATTATTCTAACTACAGTCCGTCTTTCTGAAATTGACAAGCTATTCTAACTACAGCCCGTCTTTCTGAAATTGACAAACTATTCTACCTACAGCCGTCTTTCTGAAATTGACAATTTGATCGAACAATTTTCGGCTACACGCGAGACGTTTCTTCACTTCGCAACCTATAAATCTCTTCATCTATGTTTACAATCTGACTCCCCCAATCCCCTTACTACTAATAATAGACCGGCCTAACGCTTTTACACCAATCAAAAATCTAAATTTAAGTTTATTTTCATAAAAAGTTTCGCACAGCGAGGAATCAGATAGAGATCGAATTTTTGCTAATAATATGATCTCCACCAGAAAATACACCGTCCATAAAAACATTTGCCGGTCACTAATTCCCATTTGTCTGTTTATTTCTCGCTCCATTGATGAAGGACAGAGGCGTGTCCAAAAATATCGGACTTAAAACTTTTTTTCCTGCTTCATTTCTGCCAAATGTTTAATAATTAATATTTAATAAATATTTTTCGTACTGATTATATTGGTACCCTTTAGTTTGTTCATGTTTTATTAACTAACCTATCTATTTTAAATACTTATAAGAAGCACACGTGGATCCTTTCTTCTAATTATATATATATATATATATATATATATATATATATATATATATTTCTAAGGAGTTCAAGGATTTTTAATTCTTAATCCAGTATAGTTTTCTTACTTCATACGTACTTTTTAGTGGACACCTGTATTCGAGTAGACGCTCAATTTATTTTAACAGCCAGTGTATTCGAGAAAAGATTACCGAAAATGTACCTTTATGTGACTAATCGTGGCAAAAAATGAGCCTGAAAACTACTAGATTTCATCAGTGGTATAACATATGCGAAATGCAAATTTCTCAAAATGTGTATATATATACATACATATAAGGCCCAAATACTAATATTCCATAGTTATAATTTATTACATTGGAATGCAATACATTATAACCATGCAATATTAGTGTTTGAACCATTCTTTCTCTGTCCTGGTCATTGAGCTCTACTTGGTTCTATCATATTGGAAATATATATATATATATATATATATATATATATATATATATATATATATATATATATATATATATATACAAGAATTGTTTAGGTTTTAATTATGTTTTTCTGGTATTTGTAAAAGTGTCTTCTTTTAGACAAATTTAACGTTTTACCAAATTTTGTTTGGTTCCGAGCGCTTTCAGATAAATAGACATTTCCATAATTTTTTTTTATACTACTATAATAAATGGTGCATATGATAGTATAAACTTCATACGTACCTTCAATTGGGAAAAGGTGGTAAAAGTGATTCAGGCTCTTAAAAAAATACGACAAAAAGAAACCAACCCTTAGTAACATTAATTATGAACTTATGAGCTCATCATATACTATCCATATTTGGAAATTAAGAAATGTGTCTATTTTAAGCAACTTTTATACTGTCTATAACAATATCTAACGGGAGCGAAAGAGGCAATATTTATTTTCCCAATTACGTTTCTGCCGTTATGGGTATTGCTATCCAGATACAAACGAGCCGGATTCATCTATATCCTAAAGGGAAACGGTACCATGTGCTTGTAAGCTACTGTGGAAGCACATTTAGCCATAGCCTGTGCCAAACGCTCAGGCTAGAAGAAAGCCACCTTGGTTGCTGTTCACGAACTCTAAAAATGACTGCCGCTTTGGGTCCCTGTATGGAATGACGTCACGAACCGTCCGTTAACTGACCTAACTCCACCAAAGGGAGATAATCGCCTTCTGTATCCCTACAAACACTTACATGTCATTAATTATTGTAGTAGATCAGAAAATCCTTTAAATGTCGAATAGTTTAGTCAAAAGAACTAAGAACGTACAAACATTTCGTCAATTTTAAGTTCACTAAGTCCAAGACAAAATACACTTATACTTGAAAAATATCTTGTCAGACTTTTTACATTATTCGGACTATTGTTCTCATCTTTGTTGCCAAATTTATTACAACGTTTCGGCCGTTGTACGCTCCGGCCTTCTTCAGGTGGTTGGAATGTCAAACTGGACCCTTTATTTCGCTTACTGGGATAGACTGTTCTCGTTCCACGTGCCATGTTTAATGGATGTCAGTTATCTCCTGTTAATTCCCCTCTCCAAGTTCTCCACTGCCATAACCGGGTATTGAACTCACACTCTTTGGGTCCTGTCACTGGATATAACCAACGCCTTTATCCACTGCCCCACGTGTTCTTGAGCACCACCTGAAGAAGGCCGGAGTGTACAACGGCCGAAACGTTGTAATAAATACGGCAACAAAGATGAGAACAATGGTCCGAATAATGTAAATAGTGTACATGATACCTCATCTCAGAAATATAGACAGATACTTGTCAGACTTGTTCAACAAAACATGTATTAAAGGGATTTAATACGGATTTGTTGCGTTAAAAGGACATTGTTAAGAAAATTCTTTCAAAACTCAAATAATTGTCGGATTTTAATGAAATTATCAGGACTTATTCATAAATGAATGAAAGTATTTATGATATTGCTTAGAAAATCACGGTAAAAAATATTTTTTACATCTGTTACGCTAACTTATTTAATTTTATGAAATTTTGAGAAATTAAAATGTTAACGTTTTCATATTAACGTCGGACACCGAGGAGAATTTAAATCATCAATTTGTTTGTGCCAAACAGAAACACCATTTACCGAAAATCTGCTCTGAATCGTAAAATAAAACTATACAATAAAATTCTGACATTATTTAATTAGAAAAGCGATTAATTTTCTTTTGTAAATAGAATATATTCAGGATACTATTGTCTTAATAAAAAAAGATTCGATGAATAATGAATTTTACAAGAATTGTTTTTATTTATTTATTTTAATTCGAGAAATGATTAAGTTAAATCTTTTAAAATTGCATATTAATTTCAGCCATTTTAGATGACATTATTATTAAGTGCAAAGTATATTTATTAATCATAAATGGAAGAGCTTAACATAAATCATTAAACATCAATATTTTCCAAAGTTTTTTGAATTGTTTTGCATGTGTATAAACGTGACGCTTTTGAATGTATGGTCGATCATACCCGACATTATCAGAAAATAAGAGCGATAAATATAGTAAATATAAAGCCAACATTCCATAAAAAATTAGATTACGAAGAATATTTTTCTAAATTTTTAAGATTACTGAATACTTAAAAATTATATAAAAAGGCACTCACGTCATTTTCTTAAGCTATGTTTCACATAGAAGGTCTCCGCAGAACAACATTAGAACTGTTATCAGGCTGTCAAAACGTCAAAAGAGCTATTGTTGGGTTAACAAAATGGATGTCTGCTCTATTTTAAACTTAATATAAATAATATTTGTTTCAAATAAGATTAATTATACTTTAAATCAGATAATATTCCTCAAAATATACAAGTTTTAGAAAAGTACATATTTGTAGAAGATTTTTTAGTAAAGAAGATTAGATTGCGATGAAAGACGACAAAAGCTATTTACCAAAATAATTCAGTCAATTTAAAAGAGTTTTTTCTTATTAGAAATATTAAATGTACTCTATTAGCTTGAAATTAAAACTAAAATAAAAGCTTCAAGAAAGATTTATTCATTTTTAAAAATGCATTTTAAACCTTAGATATCACGTTTGTTTGTGGTCCGTAATATATAGGATTAATTCAAATAATATTTTTCACAGCACCGCGTCTCTGGAGTTTCCTAATCCATATGTTCATTTATCAGGAGGTATCAGTAATATATATATATATATATATATATATATATATATATATATATATATATATATATATATATATATATATATATGTGTATGTATACTCAGTTCTCATCCCGGTCAAGGCAAGATGAATAGGAAATGTAGGAGAAGTGTGTTGCACCAATCTTTCTTGACTGCAAGAACCTGCTTGACATGAAAATCAGTATTTTAGCCACTTATCTTTACCTAGATGAGAACTCAGAGCATTATCGCTAATGGAAAATGGCACCAACTGGGTTATGTATGTTTGTACGCATAGTAAAAGGAACAAAGGAAAATATTAAAGAACATAGGTAACGAGTGATATTTCCTCAGGTACGCTTAAAATCATGTAGTGTAATCGATGGCAGGCGTGGAAGCTTCATGTTAAATACATTTTAAAGCCGAAAATTCTCTGTTTATCTACTCAAGTAAAAAAGGAAACGACATTGTGTCGTTCATCCGAAACTATTGTCCTTCAACTTCTGACCCTGTCGGATCGGACGTGGCACCCTACAGCGTATATTCGTGTCATTACTTGAATAGCCAAACTTTTGGTGACTAGCCACGCTGTCTGATCCAATAAGGATTTTCAATAAGTCTCTGTCATACTTTATTATTGCCTCAGAAAAGATTAATGACATCACTATATATACAGGATTGTATATATATATATATATATATATATATATATATATATATATATATATATATATATATATATGAGGAAAAATATGAAAAAAACAAAATCTGAATATGCAAGTTTACTGTTTTAATGTTTCAATGTCGGCGTCGGACGTTTCGGTCTAGTAGACCTTCTTCAGGATATAGTTATTAAAACATAATTAAACGATATTCAAGGCAACATAAAAAGACGATAGACATAAGAACAATCAAAACAAAATAACTGAATTTTAAGATCAGCGTCCCGTTTTGCAATGCGATCACGTCGGCGTCACGTCGGCGATGTTGTGATGTTGTTGACTTGAATATCGTTTAATTATGTTTTAATAACTATGTCCTGAAGAAGGTCTACTAGACCGAAACGTCTGACGTCGACATTGAAACATTAAAACAGTAAACTTGCATATTCGGATTTCGTTTTTTTCATATTTTTCCTCATATATATATATATATATATATATATATATATATATATATATATATATATATATATATATATATATATATATATATATATTTAAAGACATTTTATGGTATGTTTAACGTTCTTTTTATAGATACAAGTATTTAAGCAAATGCTCTGTTTTATAATAAACAGTATTAAATAACATTTACCGGCCTGAATGTCCGAGAAATTTTCATAGAAAATATTCGTTCTCCTATGAAAGTTTCTCGGACATTCAGGCCGGTAAATGTTATTTAATACTGTTTATTATAAAACAGAGCATTTGCTTAAATACTTGTATCTATAAAAAGAACGTTAAACATATCATAAAATGTCTTTAAATAAATTGTCGGACCTTGTCCAATTCAAATATATATATATATATATATATATATATATATATATATATATATATATATATATATAAACAATACGTGGCCCACGTGCGCTTATATGTAAAATAAGTATGTTTGTTCATAAAACAAGGGCAAACGAAAGGGTACCATTATAATCAGTACGATAAACACTTATTAAATATTAACCATGACAGAAATGGATCACAGAGAAAAAGGTTTTATGTTCGGAATTTCCGGACACGCCTGTGTCCTTCATCAACGGTCTGAGGAATAAAGACATGGGAACTACTCAACGACATATGTGTTTGTAGATTTTTTTTAGTGGATATCGTATTACTAGAAGAAAAAAAAAACGATCTCTCTGATTCCTCGATGTGCGAAACTTTTTTATGAAATTTTGATTAGTGTAAAACCGTTCTGCCGGTATATTGCTACTCGTGTCGGGGTGGGATTGTAAAGATTAACGAAGAGAATTATAGGTTGGGGGGTGAAATCATTCTCTCTTGTTACAAGTTGTAGCAAAAATTGGCAGATCCCGTGGTCGAGTGTTGAAAGACGGAACTATGGTTAGAATATGTGATTATAATATATATATATATATATATATATATATATATATATATATATATATTGGCTGTTTACTCCTTTCCGATTGTAACCGTCTCCCAGGGCGGCTAACAAATACCTATTACAGTTCCCAACTTATTCTAGCGAATCCACTGTGATTTACATTGGAACTATGCTGAGCAGACCTTAGTTACAGTAGGTCTGGTAGAGACCGCATAATTTAGCGTGAACAATTCAATCTTTCAATCACGATTAGCTCCAACATCTGACCTGGGGACTTAATGTCAAATCAATTAATAAAAAAGAAAACGAACGAAATGGAACCGTGAAGAGTATAAAGAAGTCCTGGCATATTCTTTAAAGTACAATCAGACATAGCCCAAACAAAAATGAGGCAAAAGTAGAAATAGATAATATAAAGGAGGATGAGATACAAACTAATATAAATAAGATACGAAATAATGATCTCTGACGAAATAAAACGGAAATATCTAGCTGCGATATAACCAATCACACTGATTCAGATTCTGACACTGATGAAGATAACTCAAACGGCATTTGAGCAGAATTCGTTGAAAACAAAGGTTGAAATCACTGAAGCGAAAAACTACATCATTCAAATAATCAACAAAGTAACTCTAACACTAATATCTGAAAGAAACCGCCTTCCAAACATTCACATGACAAAGTTCAATAAACATATTGTGCAAAGATATAACGCTGGATTGCAAACATTATCAACGACAGAGTAGTAGAAAACATCAGAGAAGTCAATAATGTCATATATGTAACGGTTTTAGCAGCTATTGAAAAGAATTCTTGTCAAGAGAAATAAAATGTTAAACAACAGAAAATAAGAGCAAACTGGAAGGCAAAATTAAAGCGAGAAATAGAGGAAATCAGATGTGAGTCATCGGTACGAGATGAGATTTCAAGAAATTAAAATGTTTCATCACGGAAAAGCAAGAATATCAAGAAGAAATATTAAATTAAATCAGTAACTGAAATTCCACCAATCAAGGAAATACTTAAAAAGAAACTGAAATAAAAAGCACAGAGAAAAAGACGATATGAGAAGCGTTATAGGTGATATCGACAAAATAATATATTTCAAAGGGATATCAAGAGGTTTTACCGGGAAATTGGAAAATCAGTTATTGAAGTCAATAAGCCAATATCTATTAAAGAAACATGTTGGGAGAATAGCTAAGGCAACTCTAAGGAATACATTCCCTATGCAGAGTGGATCAAGCAAGAACAAAAAATAATGGAGGATAAGTCAGTACAAGAATGGAAAAATACAACCAAGAATAATGTTTTTCGAAGGGTTGGACGGGTCCTACTAACATCAGTTATGTTTATTTTTGCTTTGTTTTCATATTTAGTTTGTTTTGAGGTTCACTTCTCCCCTTTCATGATCATTCATCCGATTTGTATTTATTATATATTGTAAATAATATTTATCATCTCATTGGGATGTTTTTGTTGTTTTTTAGACCCCCCACCCTGAGAAGATGTGGTGTTATGGTGTATGGAGAATTGATTGGCGACGGATGAGTTTTTATGGTGAATGAGGAAATGAGTGAATGGGTCGTGAATCCGATTAGCTAGCTATAATATAATTAGGGAAGACCATCCTCAACCCATTCCCCCTTTTCTGCCTTGTGCCATAATTGTATTAATTTACAATAAATCCCAATAATGTTAGGCAGGCTCTAACAAAATCTCCAAAATGGAAATCGCCAGGACATCACAAGATAGCACCAAGCCATAAAACTCTTGCAGAAATTTTATCAATGTTAATTAATAACCCCAATGAAATTCCAAAACGAATTTCTGAAGGTATTACATATCTCCTCTGAAAAACGGGTGAAACATATAAGCCAACAAATTATAAGCCAATATCATGTCTGTCTACCACATATAAATTCATCACGTCAGTCTAGACGAACTGTACTTACTCTTTTCTCGATGAAAGCAACATTCTTCCTCTGGAAGAGAAGGTATGTCGAGGAGATCCATATCGTTACAAAGATCAACTACTAATAAATAAAATGATATTTGAACGAAAGAAATCTCAGCACAGTTCGGAGAGATTACCGGGAAGACTTTCATAGTGTACCACATTCTTGGATCCTTAAGGCTTTATAAATGTAAAAAAAAGTTCCCTCGGTTATAGTAAATTTCCATAAATATAGCATGGAACTGTGGAAGAC
>OZ038494.1:53859702-53919702 GCA_964036315.1 Acanthosepion esculentum
CTAGTCTAATAGGCATTCTCTGTCTTGCTTGGCTAGGTTATTGTTATTTGTCTTGTAATACTTTGAGGACTAAATCTTCTTTGAGTGCACATCAATAGTGGATCACTTACCCTACTGCTCTCAGTCGTTAAGTTTTGTAATATATATATATATATATATATATATATATAGTGAAAGAGAGGAGAGAGAGAGAGATGTTGACAGAATCAGCGAGAGAGAGAGAAACAGAAAGGATAGATAGATAGATAGATAGATAGATAGATAGATAGATAGATAGATAGATAGATAACCAAAAAGGGCGGATAGATAGATTATGAATAATATGAGAAGAGAAGCTGGATGTGTGAGAAAGTGTAGAACAGTAGAAATCTGTAATTAATAACATGTATACTGAACAGACATCATAAGCTTTTAAGTGAAGTCTTAACACTGATTTTGCTCAGCCAAAACACTTTGTGATCTCAGATTTATCTCGAAAGAAAAGCAAGCGGACGGTTTAGTCCAATATTTGCCTATTGCAAAATAATATCTGACACCACATCCGTAAGCCTTATGCTCTTGTTGGAAAAAGTCACTTCCAGATAATTCCATAATCGTACCAGTCTCAAACAGAAACGAACATTGTATCATGATGAAGATGGCTGACTTCTTTGACAGTTTGTTTAATTTGCTACGCACAAAAACTTACAGGATTTGACTGTATGTGTTTTGTAAGAATGATTCTCTATAGAAATGAGGTTAGAATTAGCTTATGGCGACTACTAAGAAACTGATGAAGATAATTCTTCTTCTTCTTCTATATGCCCTGTCTCTTCAGGACGTTAGCGTTCATGGGTACCCTCAGCTTCGGTTGCGTTCCGTGTCGTCATTGGACCACAACGCTACTGTATAGACGGTATCAAGGAAAGACGATTTCTTTTTTGTAAAACTTTAATTAGTGGGTGGGGAGAAGGACAGACATAGAAGCATGTGTTCTTGGAGGTAGCGGGAGGAAGAATTTCAAGGAAACTAATGCCGCTAGTTGGTTTAGCGTCCCTCATCATGTGGTCTTATCTTGTCTCTCCAACTTGCTATCGCTGATTTCCTCTTTCCCTGTAAAAATATAAACTGTGGTGAATGATGATCTGAAGTCGTGTGATTTTGTGTGTGTGTGTCTGTGATAGATAAACAGGAAGGAAGGAAGGAAGGAAGGAAGGAAGGAAGGAAGGAAGGAATGGGAGAAGGAATAGATAGTTAAACAGAATAGATAGTTAAACAGAATAGATAGATAGATAGATAGATAGATAGATAGATAGATAGATAGATAGATAGATAGATAAGAATAATTCGTAGTAGCAATACAGATATGATTTGTTATGGTAAATTTCACCCAATAGAATATTTGAGAGCTACTTAATACAGAAGGCTATTGTTTAGATAGATAGAAATGATGGTTCCGTATAGGATACAGGTTCGATTCCTGTCGGAGAGCGAAAATTTTCTATGAAAATTTCTCGGACATTCAGGCCGGTAAATGTTATTTAATACTGTTTATTATAAAACAGAGCATTTGCTTAAATGCCTGTATCTATAAAAAGAACGTTAAACATAATATATAAATGTCTTTAAATAGATAGATAGATAGATAGATAGACAACAGAAAGAAATAGATAAATATAAATTAATCTACATACACATACACACACACACATATATATATAGATAGAGAGAGAGAGACAGATAGATAGATAAACAGAAATAAATAGAGAGATAAATAGAAATTAATCTACATACACATACACACACACACACACACACACACACATATATATATATATATATATATATATATATATATATAGAGAGAGAGAGAGAGAGAGAGATAGATAGATAGATTTTCTGTTTCCTGGAAACGACAACAAATATGACAAATTGGACTGGTTTGTCCTGGCTTCTTTGGTTCTTCTTAATTTTCTCGATGACTTTTCTAATCATGTCGTTGTGACAAGAAGACGACTGGACTGCATAACACATTTTCTATATAGAAATAATAGGTTTATTATAGAGTTTTAAATCGGCTTTGAAATTGTTTTGTACAGTCAAAAGCTCCTGTCTTCAGCCATATGGGTGGGATTACTTCCGTATCCAACCTCTGCCATCCAAAACTCTGTTCAGACAAAAATTATTTTTTTCTACCGTCACAAATCTTGGATTAACCATCTTCCAAATGGCCAACCAATCTAATAATGTTTATTGTTATCTTCTATCCCTGTCTTTGTCTACTCATATCTTAAATGTTCACTGATGGAAGCAATCAGATCTCCTTTCCAATTCAACCTAAACAATCAGAGACCCTATTAAGAGCGGTATATTTAAAACAATGCAGCTCTATTTTAATGTAATTTCACTCTTCTAAGGTACTTATTTTGTACTTGTAAAATTTTACCGCTCGCATAATTTTCAATTAATGAATCTTAATCAGATCCGAATTAATTTCACCATCATTTTTGCTTTATAAATAAAAGATATTTCATTATGATATGTGAATACCAAATACGCCAAGCCCCCACTTTCCTCCGTATGTGCTCTAGAAGTTTCAACTGTCTCTTCATGATTCTAAGTAAAAGTGTCCTTTTAAAAACTGACAGCTACTGTACCTGGCTTCGGTACTCTGTATGCCCCAATGATCTATCCTTGTGCTATACAAAAGTAGGCTTCGTAACTTACAGGGGATTTCGAACTAACTCCTTTATCAAACCTCGTTCTCGTTCGACTGTCCATGTCCAATAGCCTAGTAGAATAGGGAGAGATTCGTGAATTTAGTGGCATACTAATTGTATAATACCTGAGCCGGGCATTGTGTACATGGACTCCGTGGAAACAGGGCGAGCAATAACTGAGCAGTGCTAAAAATAAAAAAGTGAGATATCCCTATACATGTTTAGTGGATTATGAGATATCCCTATACATGTTTAGTGGATTATGAGATATCTCTATACATGTTTAGTGGATTATGAGATAATCTCTAGACATGGTTAGTGGAACTAGAACGATCTACCTCACCCATAGATTAAATAAAGAGTACAATTCGGAATTCCCAGTAGGTTAACCGAATCAACATATCTTCTGATGAAGGCTGGAGGTTACAACAGCCGAAACATTGTGATAACAACAACAAAAATGAGGGTAACAGTCAGAAGTAAATAGTATAAATACTGCCTCTACTTTTTCATCTTTTTCTTCGTTCAATGTCACTTTAGGATTTTTGGAGGGAATGGTTCTCCACTACTTCCTATCCTTCTTAGCGCTTAACAATGTTTGCTTTTTACTATACCTCATACTTGATGTTCTAAGATAAGGCTTTTATGTAGACTCCTCGCTGTGTTTCTCTTGCCTTCAATATGTTCTGTGAGTGTCAAATTTTCTAACCCTTCTTTTCTCATCATAATTGATATCGGATTTTCATATTATTGGAGCTTTAAAAACGAACATTTTAAAAGTATATTTTAAAATATATCAAAGTTGGGCGGAAGAGCAAGCCTAAGAAATAAATTTTTACACCGTAAAGCTGTAGCTCGAAAAATATAAAACGAAACGAAAAAGTCCTTAACGCTTATCTCTTTTTTGTGCCATTCAATGACGAAAACATAAATTGTTAACATATTTAAGTTTCTGTCCTTGCCAATATTTAGTCAAATGTTGGAAAACCTATAGCGTTCGTTATAATAAGCATTGTCGTTGTCTGATATTTCACATTCTTACAAATTAGCCTATCATAAAAAAAAACAATCTGCTTATTTAGATTTTTAAAAACTATCTAAATTATCTAAACAAGTGAAAAACAGTATGTTTGCTGAATTAGTTATTATTCAGACTTTATATGGATGTCATCCTTGGCGCCAAACCCATTCGGAAATATCTAGATTGTCAGCTGTATACAGTCAATCAGTTAAGTGCCATACACGATATATTAGGCGATGATGACACTTACGATTCATGACTGACTAGGCAGAATATTTTCCCGCAGTAGATTGTCGTTTCTTTCTACGGTAGACTGGTTGCCAAACAAACCAAAGCTATAGGACCCAGTCTGTCCTGGTAGGGGAAGAGATGGGTTCATGCTTTTCCCAAGTGTATTTGTGTGTAAGTGAATGTAACAACTCCGACTAGTATAGTATTCGAACTCAGCTCTCCAATTTCTCATCCCGGGCTTATCCATTACATCACAACGCACGCCCTGTATACAACCGCTCCCTAAAATCAATGGCAAATATGCTTTGCGCGAGTAAAGCCTAAGGGTCTTGGCAAAGATCACCCTTTTTTTTAACATAGTGGACTGTCGCTACAGGATTACAAGAAAAGAATTGTACCAAATAACATAAACCAAATCATTCTAAGACTACCATCATCTGTAACAACTAAAATGTATAACACATGTAACTCAAAGAGAAAATAATGGCACAATGAAAATGTTGACGTTTCCGTGTTTTCATAATTTTATCTGATGGCCGCTGTCATATTTATTTTTGAAATTATCTTTATTCGTATTCTGTAAATATAATGTCCAGTCCATTAACTTTGATATATCATTCAGTAGGCACTGTATGCCATAATCATTGACTTTCCACAACACTTCAAATAAATAAAAAGTTAGGAAGGAAACTACCAACAATACTGGTAAGAGCGATGACAGCTACCGGACCTGAGAAAGCTGTTTTCCTAAAAAAAAAAAAAAAAAAAAAAAAAAAAAGAAGTAAAAAAAACGGTGTTTTGGAAGGCAGATTTTATAAATTTCCACCGAAAACAGTGCTGGGGAACGGTTAATATTAGAATCATCATCGTCATTATTATTATTATTATTATTATTATTATTATTATTATAAACTTTATGAAATTATTCAAATGTTTCTCTCCTGTTCAGCTCTATGTATCTCTGTCGAAAGTAGGAAATTCAAGTAGACTTAATGAGAAAAAGATATTAGAAAATAGATGTCTTATTGAAAATGTTGTTTATATAGAAATCTTAGAGAGTTAAGAGAACTAAGGTGACAACTTACTTTTCTCTGTTCGTTGTTGGTTGGTTTTGTTTAGCGGCATATCAACAGCTACGGGTTATTTAATGCTGAAATATAAATATTTTGAACACAACTGTATGCCTTTAACTACAGATAACATGTATTTTTGGTAATCCTACTATAAATAGGTATTTTTGGTAATGCTACAATAATAGGTATTGTTGGTAAATATGCTATAAATAGATATTGTTGGTAATGCTACTATAAATAGGTATTGATGGTAATCATACTATAAATAGATATTGTTCGTAATTGTATTATAAATAGGTCTTGTTGGTAATCCTCATATAAATAGGTATTGTTGGTAATTCTACTATAAATAGTTATTGCTGGTAATCCTACTATAAATAGGTCTTGTTGGTAATCTTACTATAAATATGTATTGATGGCAGTTTTTGTATAAAAAATATTGCTGGTATTTTTAGCAGATAATATATCTTTATACTTTAATAGTGTCTTGTTTTGTTTGGGGGGGTTCAATATTTGTCAACAGACGGGATCCTCTAACAGGTTTTACACCCTGGGTCTGGGTGGACCATGGAACAACTGAAATTAAGAGGTGGTTCCCCGCTCCCCAAAACCTTTAGTCTCTAGATTGCTGCCGGTTGTGTTTTATTATCATATCCAGAACTAAACTGAATAAGAATAAAGATTTTTAGAAAATAGATGCCTCGTTGAAAATGTTGTTTATAGAGAAATCTTATTAAGAGTTAAGAGAACTTATTTTTCTCTGTTTGTAGAACGCATGTTCAGCGAGTCTGATCTAATATATCTTAACAGAGAAAACATATTGTCTTGATTTGTTTTAATAATCCAGATTGTGTCTCAAGATGTTCTCTCGAAGTATATTCCGACATTACTTTATTTCCAGCCTGATTCGACATCAATAAAAATCGCTCAATGTATGTATCTATATCTGTGTATAGATCTTTGTATATAGATATGGCTACTTACTACGGAATTTTACACAAACGCACACCCATATATATATATATATATATATATATATATAACATTAGATTCATCAAAACAAAAAGTAATTTACTCATATATATATATATATATATATATATATATATATATATATATATATATATAATATCACATTCATCAAAAGAGGAAGTAATTTATTCAGAAAGAAAATTCACGAGAATGCTGCAATCGAATCTTATCAAAATATAAAAATACACCCCAGTTTATTTCCAATATTACTATCCAGAAAGAATTACTACTTCCTCAACCCAACATGCACGACCACCACAAATATGTTGAAAAATCAAAAGAATACATTTAAATCTATTACCTCCTGTTTCTGAAGATGTACCACACATACGTCAACCCCATGCCATTACAATTTAAACAATATATATTTTTTAATTCTTGAGTATTACTGGCTTCCCTTTTAACTGATTTTTGTATTATGACGTCTTGTGTGCTCATTATGTTTTGACTAATTTTTCAACCACCTGATGAACGTTTTCAAATTTAAAAGCCTTGATTAAACAATGACATGCTTTTGTATTTAAACGTATTCATGAAAATAAATCCTACAGTTTCTTGATAACGTCATTCACAGGGCAAAACGCATCGCCTGAGAAAAGTTTTTTCTCTTGTCATTTCATTCATACACACACACACACATATATATATATATATATATTTTTATATATATATATATATATATATATGTATATATATATATATATATATATATATATATATATATATATATATATATATATATATATATGTTAATAATATCTCTTATTTTACAATGATTACTAATTCATTAACACCAGCACTCAATATGTGATATACATACATACATATATATATATATATATATATATATATATATATATATATATATATATATATATATATATATATATATATATTGTCATCCACAACAGAATGTTTCGCTGTTTCGCAGCTCATCAGTATAACTAGACATCCAACTGTTTCAAGCCGGGATCTAAACCCGACTCATTTGAAAGAAGGGCGAATTTTTACGTACTTACTCTGTGAATAAACAGGCCAATGACTAACAGTGCTCAATTCAGCGAAGGGGAAGAGCTTTGTAAAATTATTAGTATTAGTCATTGTTTACAAATTCACACTTATCTTTCAAAATGAGCAATACATACATACATATATATATATATATATATATATATATATATATATATATATATATATATATATATATATATATATATATAACCAAAAGTTAATAGTGTCAGTGTGTTCCACTATGTTTCATCGTCTCTGAAGCAATTTCACGGTTTCATCCATCCAGAAATTGGGCTGGGTGTTTTAACAGATAACTCAAAATCCGAAGATGTATTAGAAGAGCAAAAGATCCATGCCAAAAACTAAACTGAGTAATAAGAAACATTAAATAAAAATATAGAAAAAGAGTGTTCAGTTTCTATATCATTTCCGCCCTCCTATATGGCAGTAAATGTTAGAATTTTTTCTTGTGGAGGAAAAAAGGAATCGAGGAAAAAGATGTCATTTTTACAGACGACTTGCTTACTTTGACATGAACGGAGCATGAAGGCAACGAGGAAGTTTTAAGGAAAATGGAAATAATAAGGGTGTTTATATATAGGATAAAAAAGAGACACGAAATTTCTAGTAAAGAAAGAGGGTTTGGAGAATTTAACACTCTCAGGATATTACTGAAGGCAAGACCGACAGTGGAATATAGCACGTAACCTACTTAACGATCTTGTGCAAATAGATAGAAGAACAATGAGAAGGAGGGATATTAAAAAAAACAAAGCTTGCTAAGAGATCCGAAGGATATCTAGCTATGGAGAATCATGATCACGCAAGTTCTGAAGCATGATAGCAAACAGAAGAAGAAGACCTAATGAAAATATAACATTTTCGATATTTTTCAACTGAATCATGAAAGTCTGACAGATTTTTGGTGGTCAAGATATTCGACCTCATTTTCTTTTTCTTTCAATCCTATCAGCATCATTATCATGGAAACCAGTAGTTTACACTGGTTGTCAAGTGACAGCAAGTCCTATAAAAACTTCACTATTCCCTTTAGCATTTTATCTGTTTTTTTTTTATCTACTGAATGGTTGACCTTGATTTTTTTTCTTCACACTACCTGTTCTCCCAAACATTCCGCTGAACCCTTTACAACAATTCCAAGTGTTCTCAAAATGATAGGCACCACTTTCATTTTCACCAATTTATGCGCGTCTGTTGTGAGGTAAAGAAGTTGTCAAATTTTAACGTTCTGCTAACTGCAGCCTGTAGTCTTCTGGTGCATGTATAGCTAATTGCACGGTTATCGGCGGTGAAAATGAATTCGGCGAGCCGAGTTCAAATTCTGACAGGGTCTCTTTGTTTTTACTTTTCTCGTTAATACTCTTTGAGAATGGCGCGAGTCCATCTCTTTTCCCCAGCTGTAGATTATATAGCAAGGTAAGATGATCTCTGGCTATGTTGCATAGTGGGTGGTCCTGGTCGACGGTGGTCGCTCGATAATAATGTTGCAGTCTACTTTAACGGCCGGTGATCGCTATTTATTTGATTCGGAGATAAAAGAGCTTCAACATAGGGAATTATAACTTAGCTAGTTTATTAACGTCAACTAGCAAGTGGAGTCACTCTCTCCCTCCACTGGGGAGCAGTTCCCAGACACGAAAGCCAATACGTCTACATTGCTTGACGTGTAAGAACCAACTCCCTGAAATCCCTTTCTCTATCTATCGTTCTCACGCTGGCTCAACCAATCAAAATCGACTTCCTTATTTTGTCTTCCATCTGAACTCAAAGGTTAACCCCAGGAATTCGGAGATGCGATACACGTCCTCTAGAAAATGACAGTCTGCTAAACTATTATTTAACAGCTATGTTTGGCAGCCAGTCTAGTAGCAGATCTACTCTGAATTCAAAACTATAAAGAAGTGAACGGGAACCACTCCTGTTATCTTTTCCAAAAGGTCATGGAAATTCATAGATTATAAAGCAATAGAATTGTAAATATGCAGAATGACGCTTCCATCAAACCCTGCATGCGTATAGAAAATAAAAGATTAAAAGGGGTACATTTCATAATTTATATTTTAAAATGTGTACGGTTCGTTGATTATTTTAATTATGGCTGTATCCTGAAATTCTTTTCTGAATAAATATTTAAAATATATATGATATATATGATAAATATGATGAGGAGTTCTGTGTATAACTTCTTCTTTTAAAAACCTTTTGGAATGGAGCCAGATCTTAAAATCAAACGATTCTTTACATCACATTCACGAACTAAATTATTATTAATTCATTTATTATTATTGATTAATTATTATATAATAAAAAACAAAATATTATGTTTTTATCAGTTTCTTAAATTCATCAATTTTCATTCTGTATGGATTTTTTTTATCCATACAATGACAGCACAATTCTCGATATTCTGCGCGCGCAGAAAATCCTTAATTTGCATTCTTTCCAATGGAATCTGTGGAGTGCCATGACAGCTTACGTCCTGAATGCACATTACAAATTGAAAATTGTTTTGTGGAACAATGAAATTCATGATCTGATATTTTTTTGACTTGTTTAAAATTTGAGGACTTAACAAGAGCAATAACTTAATAACACATTTAACTCGACGTGAAAATAATAACAGAATCAAGAAGTTAACATGCACACTTCTTTGAATAAAAGTTTAAAAAGAAAGAGCAATAACAGGTATGTTATCAAGTATGTTACGCATTGCTTTCCTCTGTCCCCCTTTCCTTCATGCTGTCCTTTGAGTATCAGATTTTCCAAGCCCTCCTTCCTCATTACGTGCCCCAGAAATTTCGACTGCATCTTACTGATGTTAAATATAAATTTCATTTTTCCCGTATTCTCCAAAATCTCGTCGTTGCTCCCATGTTTGGTCCATGGTGTCCTCAGCATTTTTTTGTAGAGCTACGTTTCTTTTGCTTCAAGTCTACTCTTCATCTTTGAGTAGATTGACCAGCATTCGCTGCCATACAGGAAGAAAGATATCACGTAACAGTTCAATATTCTTGCCTTTGTTTATAACGAAATTTTTCTGTGTCTTAATACTTTGCTTAGCTTTTGAGATGTATCTTTAACCATCCCAATACGTTTTCGGATCTCAGTGTTGCTCTTTCCGTACTCTGTGAGAACACTTCCTTGATATTTAAATTTTTGTGCTAGTTTGATTTTAGTATCCTCGATTTGTAATTTGTATTTTACGCCGACCATTTTGCTGATAATCATGCATTTGTCTTCTTCTAGTAACAGAAAACTGACATATATGCCACCTGAAACTAAAGAAGGGACAAAAAACATAAAAGTGACCAATGCACTTATATCCTCTGGCTAAATTAAAACAATTTAGACTGATTCAAAATATATTAAAATATATATACATATATATATATACTACTCTATTACGGAATGGGGTGACATGCTCAGCTCAGAGACCCAAATATATCTGACCTAGCCGATGTCCAGATTATGTCAACTTGATTTATTAAATTTTCCTCCAGTTTCTCTCTTGAAATACCTGTTTGAATCCAATTCTTGATCTATCGTTCCGCTATGTATCTGCTTTTATTGTAACGTTTCACTGATTTTGATATTAAAGTTAACCCGATACAAGATTCGAGAGCCACTCAAAGTAGAAAGGTTACTATTAAATGGTTATGTGGAATGAAGTGTGTAATATGATTGAAAGAGATGTTAGGAATAATAAGTTTATAATTTTACATGCTTTGTCTTGTGCGATCCTTAATTTTGTGGCTTCATAAGAAGTTAACGTTCTCCTGCTGTTAGCAGTTTATTTCTTGATGGCATCATTTTATTTTTAGTCTTAGTCTCCAATGCGCCTTTGAGCATGAAATAAAGTTCTTTCATTATTGCTAACAACATTTTTTCACGAGTTTTCTCGCTTATTCATTAATTTTGCATTTATTGATCCGTAAAAGTCGCATATTTCCTACTTGTCTACTCTCTATGCAAATTATGTTGTCTAGGACAACGGAAAGTTCATTAGAAAACAAGAAATTGCCTTTCTACCGTTTGGTAAGTAATATAAAATCATTGGTCCCCTGAGGTTCACACTCCCAGAAACTGTTATTTATATGCATATATAATAATGCGTTTCATTATCGACAAAAAAATACTTCTCGCATATACTCAAATATACGAGGTTCATTCCAGAAGTTTTTAGACTTTTTCAAGAGAAACATTTATTAATTTCAAAGTACAAAACTCTATTTCTCCTTCAGAGCAGGTTCCTCTGACTTATTGAAGCGCTTCTACCGCTTTGTGAAGACTCCATGGAAGTCATACAAACAGAAGGTATTTCAGAAGCTTTGTCACAACGTCCTTCATCTTCTCAATATTTTCAAAAAGGACAACCCGTTCCAATTCAGCTTAGAGGAAAACGAAAAGTGAATGGGAACAAGGTCTGAACGATAGGGAAGATGGGGAACAGTTTTGATACCCATCTATACCAACACAAAATCTTTATTGTATAGCAAGGTTCCAAAATTGTCTTCACGTCCCGGCTGCAATCTGAAAACTAGTCTGTTGTGAAAAGCAGTGTTTAGTACGGTGTGTTCAATGAGCTGTTACAGCCGTCTCCTTCAATCTGGAATAACAAAGTTGGCAGGTCAGCTTATCATATGCGTAGAAAATATATAATTACAAAAATTTTCGAGTGGGTTTTGATGAAACTGGAAGCTTTTAGTCCTGAACTTGCACGTTGGCGGCGAATTTAGTCCCCAACGCCATCATCATAAAAGAAGCGACCAACAAAGAAGAAATTATTAGGTTGGTGCAAAAATAATGTCGTTTTTTGACGTTCAACTTCATGTGAGAAAACGACATTATTTTTGCACCAACCTAATAAATTCTTGGATACGATATAAAACTGCTTCCATCGACTAACATTACCATAAACTATGACAGTATTGTCTTTACTCATTTCACTCCAAGCAAGGTAATAAATCCACTAAGACGCTAGAGGGTAACTCAGTGTGAGAGAATATGCGAAGAGAATTATTATTAAGGAGAGAGGACAATTTAAAAAAAAACAGATATTAAGAAGTCAGAAGTTAACAGTTGACATTGCAATATCTGTCTATATTTCTGAGATGAGGTATTATGTACATGATTTACATTATTCGGACTATTGTCCTGATCTTTGTCGCCATATTTATTACAACGTTTCCGCCGTTGTACACTCCGGCCTTCTTCAGGTGGTTGGAATGTCGGACTGAACCCTTTATTTCGCTCACTGGGATAGACTGTTCTAGTTCCACGCGCCATGTTTAATGGATGCCAGTTATCATTTATCCCCTGTTAGTTCTCCACTGCCTTAACCGGGTACTGAACTCACACTCTTTGGGGCCTGTCACTGGATCTAACCAACGCCTTTATCCCCCGTGCCATGTGCCCAGTGACCCGAAATAAAGGGTTCAGTTCGACATTCCAACCACCTGAAGAAAGTCGGAGCGTACAACGGCCGAAATGTTGTAATAAATATGGCGAAAAAGATCGGGGCAATCGTCCGAATAGTTGACATTGCATTTAAATATTTGAAGATCAGTGTTAACTAGGCAGCAAGAAACCAGAAGAGAGCTTCAAAAGTGAGAAGTACGATAGAGTAAATTATTTGTATAGAACTTATGATTGCATGTAGCCATTTCAAGTGTGAAATGATGAGACCATACCGTCAATATACAATACAAGAAGAGGATTCAGGAGGACAGAAAATAACAATTGATATTGCATTTGATCAAAGTTGACTAGAATGTAAGAAGACAGAAGTAATTTCTACAAACGAAACATATAAAAGAGGAAACTGTTAGCAAAGAAGTTTTGGTTACATCTAGCGACTGTAGAATGATTAGCACTTGCTGCCAATCTAGTACTGCGATTAATTTCCAGTCTAGCTACGATAGAGGGAAGTAATATTTATTCTGTTAAAATACACAGAAATGTGGCACAAGGCCGAAGGTGGGGATTGGGGAAAGGACGGTCTTCTTCTGTCTCAACTATAACTGAGCTAGCCGCAAACACTGACCCAATCGTACGAACAATATTCCTTACACCAAAACAACACATTTATACGTACCTTTCTTACTACAACCACCATAATACCTCACAGTCTCTACGAAAATACTAACTAGTCCCCATATTCACAATTCAGTGTCTGTGGGTGGAGGGGAATAAAATAACAATACAGGGAAGTTCATCAGAACGATTACCATGAAAATATTTATAGAAAAGACACAAGGAAACTAATTTCGGTGGGATAGGTACTGAAGCCGAGATGCCAGGTCAGGACAAATAACATTGCAGATTCTTCTTAGGATTTTGTTAGCTGTTATAACTGTGATAAAATTTATAAATACCGCCCTTAAAAAAATCTCAAAACATTCTGTAGTGGCCTTCGTATACATTTGTTACAAAACAAAAGCATAGAGTAGTTATATGCAAATGTATTGATATATCCATATTGAAATGTCCAGACCGATATTAGTTGTATTTTTATATCTGGTGAGTCAGGGAGAACATAGGTGTGGCTGTCAATGGCAAGGTGACGTGAATTATCGGAGCTAAAACTGGGTATACTGATGGTTGGCAGACGGATTGGACATTCCATTTCTGAGATTTTGAGGATTTGCGATTTCTCTGGATCAACATGTCATTCACCATAGCTACAAACCAATCCAATATAGCAATTCAAATACTTGGAAAACATACACACATAAAACAATAAAGTAGAAAAATCCATTTTTATAGTAAAATGAATAACAAGACATTTTATCTGTAGTTGAAAGCATGCAACTGCGTTCAAAAATTTAGAGGTTGAGATGCCGCTAAACAAAATCAGCAATATATATACATATATATATATATATATATATATATATATATATATATATATATATATAAAATACTGTAAAGCTGAGTGGAAAATCTATATCTGGTGGAAATCGAACGCAAAGCTGTGAATAAGTAGAGGCATCTATAAAAGTTTTTATATTTCACACAGAACCAAGCAACGTTTATATATATATATATATATATATATATATATATATATATATATATATATATATATAGATAGATAGATAGATAGATAGATAGATAGATAGAGAGAGAGAGAGACATAAATAGATAGTGGGGAAATAAATATTCGTACAAATAAAAAAAATTAATTTATTGTATTTGCAAATAATGAACAAACATACTTTTCATATAATTAACTGTACACAGAAGCATAACAACTAAATATGCATAGAAAACAGAAACATATTTGATTTAACAGAAATTAATCCCTTTTATCCATTATAATAGTTAAAAAATATTCGTACAATACAAAAAAGAATATATAATCTCCCTTTAATACCATGTAGATTAGCCATTATTCACTTTTACACCAACCAGCCTCTTCTTGTAGTTCTCAATTTTAGCTGGTATTTTCTTCCATTTTTCTTCGCATATAATCTTCAACTGGAGGATGTTTTTGGAGCTCTCCATTGGATTTGAATTTTCAAATAACGCCGAAGATTCTTGATTCAGTTTTAAATTTGGGGACTGACTTGGCCATTTCAGGATATTTACCTTATTTTCAACAAGCCATTTCTTCGTACTTTTTGCTGTGTGCTTAGGATCGTTATCTTGTTGGATGATTCAAACTCTTAGGATTTCAACCGAAATCATTAAATATGCTTCCAAAATATTTTGATAATCTGTGGCATTCATTCTACGATCTATGATTGATATGTTGTCAGTAGCTTTATAAACCAAAACATCTCCCAACCATGATGCTGCCACTATCAAATTTCACTTTTGGAACTTTGTTCTTTTCTTTGAAGGCATCGCCATTATTTATCCATACATGAGTTCTAGAATTACGTCCAAACAACTCTATTTTGGATTCGTCTCTCCATAATACTCTTTTCCAATACTATTTTCCCTTACCCTTATGTTCCCGAACGAATTTCAACCTGGCATATCTGTGTCTTTATAATTGTAGTGGAGTTTCCCAGGGGAGCCTGACTTTAGATTTTTCCTCTGAATTTCACTGCTTATTGTCCGTTTAGTGACACAGATTCCTGATGAAAGCAAATCTTCCTGCAACTCTTGACGAGTAACCATTAGATTTTGTTTAATTTGACGCATTAATTTCCTCGAAGATCTTGAAGACATCTTCCGTAGAGCACATGTTCTTCTTTGGTAAGTTTTCAGTTTTTATACTTTGCAGTGAATGAACTAATGATAGTAAATAGAATATTCAGGTTGTCTGAGATTTTCCTGTAACATTTAGCTTCTTTCTAGAACTTAGTAATCAGTTCTTTTTGCGAATTTGTTAATTCTTTACCTCTTGTCATGATGATAACCTTCTTGCACGAATATCAGTTACAGAATGTTCTGTTTGTATTTTTTAGGCTAAAAATAACTACTAATAACATTTTTAGAATATTCCACTTGAATAATCTAGAGTATTCTAAAAGTTTTAAAATCTGAAATTTGCATAGTACGAATACTTTTTTCATCCATTAAAATGGATAAATGGGATTTATTTCTATTAAATCATTTCTTTCTGTTTTCTATGCATATTTAGTTATTATGCATCAGTGTATATTTTATAATATAGTTAATTATATGGAAAGTATGTTTTTGCATTAGTTGGAAATACAATAAATTAAAAATTTGTATGTGTACGAATATTTGTTTCCTCACACTGTATATATAATTCAAGTCAAAAGTCAAGTAAAATGACCGTAATTAATCAAAATGTTCACATGTAGGAATATTGTTCACGCACAAACGGGATACAGCCTCGTGTTTGTAGCGTTTTGACTTCAAGGCAAGAATGAATAAATATGCGGGGATATACATCTGTAGGATTTTCTACTGGACTATGACCTAAGAGCCAATTAAAATATAGGATTATTGAATGATGCTGAATTTAAGTGAGGAAAAGCCAGAAGTAAGAAGTACATATCACGTGGATATGAACGATAGATAACAGTTGAGGCTAAACTTTAAATAGTTGAGATTATTGTGCTCGGGAAAAATCCACTCGGGACTCTGTTCCACAAGGTAACAATTCTTGGTGAGAAGCTGTTTGAGTGGAACCTCCTCCTAACCAGTGTAATACGAAGGGAATGAGGATGGGTTGACCCAGTGATCGTGGCATTGTTTCGCCTGATGGAAGAAAATCAAAGTGAATTATTCCTCTGCAATCTCACCAAACGGACAGCAACACCTTCATTGGATGTATATGCCTGATTTGACCACGGCTTCTTCTTGTTTCCAGCTCCGTTTGCGCCGAACGTTACCATAAACGATTCATTTTATATTACCTGTGACGATTCTGTCCAAGAACGACTGCTTTTTTTTGGTAAAACAGCAAAGAGATCGCCACGGAAAAACGATCGAGCTTTCTGTCGGAGAATGTGGCACTCTCGTGTTGAATTTGGAAACGAACCCAAGTCTCTTCAAATGTCGAAAGGCAGTTGAGATGTCGATTTTCAAACTCTTAGCAATTTCTTCCATCGAAATATTTGGTTTAATCTCCACGATGGCAAGCAGAGCGTTTTCGTTGACATCGGAAGTTCATTCGGAGCGTGGTTGTTCGTTTAGGTTAAAATCACCCTGACAAATTCTGCCAAACTAGGTTTTAACCGTCCGTAAAGCTGGAGCACGATTGAAATAAATCTTCTGAATGTTTTTTGTCGCTGTTCTTGTTATACATATTCACCGTAGTCTGAATGTAGAAATCCAACGTAGTAAGTAATTTGTTCAATGAAACAACACCAATATCTAGTAGCAGCTGTCACAGTAATTCTTAAGGACTTCCATATCAGAGGTTGTTAGTGGATATTCGGACAAGAAAAAAAACAAAATCGCCGCCTTTATACACGTCGGATTGAATAAGTCTTCTGATTGGTTAGCATTCTATTGGTGGATTATAAAATGAGTCAGCTCATTTTAGTTTGCTCAATAGTACACACCATGTACACAAAAACCTGTAACAGTCCTGAGGCCCACTCCTTTACAAAATTCATAGAGCAATAATATGGCGAAATATTTAATTTTCCAGGCATTTACTTGTGAACAAAACGTCAACATTCAACAAAGTCTGACTCGCAACTGAACGAGGCAAGGTTTCAATGTAAACACACCAGAAATCGACACCCAAACCAATGCCAATGTTACGTTACGGTCATTTTATAGTAACCAATGAATGTCGGGCACGAACTTTTGCAATGATCAGTTATAAATAAAATTCTTAGAGCGATAATCAAGTAGATGCTGATCGTGAACCTCTGGTATCATTATATTCATTCATCTCATCGGACCTGTCACCAAATAGTCTGAATCTGTATGCCAGCTGTAATGTTTTATGCAATCTATCAATTCAACATAGATTCTGTGCAATGAAAGCAGATCTTAAACTAACAGCCTACACAAAAACTGTGAGATGAGATACAGGCATCATTAATAAATGATGCTCTTTGAGAAAGATTGAAATTGGCGCCAAGTGACTCAGATTTGACGTTGACGCTGGAAAGAATAAAGTTTCTCTTGTTAGTGTCATATTTTATGTTAACTAACGTACAAAGACGATCGTTCTCTTAGGTTGGGAATTACGTACCTCAGTCCATGTTTAGACATGAATAATTATATTTCGTTTTCTAAAGAGCTAGAGAACACTCCGATGTTGCATTTAAAATATTAGGAAAACATGGTGGACTATAAAATGAGTCAGCTCATTTTGGTTTGCTCACTAGTACACACCATGTACACAAAAAACTGTAACAGTTCTGAGGCTCACTCCTTTACAAAATTCATAGAGCAATAACATGGCGAAATATTTCATTTTCCAGTCATTTACTAGTAAACAAAACGTCAACATTCAAGAAAGTCTGACTCGCAACTGAACGAGGCAAGGTTTCAATGTAAAAATTGACATTGACGCTGGAAAGAATAAAGTTTCTCTTGTTAGCGTCATATTTTATGTTAACTAACGTACAAAGACGATCGTTCTCTTAGGTTAAAATATATTATGTTAACTAACGTACAAAGACGATCGTTCTCTTAGGTCAAAATTATCAAAGGAAAAAAATAAAATTTCTTTAAAATGTATTTATATGTCTACCATTCGTCCATGCATTGAATATTCCTGTCACATCTGGCCTGTATTTAGAAATTCTTGATAAAATCCAAAGAATCTGCAATGCCATCAATCCTCAGCTGGCATCTCGGCTTCAGTCACTTTCCCTATGTAATTTTTATATATACTTTCATAATCCCTGTCCATTTTATAGAAATATTTTCATGGCCAGTTTTGTGCCATGCGCGATACACGCTTAGGCGATCATGTATCTTTCGATACATGACTGACGAGGCAGATTTTTTCCCGCAGTAGGGTTCCATTTTTTTCTGCGGTAGACCAGTTGCCATCCAAGGCTACAGAACCCGGTCTGTCCTGCTATTTACCCATAGCTGGGGGCAGAAGTGAAGGATTTACACCTTTCCCAAGGGTATTAGCACGTAAGTGAATGTAATGGATTCGACTGAAATTCGAACTCGGCTCTCCGATTCCTCAAACCCTGCCGCTCAATCCAACATGCCTCCATTATTTTCATGGTAATTGTTCTAATGCGCTTTTCTCTCTGATACCTCGACTTTATAAATTAAACTATATTGGAAGCTAGATCTCATCATTTTACAGTTTCTAGATGCAACCGTAAGTTCTATTCTAACAGTTTCTTCTCGCCCATTCCTCACGTGTGGAACCCTCTTCAGGCTTCTTGCTTTCCAGTCAGTTTTTATCGCCAAAATTTTAAATGAATGTCAATCGTTATCTTCTGTCTTTTTAATTCTTGTTCTTTCATTGATTTCTCTCACCTTAACAATATTTTTTCTTTTCTCCATATTCTTACACACACCCCCATAGTAAAAATTTTGCGTGTTAGTGGCTTTATTACCTTGCTTGGAGTAAAATGATTAAAAAAGATAATAATATATATTTTATGAAAATATATTTTTTATTTTGAGGAATTGACATATACGAAAATCAATGTGACATTTTATTTAATAATATTCTTTGCATAGTGACGTGCTATAAGCAAGTATATAAAGTTAATGTTCAAGACTGCATCGTTTTTTAATGTCATAGAAATGACGCATATAAATACAGGCTGCTCATTGCAAAGCAACACGAGTTATTGGAATGTTGACTTGCTAGAAGGATGCTATATTTCATTTACGAAATTTTGAAGACACTTAATAGCCCTCGATCCACGATGTAACGTGTGTACCTAGAATACTTGATGGAAGTCACGGGCTCCCGCCAAGTTCAACTCCTTGACACAATACATGTCCTTAATAATGAATACTGAAATTATATCGTTCGCCCGACGTATGCGCAATCTAGTATTTATGGGATGTACTGGAACAATCTACTAGACACAAGATCCAGTACGTTCAAATAGCAAGAACTAAATTAGGAGAGCTATCGAGATTTCACGATTGAACGTCTTCCCAGAGGTCTTCAGAGAGCTTATAAATTCGACGGAAGCATTAGTGCCTGCCACGTACAATTCGCTGACTAAATACGGGTTTTTAATAGTCGTAATAAATAATGCGGCCACTTCGTTCGCCCTACATCTGCCCAATCTAATATTTATGTAACGTATTAGTCAGACACAAGGTTTTGTACTTTCAAATACCAGAAAGTAAATGAGGAGAGCTGTCGGGATTTCTACCGAGAGCTTATGGAACCATTGACATGTCGAGTTGCTGCACTACTCCCGAATCTAACCACCTACACGATACAGAGCATATCTCCCATGACGTTTGACACGCTGCTGCTTTGCTGATCTATGGTATTAATGTCAATATAGATGTGTTGCATATGTAATGAATTAACAAAATTACGTACTTCAGAATTGCAGAAATATATATGCAACTTTAGAGACTATTAGTGTTAAGTGTCAACATTCGTAGTATTTCCACAGATTTAGCTGTTCTTTACATTTAATATACATTTTACCTCAGAACGCGGTAAATCTTTTCTTCTTAAAAAATATCACAGAGCACGGAGTCCGTATATGTATTGATTAAACTCAAGTTGCCAATGGGGAAGAAGAACCCCTGATATTTTCGTGATTCGTGAGAATTTACAAAAGGTACCGACAAAAGGCAAAACCAGCATTCTATTTTTTATATTACTGTTATTATTATTATTATTATTATTATTATTATTATTATTATTATTATTATTGTTGTTGTTGTTGTTGCTGTTGTTGTTTCTGTTAAAGCAGTTCTGCCTGTTATTCGTATTCACATCCAATATTCTTTCTATTGAAACCAAATCTGGAATGTTATAATCTTTAAACGACACGAAATCCCAGTGTGACGTCGAAATGGATGGTCGCTGTTCGATTGTTTGAACTGAAATGGGTTTGTTCTATCGCTTGGCCATGTTTCCTTCGGTTACCCTCGTGGATACCTCGATAATCACAGAACATTCGTGATTGTTTTTGAATTCCTGGTCGGCAGCCTCAGATTTGTACAGAAACTGACTTTAAAAAAAAGATAGGACCGATAGAAACATGGTCTTTTAATCTAATATAATATAATATAGAAATTGATATAAAAAAAACAGGGCGATTGGTGAGATATTAAGGCGTCCAAATGAATTGGAACAGCTAGTAAATAGTATTATTCGTGGGAGAAAACTTATACTGGTAAACTTGTTCAGACAATCGGAAGGGGAGATAATTCTTTGTGTGAGGAAAATGAGTTCCAGTTTAGAGGAACGGGTAATAAATTATCTTATCAGAAACCACGGCCAGAAAAGTTCTGTTAGTCCGCATCGAAGTCATTAAGGCCTGCTGGATTTAAATTTAGCCTAATCCGAATAGATCTGTTTTTCTCTGCCAAGTTGTATGCCGCATTTGGCTACTATTGCTTTTGTGATTATGGGTGATATTCTCCCCATCAATCTCTCTCTCTCTCTCTCTCTCTCTCTCTCTCTCTCTCTCCATATATATATATATATATATATATATATATATATATATATATATGTATTTGTCATCCACAGACTGTTTCGTTGTTTCACAGCTCATCAGTGTGGCTAGAAGTCCGGTTGCCTCTAGCTAGGATCGAAACCCGACTGAATTTGCGTCAGTCGGAACTTCTCCCTTTAAGCCGTCGGCGCACGGCATGGATGAAGGTGAATGTTAGCGTGTTTATTTTTAGATTTTGATAAACACACAGTGACTGACAGTGACTCAATTCTGCCGAAGAGTCGTGCAATATTAGCTTAAATAGTCACTGTTTACAAATTCACACCTCAAACCAGAGAGCTCAACCGAAATTAATTTTTCAGGAGCCAATATTTTTGTCATCCACAGACAGACTGTTTTGCTGTTTCACAGCTCATCAATTTTAAATTTTATAAATTAAATTCAGAGAAAATGGTTATTAAATAATGGTATCTTAATTACACTTGTAAGAAAAATGTTGGTCTGTTTAATGAAAATAAACATTGCACGCTCTTTGTGAGTCCGTTTTAACATTTATTATTTCAAATTCTATATTGTGTTAATAGGACTTGAATTCGGAACGCCACAAATTATACTAACGTTGGTTTGAAAGAGTCCAATGCACGTGATACATGATTGATCAATGAAAATAAAACAGCAAAAAGTAAAAATACCAGGATTTCTTTCTACTTTTTCTCCATATATCAGTCTCTGATGAAGCGTTGATAAAAGTGAAACATGTTAAATTGATAAACGTTTCTTACTTGTATATATGTACACTAGTTAGAATAGTTGCACTCAAGTAATTTTCGTGAGTTTAGTTTCATATAGTCGTTTTCATCAGCGACGAAAAGAAAAGACATAAAAAGTAACATAATAATCAGATCAAAGCAAACCTCATCCAAAAAAAATGGAGATTTCCAGTTGGTGTTTGGCCGAAACTTTATCTCTAAGATAGCATTCATAACAATTAAAGACGGGAAATAGTGTTGAAATAAATCAAAGTACATAATTTAGTTTGAATAGATTTCGAAAGGGATTATAATTGACAGGTCTCTAAAATGTTTGCAATATAGACTTACTGATATTTACTACAGTAGTGAGTACGATTTTCACAATATTCCCTTGTGGCCTTGTGCCAAAATAATGTAAACTTTGTAAATTATCTTATATTAAAAACCGAACTATTTCGTTAGAACCAAAGAAAGTAATATTTCGTTTGAACCAAATAAAGGATATATTCTTTGTAGAGAATCTCACCCGATAGGTTGTTCAAACATCATTCTTTATATCTTTGCCTTGCATTAGAATAATTCTAAGTTGTTTTTTTTTATTTTTAATAGCAGTTTAAACTAACTTCAGTAAAAAATCCAAACATTCTGAATTTTACTCATACAGCTGTCGTATACGTTGTAATCTTTAAAAAACTATATAAGTAACATTTTGTTTCTGTCAAGACTCTTTTTGTATATTTATTTGTGATCGAGGAAACAGGAATGAGAAGGAAGTTAAATTTGCAGCTGGAACTCTTGGACAAAATAATTAAAAGAAAGTGGGAAGAAAGGACTAATGTTCAATTGTAAGAAAACATAAAGTAGGGTTGTTAGTAAGAGGAACAACAGAAAATGCGACCTACGAATTAGAAACGTCAAAATGATGCAAGCATGGAACTACTCTCAATGTGTTATAACAGAAAATCTGATGCATAAATCTGAAGACACAATGGAACAATTAATATTGCATTCCAAAATCTGAGCAATATAGTAAGAAACATAACATTTTCGTTAGAAACAAAAAAATTATCTGGGAAGTGTTTAAAAAGAGGACGCAAAGTGCGACACTGAAATGCGAAGGCGCATTCGGATAGCGAAAGATGCCTTCCAAAAGCTAAGCAAAATATTAAGAAACAGTAAAATATCTGGGAAGTGTTTTAACAGAGGACGGAAAATGCGACACTCAAATACGAAGGCGGATTGGAATAGCGAACAATGCCTTCCAAAAGCTAAGCACAGTAAGTAGAAACAGAAAAAAAAACTTCGTTAGAAACAAAGAAAAGAGTGCTGAACTGTGATGCAATATCGATCCTCCTGTATCTGTCTATATTTCGATCCTCCTATACGGCGGTGAATACTGGACAATCTCCTCAAATATGAAGACTGGAGGAAACAGTAATATGATTCTATAAACGGCTGCTGAGTAAGTTTTAAGGAAAATGGAAGCAGAAACAACACTTAAAAGAATAAAAACACGGTTGGAACTTCTGGGATAAATAATGAGGAAAGAAGGCGTGGAGATTTTGACACTCATAAAACATACTGAAGTCAACTGGAGAAGAGGGAAAAAACAAGTAACCTACCTAACACGCTTGCATTCACTCTGTCATGTGAGTATCAGAATTTTAAAGCTCTCTTTTATATGCGCTAAAAATTTTAACTGTCTGTTTCTGATGTAAAATATGTTTCATTTCGTTTCCATTTTTCTCCAAAAGGTACCATCATTTTCTCCAAAAGGTACCATCATCCTTCTCTAGTACCACATTTCTGTTACTTCAAGTTTCTTCTTCATGTTTGAGGAGATTGTCCAGCATTCACTGCCGCATAAGAGGACAGCTATTACTTAACAGTTCAGTGATCCTTTCTTTGTTTCTTACAAAGAGTTTCTTTTTCTCGATACTCTTAGCCTTTGGAAGGCATCTTTCGCTATCACAATGCGCCTTCGGATTTCAGTGTCGCACTATCCGACCGCTGTTAAAACACTTCCTAGATAATTACATTTTTGTACTTGCTTTATATATCATTTGCATTTTAGGAGAATCCTTTTGCTAACAAACATGCATTATATCTTCTTGCAGTTGATGTTTAATCTTTTATTCTCGCTTTCCTTCAATATCGAGCCAGTAGACATAGCCGCGTATGGGGAATTACATTCTAGAGATGGCTAGATGGCTTGTATGAAATTCTTTCAACATCTGAAAAGATACAGACATTATCACTTTCACCATCGCAGATTGATAAAATATCAGTTTATTTTTCTGCTTCAATTCCCACCTTGCTTGCTTCTTTTTTCTCCGATAAAAGTATCCACCTGGTGTTTTATTTTAATTTCATCCAGTGTCACTGGTAGATCACGTATTGCAGAGAATGTTTTTAATGTCATTCTCAGCCCTTAGCGCTGCAATTACAGTGTAACCCGGATATAAGAGAGTTGTCGGGACTGGAGAAGAAGTATCTTATATCCGGGTTTCTCTTATATCCGGGTTTGGTCTATTATATATACATTAACACAGCCTCTAATTTGGGACCAGAGAAAATATATCTTATATCCGGGTTTCTCTTATATCAGGGTCTCTTATATCCGGGTTACACTGTACCATATCTTCTAAAGGTTCGCATAATTTAGGTACAAGTCTCGACAAAGCATCTGCGGGACTTAATTTTCTTAAGGCAGGAATTCCATTTTAAAATTGTTATTCAACAGATCATCCTCCCCCATTGCTGCATTCGATTCGCTGTATGTGTCTGGATACCCTTTTTCGAAAATAGATAACAATAGACGGTGGAATGTCTGTAGGGTGAGCCTTCTACCGTTGATGAATTAATGAAATCTTTTCACAGCAAAAATTATACCCAACGCCTCTTTCTCTATCTGGCTATAATTCTTCTCGGCCAATAAATGTGTTCTTGACGCATGTGCTATCGCTTTTATAGAACCACCTTTATACTTAAACAAAATTACGGCACCGATACCGTAGTTACTAGCGTCGCTCGCCACAATGATTTCTAATTTGGGATCAAAGTACGAGAGAAACAAGTCCGACATCACAATCTTTTTAATTTTTTCGAATGAATTTTGGCATTCGGCTATCTAATTTCACTTAGTCTTTTTTAGCAAATTATTTAATGGCGCTTACAAAAATTTCCCATTCAAATGTAAAACATTATAATAAGTTGCGAAACTTAAAAATGCGTGTAAAGATGACACATTTGTTGGGGAGAGCATATTTTGAATCCCACTCGCTCTGGTTGGGTCTGGTTTCCTACCGTTTTCGTCGATGAATTGGCCCAAATATTTAGTTTTCGTCGTGAGAATTTCGCATTTCTCATCACTCAAAAAACATTAATTCATTTATTTTTCTGAATACCTCATTTACGTGCTGAATATGCTGATCTCGATTTTCACCTTTTCTTAAAATGCCATCTAAGTAGGCGATTGCGGAGTTTAGATAACTCAACACTGTGACCATTACTTGCTGAAAATTCCAGTTGCTGCCTTTATTCCAAAAGGTAGTCTGTTAAACTTGTGGGTATTGATTGCTAACCGTTTTGGATATTCTTCGTCAACCTGGATTTGCAAATATGCGTCTAGCAAGTCCAACTTTAAAAAGTACTTTAACTTTGCAAAAATTTCTTCAGGGGGTTAATTGTAAGCTTATGAGCAGTCATTCAGCCCCATGTAGAAATCGGCACATACACGGATTTTATTTTTATTTTTCACGTAAATGGTCGAGGAGGACCAATCGCTATAATCCACTTTGGAGATCCTTCCCATATTTTCCAAGCGATATAAATCCTTGTTTATCGTATCCAAAGTTAAAAAAGGCACATTTCTCTTTGGTCTAAAAATTGGTACCACGTTTTTCTTTAACGGGAAGTTGGCATTAGTTTTTGGTGCATCTTCCTAACCCTCAAGAAAAAAAAAATTTCAATTCTTTTTTTAGCCTTTCAGAGTTACTTGCTATTCATTTTATTTCAAAAATAGTTTATTTTATTTCAAGAATAGTTTCTAAGTGAATAGTTGCATCCAATCTATTCCGGATAAGTTACAAGTTCTTTCCTTCACAAATGCTTTAGCCTTCTCCGTTTTCTCATAAAATGATACATCTGATGTAAACTCACCTTTAATTTTTTGTCCAGCAACGTCCGAGCTCGAATTCCAGCCGAATCCATTACATTCATTTACGTGTTAATGCCATTTGGAAAGTATGAATTTTCTTCTCCCAGCTATGGGTAAATAGCAAGACAGGCCGGGTTCTTTAGCCTTGGATGGCAACTGGTCTACCGCAGAAAGAAATGACAATCTACTGCGGGAAGAAATCTGCTTCGGCAGTCATGTATCTTTCGATACATGATCGCCTAAGCGTGTATGCCGCATGGCACGTAACTGATTGACTGAAAGCCCAAGCAATTTTTTTTTCGCAAAGTATCATTGTTTTATCGATCCTTTACTGCTTTTCGTTGTTTATAATGGTGAAATCTGGCCTTGGGTCTAGCTGAAGCTATATTTCTTCGATTTATTTTTACAGTTATAGATTCTTTTTTGACCCCTTTTTTTTACTACAGTGTTTATCGCCGACACTACGTTTACAGTACTCTTGAATTTTGACTTTTTATTCTCTTTTTTTTTTTTTTTTTACTTTAAAATGCGGACTCTTGGGCTCCACATTTCCACAATCGAAACATTTTGTCCTAAAAGGGCAGTTCTTCTTGAAATATAGTTCGCCGCATCCGTAACATGGATTTGCTTTCGTAAATTATTTTGTTTTCACATATGCTTTAGAACAGGGGTGGGAAAACTACAGCCCGCGGGCCACATGCGGCCCGCCAAACGATTTCGTGCGGCCGCTTTAAAATGTTATTTATTAAAACTATTTTTCCTTTGAAAGCCCTTTATTTTGCCAATT
This sequence comes from Acanthosepion esculentum, assembly GCA_964036315.1. Lineage (NCBI taxonomy): Eukaryota > Metazoa > Mollusca > Cephalopoda > Sepiida > Sepiidae > Acanthosepion > Acanthosepion esculentum. The sequence goes on from OZ038494.1 coordinate 53,886,507, forward strand.
TTAAATATCAATTATTTTGGTTTATATATACTATGCGGCCCAGTGATACTATAAATTTTTAGAATGCGGCCCTTGTACTAAAAAGTTTGCCCACCCCTACTTTAGAACGATCCGAATTTATGTGAGATTGATATCTTTTCTCAATTCTAGTCGTATCATGTAAGTTCACTATTCTTTGACACTCTTCAGCTACAGATTGCAAGGTCAATTTTTGGTCTTGTTCAAGCTTAGTCAAAATTAAAGAACGGATTTCCACGTCCCTATTTGCTGTCAACCCTTGTACGAAGATCAAGCACGTAAACATGTCGGGTGTTAATTCGCTAAACTTGAACTTTTCACATTCCTGTTTACAATACTACACAAATTGTATATATTCATATTATTTTTTGACAAGATTTAAGCATTGCCAACATGTATTGAACAATGCACTTTGTTCACTGAACATTTTAATTAACAACATAATAGTTAACTTCAAACAATTAACTCGATTTTTTCGCCAGGATGTAATTCACGTATTTTTCGTGTTCCGTTAGCACTAACTTTCTTAGCAACAGGCGCACTTTTTCTCGGCCGACCAGCTTATACAGATTTTTTTTTTAATTTCCTCAGTGTCTGTAGTATGCTGCAAATGTAACCTCTTCAACGAGGTTATAATTAAATTCACCAATTGTATTTATTAGGGAGTACCGTGAGAAAAAAATAGGTAAAGTTTCGTTACTGTTACTCATCATAAAAAGATCTAGTGTTTTTTTACTGTTGTCTCAAATGTATTTCCTGGGATTGTTCTTGCTATTGTTATTGTTGTTTTTGATGTGTTTTTTTACTAATTACAACATTACTGCTTTCAAGTCCTCCATTTTTAATTGGTTAATTTGAAAACTTGCTTCTAATGTAGATTTCAGATGTTTAAAGGCTTCGTTGTTTCTGACGTAAGTTTTTTCCGAGTTACTGATTTCCCAAGTTAAAAAAAGCAAATATTTGTCCACCACTATTATAATAATTAATGAATCATCTTCGTCTCCAACTGTGATGTGGGTTCTGGAAAGACACAAGACTTAACTCGATAGTCAGTCGTGATAGTAGTATTCAATACTCAGCTAGACAGGTCACTACAATAGTAATTTTTCTCGACAATTACCCGGGACTACTTATCATGAATAGATCATTTCGTTCATAGTAAGGTGGGTAACTGTCTATAAGCACAGCAGTTACTCGAAATGTGGCATCTTTGGAAAGTGTCTTAAAATCATTCATTGGAATTGACTAGACTGAATTGTTCGTCGATGGTTGTGCTAGCATGAAGTCGCAAGTCATCATGACCGAGAGTTTGAATTTACATGTCTTGTTCAAGCTGTTGATCACGCCAGATGATGCGCTCTTTCTCCGAAACTGTAAGTTCTGCTCGGCATATTTGCGGTATAAATAACAGGTCGACTCTTTGGGTGTTGAACAAACACAAGTTTAACTGACCAGGCAACTGCATCGAGGATTGGCTAGCTGTTGGAGCAGTCAGTTGTACTCAGATACGAGTGGTCAGCCATTATACTATAAACAGAGACGATTGCAACAGAAGATGTTTAAAACTAAGAATAAATCAAGGTTTTATCGTAAATCCAGTCAAAGTTTGTGGGCGTTCAGGGCCAATTCAGTTCGTTCTACAAAAAGGAATCTTTTTCACTTAAATCTGTCAGTATTAAAGAAAATGATTAAAAATCTTCTTCTTTTTTCAATTTGAGTAACTACTGATTCAGTGATACTTTTCCGAAGAGGCAGGGGAAATATATATATATATATATATATATATATATATATATATATGTATAGGTAACTATACTTCTGTCGAAAAACCTTCGAATTCTTGATTTAACAATAGCCAAATCAATCTCGAAGGGAAAAAAAGGGTTTTAAAAAAGAAAGAGCCAGGAACATGGAAGTCTGTCGAAAATAATCGCACAGATACAGGTTCAAGACCCAAAGAAAAAAAACCGATACGAGTAAACAACTAACTAAAGAGCTCGATACAAACGTAGAGCAAACCTAGTCAAACCTAATGAGCCAGACAAACCTACCAAGGTTTCACTTAGACAGATATCTATAAAAACAAGGAAACTCTGTCTTTGCGACACACCCAGCAATCATCTTAGATAATGTAAGTTCGTACAACACATGCTAAATTTGATTAAATTGAATTTGGCAAAGAATAAAGGACAATGAAGCATTAATTGATATTTCACCGTTTCGTATATACAGTGAATTCTAGAACTACAATTTGATTCTCTGCCTGCATGTGACGTTTCATAAGATGATCCGTTGGCAAATTCGAGCCAAGAAAGCTACTCGTGGATGTTTATATATATTTTGATGATTTTGCCGACATTTCCCTTAAACCATATTGTCCAAATACTGCGTATTATTTAGCGATCGGTCACAGTTTGGTTCAAAATGATTGTTTATTGCCAATTTCTCGATGCAAAACAAGCGGCTAAAAGCAAAGAAAAAAAGGGGAATACTTAATAAAAGTGAGCCTGATAATTACGAGGACGTGTTTCAAGCCTTTACGAGCGGCAATCCACGAATAGAAATTTGGTGGTGTAAAGACGGCTTTTCAATTTCTTCATTAGATTGTTTTTCGTTTTATTCTGCTTACTATTTTTAAAATACCCACAAGATATTTCGTGGTAGACGAGAAATCACCGTAAAATTGGAAATACGACAGTTTTAGTTCAAGTGCATAGCGTTGTATACACAAATTCACAAGAGATAAAAAATAAAATAAAATAAAAATAAAAAAAGCTCCCTCATTAATAGTAACTTATAAGAATTATAATTAATATATTGCCCAGAGGGTGGAAGCTTTCGATTCAGGTTACAACAAATCGGTATGTCATATCTTAGTGGAGTGTTTGACTCTTGACCTCTTAAAGTCTGACAACCATAAATTCGAATTCGTTCGAGATGCTTTGGACGTATAGGATTTCCCTACTTTTTTTTCTAGATATTTCCTTTAACGCTCTCTAGGTGGCGTTGTATCAAGCAGCATATAAAGTGGCACAAAAAAATTATATTTTTTTCATTCTCTTCAAGTACAGGATGACGTACTGACAGGACGTGCCTCGTTTCCTCTCCGTTGAGACTTCATGAACTTCCTCCCGTATTAAGTGGCAGACTATGAACGCTATTTCGACATGCAATCTTTACGATGGAGAATAGTGACAGACCCTGAAAGTGTTTTTTGTAAGCATGCAGTGTTTATTATGCAAAATAGTTAAGATAAAATTAAGAAAGATTCAAATTAATATAAAAATAGCGAAAATCGCCAAACAATTGCTGATACCTCCTGACGATTGTACTGAACGATTGCAAAAAGGTTCGTCTATGAAACTCAGTAGTAAGGGTGGTGTATATAACATAAATCAGTTAAATGACATATTTTATATATATATATATATATATTTGGTTATCACAATGTTATCGCAGTTATATATTATACAGGGATTAACGATTTTTAATTTGAAAATTATATTTAGCGTTTAAAATAAACGGGATTTTTATATATATATATATATATATATATATATATATATATATATATATATATATATATATATTAGAATTGTGAGTAACTTATTAGGTTGGTGCAAAAATAATGTCGTTTTCTCACATGAAGTTGAACGTCAAAAAACGACATTATTTTTGTACCAACCTAATACATTAAGAATTAATCTGGATCAACGTATTTCAGCAAATATTTATGTTTTCCCTACATGTAACCCTCAATTCATTTATTTTGTTGCTAATAAGGTAGTCTTATTTAAGCGTTTTAACAACAAGGCATAAGTTACATCTGTTTCCTTTCCCGTTATAAGATTTGGCTCTTGCTATAATATCCCAGTTAATAAATGTTGAGTTGTCATCATTCTTTAATTGACAGAAATATTTAGAGAGAGCAGTGCAGTTTTTGTATTTTATATTACCTTAAGTAACTCGATGATAGTATAAACAAAATTTCATAGGATTTTTAGTGGAACCAAAATAAAATCTGATATCGTTACCGGAATGTGTGCTATCTCAGTATATATTATCATCAGTTATATATATATATATATATATATATATATATATATATATATATATATATATATATATATATATATGTAAGCAAATATGTGTATGTAGATTCGAGGGTATGATGAAAAATATGGCAGAGACAAAACAAAATCCGAATATGCAAGTTTACTGTTTTAATGTTGTTTTACTGTCGACGTCAGACGTTTCGGTCTAGTAGACCATCTTCAGGACATGGTTATTAGAAACATACTTAGGATTAGACGATGTTTAAGTCAACATGGAAAGACGATAGATACAAGACTAATCAGAAACAGAACAACTGAAATTCTAAAGTCAGCGTTCCTTTTTTGTTCCAACGTGACCGAATCCCCCAAAAAAGGAACGCTGACTTTAGAATTTCAGTTGTTCTGTTTCTGATTAGTCTTGTGTCTGTCGTCTTTTCGTGTTGACTTAAATATCGTCTAATCCTAAGTATGTTTCTAATAACCATGTCCTGAAGATGGTCTACTAGACCGAAACGTCTGACGTCGACAGTAAAACAACTTTAAAACAGTAAACTTGCATATTCGGATTTTGATTTGTCTTTTCCATATTTTTCATCATATATATATATATATATATATATATATATATATATATATATATATATATATATATATATATATACTTACCCATCAGTTTCGATCGAACCCACTCACTACAGGTGTTAACATTCAATAAACAGAATATTGAAGACAGTGTTGGAGATTTCATTAATCCTGCTCTGAGTCAATAGAAAATGATAATTGCTCGTGTGAAAAGTTAAATAATAAAATACTGATAATGAAGACGAAAACCAGACAGTTTATGATGTAAATAAATCCTTTGTTTTATTGTTTTAGAACGACAATAAATAACTAAAAAAAAAAAAAAACATGTATCGTTAACGGATAAAGTTATGTTAACTTTAGTCCAAGCAGTAAAAAAGAAAATTGACCACAGCTCAATACCGCTTCACCTGCTCACATCTTCATAGATAAAACCCAACATACCACGTGTCCAGGGTCGACTCATTCTTATTCCTTTCGTATTCCATTGGTAAGGAGTAAGTTCTACTCAGATAGCTCCTTCCCAAGATTCGTTACATTTTGGAATAAACTACCGAGCGGATGCAACATCGACTACTCTGATCTTAAGCCCTTCAAGACTAGAGTCAACATTTATCTATCCCACATATCCTCATAATATACAACTGTTTATATATCCTTGTACACACTTCAATATTCACTAACAATCTACCTTGAGTTGCTCTTCAGTCTTGTATGAATCATACATATTCGTTATATTTACTTACGCCCATATAGCCTTGGGAAAGGCATGAACCCATCTCCTTTCCCAAGCTTTGAGGCAAATAATAGAACATATATCTGGAAAATCAGAGTTATTCTCAAAATGTTGGTTAATGCCATAATCAATCAGAAAAACATGAAAATAATTATTTTTACAATTCAGTGTTTCGGGTTTAAAAGATGTACAAACGGTTGATAAGCGGTAAAAACCAACAACAAATCAATCAATCTTGTTAGCTAGGCGACAGACAACGGGAAAGGACAGAATCAAGCATTCTAGATATATAAAAGGATTTAATTTTAGTGAGCACACAAGCTTGAGTTGTTATTTCTGTTTTTCGTTTTTATTAAAGATTGAAATTAATAACAGCCGGCCTATTAAAGAAAGAAATTGTGCCTCTGGTAGGAATCGAAACTGCATCCTTTTTTTTCCATTAGAAGACACAAAAAAATAAACTTTAAGAGAGAAAAGTAATGGAAAAAAATAGTTCCACCGCTTTATCTTGTAACTTATGCTTCATGCAATGACAATAAACATAGCCAAATAAAATTTTAATTATGGTTATTATAATACCGACAATAGTATTGACAATGATAATAATTATGATGATGAATTAATCTGAATAGGGATGTTGATGATGATGACGAGGATGGTGGTAATAAAATAAATGAATTTTCCTTGAACATTGGACACAAAAAAAATACACAACCTGTTCGGCCATGTTGTTTCTCACATTACGGTTATTGAAAATATAATTGTAATGGTTGGATACAAAACAAAACAAAAAAGAGAGAGAGAGAGATGTGTTCTTTTTTTATTCTTGCAGTTTCTACGTTCCGTTGCAATTGGTTCTTTGTTAAGGTCATTATGAACAAAATGAAGCAATATGTTCCGTTTGAATGAACCCAGCAAGAATCGCATTCAATGAAGTGAAGAGACAGTCGAACATGATTGACTTGGGTGATCAGATTCGTTTTTGAAAAAAAAGCAAAATGAACCACTTGTAAGAGAAATAGATCGAGAAACAAAAAATAGCAAAAGAAAGAAATATTAAAATTTGAAATTTGAAAAAGGATAGGTTAAAAGAAAAAACAAGGAAATATTTAACTAAAGAAATAAAGAAAGAAAGGACGAAAGAAAGAAAACTAAAGTAAAAAAAAATATTTCTCAAAAGAAACACTAAAATTCGGAATGTTTCTAAAGAATAAGTTGTGATGTAGAAAGTAGGAAAATTTTTAATTATGAAAGAAAGAAATACAAGAGAAAAATGAATAGACATAAAAGAAAGAATGGAAAAAACTAAAGAAGGAAAGAAAGCAACAGAAAGAAAGAAGTATATAACAAAAGAAAAATAATTGTATGGAAAAGGTCACACGTAGAGAGAAAATCTTCGACAGTCATCAGTAGAACATGTAAATAAGGAGAAATATAGAAAAATAAGGAAGAAAGAAAGAAACGATGTAATAGGTAATAACAGGAAAAAGGATGGCCAAAATAGTGATGACAAGTAAATGAAAAAGAAGAAAAACAGAAAGAAAGAAGACGAAAATAAATATAAGCAACAGAAGAAGGAAAGAGAAAACAAGTTTAGACAGAGGTAAACAATTACGAATGAAATGCAGGCAGTGATACAAGAAAGTTAAACAAAAAAGAAGAAATTAAAATGGAACAAACATGCGTAGAAGAAAGAAGGAAGGGAAGAAGAAAGAATAAATGGAAGAAAGAATAAAAGAAAAGAAGATAACTGTAAAAGAAAATGAGTAGTAGAAAGATCTTTTTTCAGAAACGAAAGAAAAGAAAAACAGGCTTATGGAAAGAAAGAATTATTTATCAAAAAAAGAAAGAAAGAAAATGAAACAAAATTGTGTAAAAGGAAGGTTGAAAAAAGAAAAATGAAAACATGGGTTAAAAAAAGAAATTTTTCTCGAATGAAAGAGGAAAATCAAATTAGGCAAAACGTGTAACAGAAAGAAAAAAAAAGATGGAAAGAAAAACGAAAAATCGATAAAAGAAAGAATTATTAAAGAATAGAAAGAAAGGAAGGAGATGGAAGAAAACATGTAAAAGAAGCAAAAATGTTTAACAAAAGAAAGAAAGAAAGAAAGAAAGAAAAGGGAATAAAAGAAAGTAAGATGAGTAATGAGACAGTCAAAGAGAATTGGTTGGAAAAACCGGATTCTAATAAAAATTATTATAGTTATCTGATATAAATTCTCTCTCTCTCTCTCTCTCTCTCTCTCTCTCTCTATATCTATATATATATATATATATATATATATATATATATATATATATATATATACTAGCAGCATGGCCTGGCGTTGCCCGTGCTTGATTCAAAAATCGTACGACTCATACAGCAATCGCTATCACTTGACTTAAAATATTTTTGCCCTTCCTTGCCTTTAAAGGAGTGCCCTTTGCCGTGCTGATGTTGCTACATGCCTTACTTCTTGCCTATCTCACACTGCGAATTTTTTCTAAGCTCTATACTAATACATTAAATCTGTTACGAAGAAAGAACTAAACAAAATGAACACAAAACGATCAGCTTTAAGAAAAGGACTCGTAACTGGAAAACCGACTAAAAAAAGAATGTTAACAACAAATACTTTTTCACACGAAACCCAGTTCTGCGGAATCAGAATCAACGTTGAATTTAAGCAAGCGATTGAGCCAATTGGAGTAAAGTGCCGTGCAGATTTAAATTTTTCCCACTTGTGACGAATGCAGTTATCACTTTTTTTGCATGCTAGCATGATAGTTAACATTCGTGGCAGCCAGCTATAGGCTCTCACTCTGGCCAGTAGAAAATGGCCGCAAACTACATGAAAACTGCCGTAGAAGCAGGAAAAAATCGATTATTTCCACTATCGATGGGAGTTGGGAAATGTCGGTCTTGGCCTTTCTATTAACTTGGAGCATGTGCATGTAAATTTTGGTACTAATCTGTCGAAAATTGCGGCCGTGCATTCGTTACACACACACACACACACACACACACACGCACACATCCTGCCTTATATATATATATACATATATATATATATATATATATATATATATATATATATATATATATATATATATATATATCGGGTATAACAGCAAAATTTATCCAAATCGTGAAATAGCATGCGATAATTGTCCATCTCACAAAATGTTTAATATCTATAAATAAAACAAACACTAAACTAATTGAGATAAGACATCTAACCATCTTAACATCATTGTTTTATAAGAATCACCGAAAAACCCTTTGAGTTATTTAGCTATAAGAAGAACAGGTTAAAATCGTTTTATGTCAGCCGCACTATCTTCCCAAATGAGCAATAATGAGAGGAAAAATCATTCAGGCCTTCAGTAATGCTACCAACATTCATACACTGCATTCCTTCTTCAAACTCCATTAAAGAACCCCCAAGAGGACGGTGAATGAGTTTTAAAAAGAGGGAAGAGTAGAGAGGAAAATTGGATTAGAAGGTCACAACAGGAAGTGGGATCATCAATTCTACTTAGTGCGAAAGAGATCAATTAGTTTAATCCAACTCAATTCAGAGAGAAGTTTCAGCTATGATAGTCCAAAAAGCAGTGAAAAAAATACTTGAAAATGAAATCGTACGTAAAACCTGTGAGATACTTTGTTACTCCAAGACAGAAAGTTAGAGATGGCAAATATCATCTTGAATAACCTGGAAAATGATCCTGAAATAAGATATATTTGAACTTTATTTCAAACTTTCATGAGTCGCCGATCCTTAGCTATGATTAATTCATGAGGAACATGTTATTTTCGTTTGTGATAGATTTCATCACGATACTTCTGTTAAGCCTGGAGAGAAACTATACATTGTTATATTATTATATTATTCTCCCCCAGCTACAGAAATATAATCTTCACAACAAAAACATAACTTTTGTCAGATGAACTTACTTCTAGAGGACAAAACGCATAACAATGTTTACCTTTCTTTCATTTGCCTTATATTGTTCATGCATATAATAATGTATATATCATAAATTTCACACACACATACACAAATTCACGCACACACATATATATATACAGTGTAACCCGGATATAAGAGAGTTTTCGGGACCGGAGAAGTCTCTTATATCCGGGTTTCTCTTATATCCGGGTTTGGTCTATTATATATACATTAACACAGGTTCTAATTTGGGACCAGAGAAAATCTATCTTATATCCGGGTTTCTCTTATATCCGGGTCTCTTATATCCGGGTTACACTGTATATTGCTAGTTCAACATCAATTACGATTGAGTAGCGAATACTCCACTTTCGTCCTTGTACCGAATGTATGCTACGCTTAGAAAATCATTTTAGGGCATTCAAATATTGTGTAATGGTTAGCAAGCTTTTCTCGCTAAATCACTTACGCCTGAGTAGTGAGTTGGACCATCACTGGGTGCTCCAAACATTCGGCCTTGTGCCACATCTAAGTTACGTTTAAAATATCATTCGACACATCGACATGGTGTAATGGTTAGCAAGCTTTTTCTTGCTAGATCAGTTGCGACTGATTAGTGAGTTCGATCGTCACTGGGTGCGCCAAACCTTCGACCTTCCGCCACATATAAACTATACTTAGAAAATCACTATATATATTCAACTCTCCTGCCGAATTCGACGTATGAGGGTCAAGCAGATCAGTTCCTAGGAACCAACAGTCAGACACCAGCACACGAGATTTGATTATAGTGGTGAATGTTTTGTGCAGAACCATCCACACTTTTCGAAGGGCCGAATACAGAGATCTGGTGCACTACCCCAAGCGAACCTTCGCAGGTTCTGAATTCACAGTTGTACTTCTCCTAGACCAGTTGCCACCCAAGGCTATAGAACTCAATCTGTCCTGCTATTTACCCATATCTGGAGGGAGAAGAGGATACATACTTTTCCCAAGGGTATTAGCACGTAAGTGAATGTAATGGATTCGACTGGAATATATATATATATATATATATATATATATATATATATATATATATATATATATATATATATATGTATATGTATATATATATATGTATATATATATATATATATATGTATATATATATATATATATATATATATATGTATATATATATATATGTATATATATATATGTATATATATATATATATATGTATATATATATATATATATGTATATATATATATATATATATATATATGTATATATATATATATGTATATATATATATATATATGTATATATATATATATGTATATACAGTGTAACCCGGATATAAGAGAGATTTTCTCTGGTCCCAAATTAGAGCCATACTTACCTAAACAAAATAGACCAAACCCGGATATAAGAGAAACCCGGATAAAAGAGAAACCCGGATATAAGAGACTTCTCCGGTCCCGACAACTCTCTTATATCCGGGTTACACTATATATATATATATATATATATATATATATATATATATATAAAGAGAGAGATAGAGAGAGTGAAAGAGAGAGAGAAAAATATTTCTTAAAGCTCACCAGAGACTAAGTGACAATCGTGTTTGGGTAATTGTTGCTATATTCATTTTATTGTTCTAGTACAAAATCATCTAGGAAGAAATGAACGGACGCAAATATAGGCTCTGTAGTTTCTGGCTTTCACCTTAGTCTCTGTTATCCATAATATGTTATTGCTTGTATCCGCGGACAAAAAAAAAAAAAAAAATTAAAAATGGTTAAAAAAAAAAAAAAGAAGAAAGAAAATGATGACGATCAGAAGATGGAGAAGTCTATTTACTGAATTTCGGGAAGTTTTCATCATATGACTGGCGACAAAACCAAATTTGGACCAACAAAACTACTGACATTTATTAGTTGCACACAAACGTTGACAGAAAACATAATCACTGGTTAGAAATTGTGTCTGGAAAATAAAAGTTTGAAAGCGAAATAGAAGAGCAAAAAAAAAAAATTAAACGAAAATATAATAGAAGGGGATAAGAACAAAAGAAAAAAGAACATTAGAGAACGAATTATGGAAGGAAAAAATTCTAACGATGAAGAATAAACACGGTAAAGAAAATAACGTTCAAATAATAAAAAAATAATAAATTTTCTTACAAGTTAAAATAAAAAAGAAAGAATAAAGGAAAAAAAAGAGAATCAATTGGTTAATTCATTTCCTACGACTTGTCAACTAGTTGAAGTTTATTTAAACACAGAAAATATTGTAAGAATTATTTTTGGAGATAATGCTTTAGCGATATAAGTCTTACTAATTAACCCATAGGTGGAGTAAGAAGAGGTGGATTAATCTCTTTCCCAAGGGTAATTGTGCGTAGATTAATAAACGAACTCAATGGGAATTGGAACTCGGCTCTCCGATTAATAATTCGGAGCAATTATCCATTACACCACGGGAACATCCAGACATACAACACTTGGTATTCCCAAGTGATCCCCCATCTAGGTACTGACTAGACTCGATGTTGTTTAACTTCGGTGATCGCACAGAAACCGGTTTTTCAACGTGATGTGGCCATTATCTTTCAATGATTCTTCAGTTTTTCGTTTTACTAATTGTTCACCCAATCCAATGCCCATGAGCCACTCAAGGTAGAGAGTTGCCGAGTGAACTTGGTTTATTTACGAAGAGTCGGTGAAAAATGTAGTTTAAAAGGATATTTAGGAAAGATATCGGATGAGCTTAGTCTTAAAGAGGTTAAGATTTTAGTAATCCGGGAAGCACCCTCTCGGCAGTCAAACTTATAGTGCCTGGTATTCTCATCTAGGTACTAACGTTGCTTCAATACGGTGATCGTAGCTGGGCGGAGAAGAAAAAGATTGGTACCATACTAATATCATATTCATGTAAGTAAATATAATGTGCTCGACTGGAATTCGAACTCAGCTCTCTGATTCCTCAATCGGTGCCGCTAGCCATTGCCTCCATAACAATAAAACGAGACATGAAAAGTCATACGTGATATCTCATAGACACGGACAATATCGTGGGATAAAAAAAAATCTCAGAAAGTGTTGTGGTAGGATCCACCTAATTTGCATAGCGGAGTACCGACGATATAAATATGGTTGGTACCGGAAGACAGGGAGGCAAATCAAGAGATCCAACTAGAGACTCTGCCCGACTGCGACTTAGTCAACACATTCTCCAGGAACGGTTTTCCCAGGAATATACAAAAGACTATATGTAAATATTGTGTACAATTTCTTGTTTCAATACATTTGATTCTAACTACATTTTGTGTTTGCATTATTATTCCATGCATTAGTCAAGTTTCAACAGAAAGGGAATTTGCCAAACTTTCAAAATATAAAGACCTGAAAAGGGAAATTATAAGAATTTGCCATTTAAGCACAATTTTCCTGTTATATACCGTACCTATGAATACCAACGGGTATTTCCCAATCCTCATAAATACGTTGGACACTATTGTAAGTGGGGGTAATTGCTGAGTAGTCCACCACTATCAGTGGTTTACTTACTTCACGCCGCTGGCGAGTATTGTATTTTATTGATGTTATAAAGATTACCATTTCATTTCCAACCTCCGTTTTGGTTATTCATTCATTCAGAAATCATTTCTAGGTTACAACTTTTTTAATAATAATAAGAGCTCAAGAAAGCAGAAACGAGAATATTGATGCATTCATTAAGAGATTCCGAATAAAACCTTGACTATACAAGACTGAAATGTTTCGGCTCCTGCGCATTGGTCACATACTCAGAAAACCTCAGTCAATATAATATGCGCAATAACTGTCTAAGATATGGAGTAAAAGATGTCGTAAAAGGTTGTATCAACCAGCAAAACTGGAAATAATAATAATAATCAGAAGAAGAAGAAGAAGACAACGAAGAAGAAAAGGAATAAAAGCAAAAGCATGAATACGAACGAGAGGAAAGGCAATAATTAAATAAACTGGGGAAAAGAAGTTGAATAAAATTCTTTAATTAAAGGAATTGTGCTAATAATGTGAATAAAAAAAACAAAAAACAAAACGGCAGGCGGAAAGAAAAAGAAATCGAAGAAAAACAAGTGTGAATAAAGCATATGCTTATAATGCCGAAGAAAAGAGGACACTATTATTTTAAGAATCAAAATGGAAAGGATTGCCAAATTTAATTAATTAGTTAAATAGCCGATAACGATTTTAATTCAAAACGAAATCACATTAGCGATTACAGCAGGGACAACAAAATGGCTGCAATTAAAATGTTAAAAATGGCGCGAAACTTTCGTAATGAAACGAAAAACAGAAAAGAAGAGGGGAGAAAGTGGTATAGAAGAAGCAATGTGTTCATGACAGTTCTTAATTTATCGCGAAAATTGCAGACATAAGACCTGGGGTGCATGGTTATCACACTATTTAGCATTGTCAGATACAAGGATTCTGATGACACGGTGTCTAGATAGGACCGAATTCAGTTTTTTAATAATCAATTCCCTCCCAATCAAAGCTATAAGTCTACTAAGACGCGAAGGGCTACTGAGAGTGAAAGAAGAGAATGAAAAGACTAAAATGAACAGGATAAACAATACTAATCAACAAACAAGGGATAAACCTCTGCTCCTCTTCAAAAAATTCTTGGAGGTGTGTAAACCAGACAATTGGTAAACCTATCTACTCCTATTGAAAAGAAACATAATTAAATAAACATAAAAAAAGTCTTAAAATAATTGTCGGACTTTGTTCATTTCATAATGTGTGACGTCATCTGTTTACACTTGGATACGCATTGAGCAGATATGAATGTACGAGAGAAAATCATGGAGAATTGTAGTTTAAAATAGTAAAATCGACCTTGCTAATTGAAACGCTCCTCTCTGGCTAAATCGATGGTTAAATAAGTAAATATAATTCAGACAGAGACGTTATAAGTATAGAGTTGAAATAGACTTTAGAAGAAATCGGAAGCCCAATTTTAAATAGGAGACAAGGGATAAATCTCTATTTCTGTTCAAAAAACCGGGAGTTATATGAACTGGACGGTAAAAGCAACTACTATACAGATGTTTCACGAGGCGAGACTGACAGTTATTACACTATAATAAGCACTTGATATTTACGTAGTCAAACACAAATATGGAACCCTTTGGATAAAGGAACTGTTTGACGAGCAGCGCCGGATATGTAACAAACAGACTCAAAGACAAGATTAAAGTATTAGGGCACCCAGTTAGTATCAAACTCTCTACACTAGGGAGCCGGTAAGCGATACGAGTTTACTGACATACAGCAGTAGGCACCTGATATTTAATAAGCTTACTCAGGGACGATTTACCTTAGCGTAGTGGAAGACAAGATCACCAGTGTGAGGAACATAGTGAGGACGGAATATGATACATAATGGACTATGAAAACTAGTTTGATAAGCACTGCGCCATGACAAGACGCCATAATTATAATCTATGAACAATTATTACCTATAAGAGCCGTATCTATGAACGTAAAAAGGATAGCTTATCAAATACATTAGTCATATATTTTTCAGAGTGCTGCTATCGAGTCTTACTAAAATATAAATCTGCATCGCGGAATTTTAAAAATATCTCCTTTCCTAAAAGATATAAAATCCTTCCAACTTTTTTTTAAAATTAAAAGGAAACGATGCAATTCAAAAATTATTATTTAAAATGAGTAAATATCCAAATTATTTTCTCAAACTAAACTAAAATAAATAATAATTGCACTAAAAAATCAACACCATTTACTCACTTTCGTTCATTAAGAATTAAATATCACTTAGAATTCTCGATACTATATCATGACTCACAGTTAGCTTGAGGAAAATTTATGGGCATTCTTAAATTTAAAAATTTTGAAAAACTAACGATATTTTTTTTTATTTCTGTTACTTGTTGCAAAATAAAATACTTACATTTGCCTTGATAAAGTCCATCAGAAGACGAACCGCTTCGGTTAAGAAAGATTTTTCTTATGTTTTTATTCATATTTGTATATCAGTATGTATGAGTATTTAAATGTATATACCGGGCACCTCGGCGTGTTGTAATGGTTAGCAAACTTCTCTCGCTAGATCAGTTACGACTGAAAAGTGAGTTCGATCCTCACTAGGTGCTCCATATTTTCGGCCTTGTGTCGCATCTAAGCTACGCTTAGAAAATAACTAGGGCACCTCGACGTTGTGTAATGATTATAAAGCTTGTCTTGCTAGATCCGTTACGACTGAAAAGTGAGTTCGATCCTCACTAGGTGCTCCATACTTGCTAAGCTACACTTGGAAAAGCACTATACCGTGTGTAACAGCAAAATTGTCCAAGTCGTGTGATAATTGTCGATCCCACAAAATGATTAATATCTAAAAAAAAAACCAACTAATTTTAGCCATTTTGACACAATTTGTCGCAAGAATCACTGAAAACCCTTGAGTTATTATGAGAAAGAGTATATTTTAAAATCGTTTTATGTCAGCCCCACAATGACTTCACAACTGAGCAATGGTGAGTGGAAAAAAAGATCATTCAAGCCCTCAGTAATGGTACCAATATTCATACACTGCAAAATCCATTTAAGAACCATCAAGAGAATGGTGAATATGTTTTAAAAAAAAGGGAACGGTAGAGAGGGAAACTGGAACAGGAGGTCACAACAGCAAGATGGATTCTCATTTCAACTTAGAGCTAAATACATTTTTAGTGTTCAAATTAGAGACCATTAGTGACAAAAAAATCCTTGAGAATTCCAGTAAGATATCTTTAATCATTTCTAAGATACAATGGTTCAACGCTTAATCTAACAATTGAACAATTTTGCTGTAACACGATTTGCCCAATTTTGCTGTTACATCCGGTATTCTTATATATGTGCCTATGTAATAATGTATATATATTTCACATATGTATCCACGGATGGATGCAAAAAATGTCTTTTGCTGTTTAATCTGCTGTATGCATGAATATATTCATATATATCTATATATGCATGTAGGTACATATCTATGCAAGTATTCATGAAATGGGAAAAACAGGTTGAAAAATTAGAAATTACGAAACCTTTCTTGAACTATTCAAATTGTTATAAGAAGATTAAAACAATTTTTTAAAAATTGCGAATCTGAATCAAGAGAGAATATATTTTTTTATATAATAACCCTTTCTGATTTCCTCTCAGTTCCCGTATTAGAATGAAAATCCATTCATCAAAACGTAGAAAATATAATAACATGAAAAATCACTCCAAATTCTCCTCTGTGCAACACGCTCACTGTGTCTGCTGGAGTGTGGCAAGAGTCTGCTGTCAAAAACAGGAGGATACTCGTGAACTAGATATCGACACCGAACTTTTAAACACGATAAAATTGAATCAAAAGACTCAAGGATGAATCTGATCAACGTTTATCGATAGACTGAAGTAGAAAGACATTAAAATTTTACCTATAGACTCAAGTGTAAACCTAATCAATAGTCTCAGGTATAAAACTAACCTGTCTACATAACGACTCAATAATAATAATAATAATAATAATAATAATAATAATACATGAATTTAGAGATTAAGTAATTCATCATGGGTTGATAATTTTGTATTTCATTTTTTAGATGAAGTATTATCTTATAAATATAGAAGATAGATTATGGCGAGAAAATTGTCTAGCACCACACACTGAACTAACTTTCATAACCACAGATTTAGCAGTTGATTCAATATAATCGTTTCACTTCGTGTCACCGTTAATGTTATCCCGAGAAGTTGCAATGTGTAAATCTCGTGGAGGTTAGCATCAACCATTCTGATGAAAGGTAAAAACAGGTTCTCTCAAACGATTAAAAAAGAGTAATTTTGTCTTGGAGGCGTTCATATTAACAAACGCTTTCTTGTCTCAGGTAACAATAAATTGTATGACATTTTATTAGATCAGCTACCAATATGAACGATAGACTCACCATTAAGATAGGAGTAATTATTTGTATCATTAGCATAGATGCTAATTTGACAATATATATATATATATATATATATATATATATATATATATATATATATATGATATTATAATTATTTTCTTATTTTTTAAAATATGTTTCCATCGCGATACGGAAATTTCTATATTTCAAAACTGAAACTAAAATTGTAAATTTAATCATAAAAATTAAACTTAAAATCCAGAGTTTCGTTCCATTGTCAAGCGATGCTAGGAATAAATTTCTCTAGAAATTTGCTTAATTTATAAGCGCAGACAATCTTAATATTTTGAGTTGTTGAGGTTAAGGAAAATGCAATCTATTTTGATTATGGGTGATTGGGTTTTAATTTCCCTCGACAACTTATGTATCAAATATATGTTACTTACAAAGTCAGGCTAAGTTTAAGAGGGGTGCGCGTGTCTGCTGACAAACAGGCATCCATTATTCAGCATGTCGTCTGGGTTTTCAATGAAAATATTTTTTGGTATTTATTTTTCCTCTTAATTCATACTTTTATACACAGGAAGTATCAGTTTTGAAACATAGAAATTTCTGTGTCGCGATGGAATAATATTTTTAAAAAAAAGAAAATAATTATAATATATGTTCTAGTGGAACAAGAACAGTCTAACCCCATAAATTATATAAAGGGTTCAGTTCAAAATCCCTATAGGTTTCCCAGATCGATATACACCTGATGAAGGTCGGAGGGCCCAACGGCCGAAACCTTGTGATAATAGCAACAATTATGAGAAAAATAGTTTCAATATAGAGTAAGTGATGAAACCTCTTCATCTCAAAAATTCAGATGAAGAGATTCATGTTAATTAACTTTTTTCAAATAAGGATCTATACAAATAAAATGTTCCGTTATAGACTCGGATACTAGTGGGTGGATATGAACCAAACGTGGCATGCAGCTAGGCCTGGAATCAGCGTGGAAAGTTAAAAATCAAATCAAGTTAACTATTTATTAACTATTTATTCCTACTTAAAAATACAGGGTGTCCTTAAAGTCACTTTACAATTTAAAATATATATATATATATATATATTACAAATGCAATTGATGTGGAACTAAAACTAGGTGACCTTCAACCAACTATCATTTTCCAGCAAGATGGTGACCACAGCATTGGGGACTGCATGTTCGTAGGTTCCTAAATCAAACATTTCCAGGCTGGATTGGAAGGGATGTCCAAATTCCCTGGCCACCTCGTTCACCTGATATCAATTCCCTGGACTTCTTACTATTGGGGTTATGTTAAAGATATCGAGTATCGAACTAAGATTCGGACACCACTGATCTAAAGCAAAAGACCACTGATGCCATTGCCACCACTACAGTGAATATAGCAATAAATCGAGTACCGTCTTGATTTGCTTAGTGCAACTCATGGTAACCATATAGAGATTATTAGATAATACTTGCGATTTTCTCGTCAGATCGAGACACTCATATGAATGGAATGTATCGTGTTCAACTGGTTCAGAAATACCTAAACTATCAGATATTTACAATCGTTACCTCAGATCAATGATTAAGAATAGTTTAAAGTGAATTAATCCCCTGAGTCTTAAAGAAGACAATTCATTGTCAGAACGTAAAGACTGGCGCTACAGAATCACTTTACCATACAAACACAATACTCTTGAAAACTTAATTAAATAGTGGAAAAATAATAGACAGGGTGTCCATAAAGTCTCTTTACAATTTAAAAAAATATATTACAAAGGCAGCTGATGAGATATCTTAATCAGATTTGTTCTATGTACTCATCAGTTTTCACAGTTTTTAATCACATTGCATTTGTGTATTTCAGGTATCCTCTTGATGAAAGGCATAATGTTAAATGAAATCCTAAAAATGGCTACTCCTTAAGAAAAGGCACAAGATGTGTCATGGTTTATTGAAACAAAATCAGATACGTAGACAGCGAAACTACAAAACTTTTTTCTATGGGGTTATGTTAAAGACATCGTGTATCAAAGATACGGAACATCACTTATCTAAAGCAAAAGATCACTTATGCCATTGTATTGAATTATTTAAAAAAAACTTTAATATCTACTCCTTGTTTTGTAACAATTCCCACGTATTTGTCTGTTCATTTGCTTTTGTAATACATTTTAAATTGTAAAGAGACTTTATAAACAGCCTGTATAACCCTAAAAGACGCAAATGAATTCTCCGAGTGAATTATTGGGTGTTTATTTCTCTTAAATAGAAGAACTAGTGAAAATTTCATGGTTTTCCTATTTGAATTTTCTTACAAAACTTAATTCTTAAAATAATGATTGAATAAACTCTTGGCGAGTTCTACGACAATAAAATATATCTGTATGAATTCCCCTATTGTATCGTTAAATATTGGAGCTCAACAATTTTAACAGACCATTGCAATAATAATAATAAATATAATTGCTGGTCGTTATTTTAAGAAGTAAGAGGGTACAAATGAAAAGATTAGAAACAAACCTTAAATACTTCTATCTTATTTTCTTTGTTCCTTTCATTCTCTCATTTTCTCACTGAAACTGATCAACGCCTCTTATAAGTTTTTTCCTTCTTTCCACACCATCAAGACGAAATAGTTCATTATTTATTAGCTATTGGCAGGGTGTAACGGTCGTGCTAACAAGCTGAATTATATTAAGACTATAACCTGCTGTTGCTAAAACTCATGGCATTGAAGGCGTTAAGACCACGAAAAGCCACCTTATCCCTCCAGCACTCACAGTCTGAGCAGAACATCGTTCAGTGTTAGATTGATCTCCTGGGGGTCCTGACGGACAACGACCTTCCAGCAGGTACGTTCTATGCTGTGAGGTCGTTTTCAGTGTGAAGATGGTGGATCGAATGGTACATGGCGTTGGTGGGATGGTCATCGTGTCGTCGCATGATGTGACCGAGCCAACGATAATGCGAAGGATGCTCAGCTGGCTACTCTTCGGGCGGAGCTCTTCGTTCGACACAACGCCTTGATGATACTGAGGGCGCGGAACTCGAAGCCATGGACGCATGTGGCGAGGGTCGTGCTAAGAGGCCACGCCTCAGCGCCGTACAGAGAGGATGGCAGCGTTGTAGACTCGTAATTTTGTGCCTCGTGAGATGTGTATATAAGTATTTTAATGCTGTCTAATAAATAATCGGAGCGTGTACTCAGATAAGGGTATCCACTAAAATAATGATTCAGTAATAAAATCTGTCAGATTAATAAATAAAAATGCATCACTTCTTTAGAGATTGCATTGTCTACGGTGGGATACGAAACTACATAAGAATGTTTCGACAGTCTGAAAAATATTTGCCTTTATAATGAACTACAGCGGATATAAGAGACCCGGATATAAGAGAAACCTGGATATAAGAGAGATTTTCTCTGGTCCCAAATTAGAGCCCGTGTTAATGTATATATAATAGACCAAACCCGGATATAAGAGAAACCAGGATATAAGAGACCGCTTCTCCGGTTCCGACAACTCTCTTATATCCGGGTTACACTGTATAGCAAATTTTGCTCGATTGGCATACTCCGTGGCTGAGTTGGTCTTAATTATATCGGATCTAACAACGGTTTCTCCTGCCAAGGGGACGCATGTTCGAATCCTGCAGGAGAGCGCATATTTTTCTTTAATAAAATTTCTTGAATATTAAAGCCAGTATTCGAAAATAATTAAATATACTGTTTAAAAACGGAGCGTCTACTCAAGTATGAGTATCCACTAAAAGTAACGATTGCGTCATAAACTTTCGGAATAATAAATAAAAATCACTTCTTTAGAAATTGCTAATAACCTATACATATAAAATGAATTATTTCGTTTCTTTTTTTTTTTTTGTTTAGAAAAAATGAATTCCCGGGCATGGATGGTTATCCCTGCTAATAATCCTATAATTATTTTTATAAATATAAATATAAGTATTTTTTATAAATTAAAAATAATCCTATAAAGTATTTTTATAAATTAAAAATAATCCTATAAATGGGTAGTAATTTGAAAACGAGATTTGATCTCTCAAAGTAGCATTTAATTGTTCAAAGCTTAGTTTAAAATATTATCGTATAGGTCTGTAAATCAGGAGGCGTAATATTTTGTATGGAACTCAGTAATGGAGGTGTTACTTTTTTCAGTGTCGTAGATCGAAATTTGCACTCAGCAGGCGCAAAAACCCAAGCAATGTCTGAGAAGGCAAATTCTTTGCACTTCCTCATGGTTGGTGAGAAATGTGGAGATAATGTCATAAATCAATTTTGACTGAAACAGCTGCCACAGTCAACGTATATTGATTATATTTTAAAGGTGCCATGTCTCTAAAAAAAAAAATACTAATCTAGTGCATTAGAAAGAAAGAAATACACAGATTCCCCGATCGAGCAGTGTAAAAACTCACAACATAAACTTGCAGATGAAAATACCTGATTAGTGGCAGAGACAGACAATTACTTATAATACGTGTTCAATTTTATTGAGTGTAAAGCATTTAGGAGCTCTGCATGAAACCTGACGCTATACATTCATCTTAGTTTTTGATAAACTCGTAATAACTTTAAACAAAACTGTTCTTCTTTAATCGGGTAAGAGAAACTGTTTTGCTAACCTCCAAGTGAGTGGCTCGTTGCAACTTCCCGGGCTAAAGTTTTCCGCTGACATGAATTGGAAAGATTATATAGAATCAAATGCTAGCTCTGCTGGTAGGAAAGTTGGGTCACTGTGTCATGCTAGGCTATTTTTCCAGCCAGAATCTATCTTACGCATTTATAAGCCTATCATTCATTCCTGCATTGAATATTGTTGTCACATCTAGTCTGGTGCTTATGATATGCATTTAGAGATGCTTGATAGGGAATGTGCTTTCCCTGTTTCGAAATTACTTGAAGAAGTCGACGATCCATAGAATTTGTTAATTGTAGGATGTCATCTGCTGTAATGCCGCGAGATATGTCAAGAATTGCTTCCCACAACTCAGCGTTGCTCCTGAATTGTCGTCCGTTGGCGTACAGACTTCGCTTCATGATGTTCCAAAGGTTTTCGATTGGTTTCAAATCCGGAGAATTTGCTGGCCACTTCATTTTTCGAGGTCCATCGAAGCCTAACTATTTCAAATATTCAATAGTCTTGTGAGCAGAATGTGAGGGAGCATTATCTTCCAATTAAATTTAATGGCCCTTCTGAAGACAACTCTTTGCCTTTTCATCCACGGTTCAAGATGCTCCTTCATAAACGCTATGTATGCATCAGCAGTCATTTTGACGACATCTGGTACTCTCCATGAGCCCACTAATGTTTTTTCCAATAATACCACCCCAGATCGGTATGCCTCCACCGCCTTGTTGGCGTCTCAAACGCTGATGGCGATTCTTTCCGTTCATTATCCAGCCTTTGCACCATCTATCTGGCCCATCAGAGTGTTGCTCGAGTTTCATCTGTGAACAAAACTTTAGAGAAGTCAATCTTCATATTGTCCTCAGACCATTTCAATCGATTTTGAATGTGATTTCTCGTCAACGGAGGCTTCGATACAGGTTTGACTGTTGTTTCTATTTCCCTCAGATACCGACACCGAGTACTTTTAGACACAGTAGGATCCCCAATGCGACTGAAAAGCGCTTGACTGGTAAGTCCAGGGTTCTTCGTGGCCTCTCGTTTAAGTCGTGACATGAGACGACGTGAAATAACCCTCGGCTTGCCTTTATCTGCCCTTTTGCGTACTTGTGTAGGGTCGGCGGTGAGCTTTTTCACTGTTTGATGACACTTCCCTATCATTTTAGAAATTTCTAGGGTACCTTTTGAGAGTTCTGAGGTGATAGTTTTCTTTTCAGCATCACTTAAACTGCTTTTACGGCCCATTTTTTCACTAAATTCTTACACTTTTCTAATAATTTGGCACGCTCAAATCACTGTGCTGATAAAAAAAATATGGCGCCAGTTTGTTTACATTGCACAGATCAGTAGGAAAATTTCAGTGATTGCGCAGGTCAGTGTTGCCAACGTGTGAATTAATTGGACGGTTTTTGAAATATTAGAAAAAAAGTTATCTCGATCATAATTTGGCGGGCAGTATATATATATATATATATATATATATATATATATATATATGTGTGTGTGTGTGTGTGTGTGTGTGTGTGTGTATAAAGGTAAAAGGCAATAGGAAAACTGTATTATTAGCCGATGCGTTTCCTCCAATGTTGACTTTTTTCAATATATATATATATATATATATATATATATATATATTTCCCCTTTATGTTTCATTCAGTTATGACACTGTTCTCGCTGAGCTTGTGTGATTTTTATCTCTTTTTTTTTTTATCTATTTGTGTCTGGGCCAGACACCAATAAAAATAGGAAAATCCTGTACTCATCTTCAATATAGCATATATCTTCTTTAGTAAAATCGAAAAGAGACAAAAAAAAGTTAGCACGTCTTGATGCCTGAGCCAAGAGCAGACGTACCCGCTCTATTTCCGGACTTCGCTATCATGCGAGAGTGCGCATCTACCCAACACTAAAATACATTTGTCAAGGTGTGCCGACAAATCCTAACGACATTAATAAGGTGGTACCAAAATCATCAACGCAGAGGCGGGGGGGGGGGGTACCAAAGTAATCTCTCAATGTAAATCAATGTTATGTTCTAAGCTATTGTTTTTCCATACATATCTGTGTGCTATTTAGTTTGCTACATCATCTCGGAGGCCAAATATTTGATATTGTAAGTTTTATTCTCTCTACTACGGTTTTATTCTAGATTAAGCTTTACAAATTATTTTGGCCTGTTGTTATCTATATGAGCCCCGGAGTGTTTTAATTGCGCAGTCCTGTCTCTTTTTAATTTTCAAAGTTCCATGTCCTTTAATGACATATGCGATCCACAGATTCTGTTTTTTATTATATGGCAATTACCACGACTTCTTGGGAAATACAGAGATTTTTTTCGTTTCTTTCTGAATTCAGAGTTTCTCTTCTTTGAGGCTGCCAACCAAAGATAGAGAGTTCAGTTTACACTGCTGTTTAATCCATAGCTGGAGGTATGGCTAAAGAAATGGATTCATTTTTTCCTCATAAGCAGTTATGCGAAATTGAACGCCACATATGAGAACGGTGTTGAACACGATTCTTCAATTCCACTTCGCTGGTCATTAACTGATATAATCCTTTGTAATGAAAGTTTTATTGAAAATTTAAATTTTAAATTAATTGTGAAAGAAAGATAGCAGAAAAATAAACTAAGAGAGTGGGTGAGCGAAACAATTCAGAAAAGGAAGAAAAAGAAACTCTTCATCTTCCAAATGATGTTAAAATTGACACATGGTCACAATTAAGCTGGAGCCCCCACGCATGTACGTTAGTATAGTGATAGAAATTGTCCCATTTCATCGACACTTTTCCCATTTTGAGACATCTTAGGCATCAAGGATTTATCCTGACTCTTGCCCTTTGATTTAAATGGTGATGGCTCAGCTAATGGCGCCGGCCTGCTGGAACTGAATGTTTGTTAAATACGCTTCGGACACAAAAGGCTGCAACGAGTTAGCCACCCTGGGAATGACGATGAACTACATCCGCGTCCTGGGTAAGACGATAAATTACATCCGACAGCAAAACCTCACACTCTTTGAGTCCTGTCACTGGATCTGACCAACGCCTTTATCCACTGTGCTATGTGTCCTCAAGGACAGAACCCAAAGAGTATGAGTTCAATACCCGGTTAAGGCAATGGAGAACTTGGAGAGTGGAATTAACACGAGATATTTGATAATTGACATCCATTAAACATGGCACGTGGAACTAGAACAGTCTACCCCAGTGAGCGAAATAAAGGGTTCAGTTCGACATTCCAACCACCCGAAGAAGGCCGGAGCGTACAACGGCCGAAACGTTGTAATTAATATGGCGACAAAAATGAGGACAATAGTGCGAATAATGTAAATAGTGTACATAATACCTCATCTCAGAAATATAGACAGATACGTCTTCATTCATTTTTTTTTCAGGGAGTCAGTTTCTGGGTCACCATAGATAAGGGGTATGATATTGAAAGGCATGAAACCTCTAATGGACCATGGCTAAAAACATTAGTGATGATTGAAATTTCTGCCTGATATTGAAATTTCTTTTCTTGCTTGATTTTGAAATCTTCAATTCATAGTTCACATCTAGGGCTGTTCTTGGTGACAACCATGCATTTTGTTGTCTTACAATTAGGGGGCGTCCTGGGTATGAAGATAAACTATATCCAGCAAAAAGGTCTCTGATCAGGGAGGGTTGAGGAGTATGGAACCGACTCTTAATTGCTGTTGTCCCCAGGTCCACCCTGACACGGGATGGTAGCACCTGTTAAGGTCCCAGCTATGAGCAAATAGTTAACCCCCAAACTGGGGTTAAAACACTATGAAAGTGTACAAATATGTTTTAATACCTGCAATACATTTTTGAAAAAATTATTACCAGAGATACATTTTTGAAAAAAAAATTACCAGCAATAAAAATCTTGTCGGCATTACATAACTCTTGAGGTTGGTATGCCGTTAACGAAACAAAGCAAACCAAAAGCAACGACTTAAGAAGAAAGCAGGTAGATATTTTAATACAGGTACCTCAATGAGATCGTTAAAAAAAGAAAATAGCATGATGAAAAAGACGCCAAATTTGATGAAAACAAAATTTTATCCTTTAAATGTTTATATTATTATTAAGAGGAAAGATCAAAGTATTTTGGGGTATTTTTTACATTTTTAATCGTTTCTAGCAATCCGAAATTTTCTATATTTTTTTTGAGTCAGCAAAATTGACATACTAAATCATGTAAATTTTTTCCATTTGATAAACAAATGAAAACTTCAGTTTCAAATTCTTTTAAAAATCAATTATAATTTTTTCAAAATTTATTTTAAGAAAATTAGAAATTATAATGTTTATTTGAAATATTTTGAAACAAGCATTACTTAGTTTCTGCGCCGTAAAGAAGTAGTTTAAAAATAAAACAAAGCAGTTCATAACATTTCGCGTCACTTGACAGGTGTTGAGCGATGATTTCATCACGTATTGACAGCTTACGTGAGGAAAAGTTATCATACGGGAGGACAGAAGTGATATAATTATTTAGATTTAATTGAACAAATAATTTACCTCGTTATTTTTAAGGAAAACTTTCAGCGGTCTAACTTGTTTTTTGTACTTAGCTTTCAACTTTACGTTTACAATGCTTTATGGAAAATATATTATAAAAAATTAAAATAAGACTGTTGAGAGTAAGATTAAATTTCATAAGAAAGGTATCTAATTAATTTATAGGTACCTTTCTTATGAAATTTTATCAGAAGTGTACATAAAATACTATAATTTTATGTACATTTATTAAATTTTACTGTGTTATTTGTATTTCCATTCATTTTATTATTAATTTTCATATTTCATTTATGGAAAAATGTCATAACTGAGATTAATATAAAAATAAGATCATATAGATTTTATAAGATGATCCTAATACTTATAGGAACCTTTCTCAGTTGAAATTGAGAAGTCAAATTAATTTCTTCACACGCGTTTCGCAAAAATAAAGCCCCTAACTGCGGAGAACAATACTTAACTCAAATAACGCGACTTAATTGTATCCTTCTTGGTCTTCCGTACTTTTTAATTACAGCCATTTATAAACACAACATTACATTTCTTAATTAGTGCGGATCTTCTGATTGGTCGAAGCGATACAATTTACGTAAAAAATGATCTACCTCATAATGCCATTTACGAAACTGAATGCGGCTTTCAACTAATTTTATAATATTTTAACAACTTAAATGTAAAAATCTAAAATAATTAAAGTAATATCAAATAATTGTATTAAAAATTAATTTTTCATCGAAAAAGGTTTTTGCTTTCCGAAAATGTGGTCCATATTCATAAAAACAACTAAAAGCATATAAATGCATTTGAAATTAAACAATATCTTTGTTTTATTCAGTTTTGTATGTTACAATTCAGAGCTTTATTTTCAGGTAGGGTGGA
Source organism: Acanthosepion esculentum (assembly GCA_964036315.1). Lineage (NCBI taxonomy): Eukaryota > Metazoa > Mollusca > Cephalopoda > Sepiida > Sepiidae > Acanthosepion > Acanthosepion esculentum. The sequence goes on from OZ038494.1 coordinate 53,913,854, forward strand.
TCCAATTAAAAACAAAATATGATTTGCTTTCCTCAAAGCCTTGTGCCTTTTAACTAATATAAATACTAAACTGAACCATGTTTAATTTCTAGAGATTTTATAAAAATAGTTATGGGTTGGGGGGTAATAAATATAAAAGATATTTTTGCCATGACTTAAAAAAAAACATATTTATAATACTTTTCATCATTTGTGAATTGTTTCTGAAAGTTTCATTAATATTCGACAATATCTTTTTATTTTTGCAAGATTTTCCAAATTAAAGTCTGTCATAGAAAAAAACGTGCTAAAAATTGTTACTAGTTCCGGTGATACAAAGAGAAACAACAATTTTTTTAATCAAAATTTAGAATGTCCTTCAAAGAAGGAAAAAATTTTTTTAAATAATTTAAAAATACTTTGGTCATCCGTCTTAATAATAACATAAACATTTAGACGATAAAATTTTGTTTTCGTCAAGTTTGGCGTCTTTTTCATCATGCTATTCTCATTTTTAGCGATCTCCTGGAGGTACCTATGTTAATAAAACCGAATTGTTTTGTAGATTGTCTGGAAAGGGATGTTTGATAAGTGTAATCCATTGTTAATAATTTATAATATTCAAGTTAGGATTGAATGTGGTACGGAATCCGACAGCATGATAAGATAAAATACAAATAGGAAACGTGTATTAATTTGACATGTTTCACTTTTATTAAAGCTTCATCAGCGACTGAGTTATGAAGAAAAAAAGAGGAAAGAAATTCTGTTAAATTTTACTTTTGTATTGTTTAACTTTCATTGGTCAATCATGTTTCACGTGACTCATTTCAACCAACGTTAATATAATTTTCGGCGTTCCGAATTCAGGGAGAAATGACGCGTTCATCCAAAGTGTCAACAAATTAACAGATTCTTATTTGTTCTTTATCTTAACTTTGTTCTTTATCTTATCAATATTCGATATCAAAAATATTGGCCTTGTACCAATTTCGTCTAATCTTAGCAAGTATCCGCTGCCTACCTCCTTTCAGCAATTAAAAAGATACTTTCAAAAGTCATAGTGTCGTTGTCCCTGGACACCACGATGTGATGTAATGGTTAACGAGCTTGTCTCGCTAGTACAATTACCACTGAATAGTGAGTTTGATTCTCACTATGTGTTCCATACATTCGGCCTTGTTCTACATTTAATCTACGCTTAGAAAATCACTATGATGAAGTTGTTTCCGAATCTGGTTGCCTAGGTGTTACGACAATTAGTGCATCGAAAAAGAATTTGGCGGGCCGAATTCGATTTTCAGCCGAGCGCGCGATCTTCACTTTCACACAAATGCATCCAGTTTTTTTTTTTAGTTAAATAGCAAGACCGGCTTGGATTTTTAGCCCTGTGTGGCAGCCAGTCTAGGAGAATTTTGGTAGGCTAATGCCCAGATAGTTCTTCAGTTTTTATTCTTATTAATCGAATGTTGGATAATTTCATATCCGCATGTCGAGAATATGTCGACTTTGAAAAAAATCACAATGACTAAAATTCTTAAGTCAAGTGATTTGCGCAAAAATAGCATATGTGTGTTTTTTAATTAATTCGCCCCAAGTAAAGCAACAATGTCAACAAGAAAAAAGGAGCAAGCGGAAGTGAAAATACTTTAGCAGAAAGCGGAAACCAAATCCTAAACAGAAAACCATGAACACACCTCTGATCCTGTTCAAAAGACAGGGGAGCAGCGCGATAGGTGAATATGTGTGACTTCCTGTCAAATTAAGTAAAATAAATTGTATAAATTCGTAAAATAATGATTACTGTTTAAACAAAATACAACTCCTGCTTTAAAATTTCAATTCTCTGCTCCAATTAGGGTAACCTTAAACCAGACGAACTTATTAAGGACAATCCAACCAACGTCTTTCTTCTTCAATCAGATTTCATCTAGTATTTCAAATCAAATATTCGACGGCCATATTTTTCCCTGTCAAGAATCAAAGTTACTCAGTTCACGAAAATACTAACAAACGAATACCTACTCATAATAGATATAGGCTACACCGATGGTTTTATGTGCAAATCGCATTTACGATCTACTTTTCTATAACAAATTCAAAGAGGAAAATATAAGAAGAGATTTTAAAGAGAGACGAACGAGACACACCCAGTAACACAGAAACACACACACATACATACATATATATATATATATATATATATATATATATATATATATATATATATATATATATATATATATATATGAGTAGTTATAAGAATGGATAAAAAAGGAAATAATCAATTTAAAAATGAAGAAAATTTTAAAAGTAAGGTTAGTACCAAATATATAACCAATCTCTTCCCTCTCCTCACTATCTTGCACAAACAAAAATTGAATAAGTAAAATCATAAATAAATATGAAAAAAAATTACGCTGGGTAAAATATGAAACTATATAAGTAAAAGTTTCATCTAAACAAGAATTTATAATATATACATATATATATATATATATTATATATATATATATATACATATATAAATGTATATATATATATAAATAAATAAATATATATATGCATATATATATATATATATATATATATATATATTATATATATATATATATATATATACATATATATATGTATATATATATATAAATATATATATATATATAAATATATATATGTATGTATATGAGTATGTATGCATAGCGGAGGATGGTAGGGGAATGAGATTACGGATTAGTGTAAGAAAGAGTCATACATGCTGAGATGGACAACAAGGAATATAAAAATTTACGCGTATGCACAACTGATAATACCTGTAAATGCGGAGAAATTTAGAGGGGGAAATGCACGCAGGCGTAGTATTGTACGGGACTGTATAAGTTTAAAATGTGCATTGTGTTTTGTCATTCTCTCAGGGACTAGCAATTGGTTTTTACTCAAGTTTGATATTCATGCATAAAAACCTGGAAGATCAGAAACATTTTCATTGATCTACTTATATGTGCATTGAGTAGTGGGGTTGCATGTATGTGTGTGTGTACATATATACACCTGCAATGCTTACAGAAGTTTACACATTTATTAGTTCGGTGAATGTATATATAGATATACGGTGAATATACATACATACATACATATACATACATATACACATATATATATATATGCACATTTCATTAAAAACGATGGACAAGGTGTTTTTATTTAGTATTTTTATAAAAAAAAACTAAATAAAAGCACCTTGTCAGCCGTTTTTAATGAAATGTGCATGAAAGAAGGATTGCTGCCTAAATACACAAATTACCAATTTGATGTATTTATATTTTCTTTTAGATTTATTCCTTCAATCTATCGCAGTCTGTTCATATCTATCTATCTTTCATAGTCTGATCATATCAATCTTAGTATGTTGATATATATATATATATATATATATATATATTTATATGTATATTTATCTATCATAGTCTGATCAGATCTATCATAGTATGTTCATATCTATCTATCTATCTATCTATCTATCTATCTATCTATCTATCTATCTATCTATCCAGATTTGTGATTAAATATTTCACCTTTAACTTTTTGAACATACACCATAATCAGCCAAAACATGACTTTAATCAGATGACGTCCTTCCAGAGGACGAAACTCGTTACTCGAGTTTTGTTATTTCATTTTGTCACTCATTTGCCTGTCATTGTTCAAATATATATCGCAAAGAATTAAAGCCTTAAACCGCTTTGAAAATGTCCACATGAATCTTATTAATTTCATCGTCAACAAGGAATTTTTAAGACGTTCTTATCTCCTTTAACTGCAAAGCTATTTAAAGTATGATCTATTTTTTACACCAAAGTCTTTGCCGTTACAAATGAAAATCTAAAAGAATTATTGTCAATCCAATTATCGACCAAATATTGTTGATCAGTTCAATATTTTTTTTTCGCAGATCTGACCAATTAGGTATTTGTACCTTCATCTGCTAAAATTATATTAACCGAAGATATGGATGTGGTATCTGCCGAGCGATCTGCCATGATGTGATTAAAAAAAGGGAAATTACACTGTCAGTTTAAAAGATCACTGAAAAGGCAAATTTGGTTTGTTTATTTTTGTTTTTTTTTAGCGGTATATCAACTCTTTGTGGGTCATTTAATGCCGAAATTTTATTTTCATGTGGATTTGATAATTTTTTTTTTAAATGTATGTTATTTTTTATGTTTGTTTTTTTTTTTACTATGAAAATGCATTGCTGGTATTTTTTTAAATTTGTTTTTTTACCATGAAAATATATTGCTGGTAATTTTTTCTAATGTATTTTTATATTTTCATTTTTTACCACAGTTTGGGTGTTCACTATTAGCCCATACCTAGGCCCCTAACAGGTGCTACTACCCTATATCAGGATGAACCTGGGAACAACACCAATTAAGAGGTGGTTCGACGTTCCTTAAATCAACCCTCGATCATAGGTCTTGCTGCAGGGTTAGTTTATCGTCATACCCAGGGTGAGAAAAGGCAACTGATTTTACAATTAGCAAAAGACGCTTAAAAAGAGAAGCTTCCTGATATCTTCTTCGATGCCGTGTCACTTCAAGAATTGAATCAAGGCTCTCCACAACTTCCTGTCCCTTTTAGTTCCTAGCAACGTTCGTCTGTTTACTTTCTCTCCTAATCCTTTTTCTGTAAACCATTTAAACAGCTCATTAGGTGAATCATTCGTTACTCTTCTTTATCCTTCTTTTCTTCTCTCTGTCCTATGAGTTTCATATTTTCCAAGCACTTTTTCTACATTATGCGCCCTATAAATGTCAGTTGTCTGTCTCTGGGGAAATACTTAAATTAATTGATACTTTCGTAAAAAGAAAAAGATTTTGTGAATAACTTTTAGAATACATTAGAACATCCTCTATCCACAAAATTTGTCAGAATCGAAAGATATATGTTTTATTATTTCAGAAGGAGGTCCGGCCCATAATACAGGGTGTCCATAAAGTTCGTGTGCACTTTAAAAAGTTTATAACTTTAAAGTGAACACGAACTTTATGGACACCCTGTATAAGTGCAGTGTAAAATTAATCCGACTTGTTTCAACGTTATCTGTTTTTTGCTTTTATTTAAACATGTCATGTTTGAAACTGTGCTTCCGTCATTGAAAACTGCCTGATAGTAATGTTTTCCGTTTTCCCAATTCACTCATACCCAATCTCAAGTGGAACTCGTACATACGATTCATTGCTAAGGATGCATGCGAAATGGTCGGCTCCCTGTACCGCTTCAGTAAATACCTAACTGTTCCTGCTATTATTTACCTTTACAAGAACCAGATCAGGCCAAAAATGGAGTACTGTCGTTACATTTGGGCCGGAGCTGCCCACACCTCACTTTTCAGTCCAAAAAGAGACTCCGAGTCTTTGTGGGTGACAAATTATTCTCCAGAGTCTGTCTATATTTCTGAGATGAGGTATTATGTACAGCATTTACATTAGTCGGACTATTGTCCTCATCTTTGTCGACATATTTGTCACAACGTTTCGGCCGTTGTACGCTCCGGCCTTCTTCAGGTGGTTGGAATTTCGACATCCATCAAACATGGCTCGTGGAACTAGAACAGTCTACCCCAGTGATCGAAATAAAGGGTTCGGTCCGAAATTCCAACCACCTGAAGAAGGCCGGAGCGTACAACGGCCGAAACGTTGTGACAAATATGTCGACAAAGATGAGGACAATAGTCCGACTAATGTAAATGCTGTAAATTATTCTCCATTCTTCAACCACTCTCCCGCAGGCGAGATATGACAAGCTTCTTACTGCTCTATCACTACTTCTATGAAAAGTGCTCGGACGAACTACATTCCCTGATCCAG
>OZ038494.1:53924702-53947202 GCA_964036315.1 Acanthosepion esculentum
TATATCAGTTTCTATCTATCTATCTATCCATCTATCTATATCAGTTTCTATCTATCTATCTATCTATCTATCTATCTATATCAGTTTCTATCTATCTATCTATCCATCTATCTATCTATCTATCTATCTATCTATCTATCTATATCAGTTTCTATCTATCTATCTGTATCTCTGTCAGAGATTCTTCATTTCTCTGTCATTTGTGTATCTGTCTATTTCAGTTTGTACTCTATCTATCTATCTATCTATATCAGTTTCTATCTATCTATCTATCTATCTATCTATATCAGTTTCTATCTATCTATCTATCTATATCAGTTTCTATCTATCTATCTATCTATCTATCTATCTGTATCTCTGTCAGAGTTTCTTCATTTCTCTGTCATTTGTGTATCTGTCTGTTTCAGTTTGTACTCATCTATCTATCTATCTATCTATCTATCTATCTATATCAGTTGCTATCTATCTATCTATATCAGTTTCTTTCTATCTATCTATATCAGTTTCTTTCTATCTATCTATCTATCTATCTATCTATCTATCTATCTATCTATATCAGTTTCTATCTATCTATCTATCTATCTATCTATCTATCTATCTATCTGTCTGTCTGTCTGTAACAGTTTCTTCACTTGCCTATGTGAAAGTATTTAGGACGTCTAAAAAAGTGTTCCACAATTGCCTCCAGAAGAGTGACTAGATCAGACTGTGCGCACTGTTTTTGTGTACATGCCCGACATTTGATATTCTCAACAAGAGAACTGAAGGTTACTCGTGGACAGCTGCTCTCCAATGACGACGGAATAAAAATGGCAACAGGCACGTGGCTAATAGAGCAGCTCAACATCCACGGCACAGATAAGAATCTGTTATGGAAAACTACATATTGCATTTACATAACATTCGTTTAAGTAACATTCGTACCACGATTCAGCCGAAGAGAGAAGTCGTGTGCGTTTGTGCAGAATACACATATACACCCCCACCTCATTACAAAAACCGCTAAAAAACATGAAAAACCTTTCTTAATAATGAAAACAGAAATCAAACCTTAATAAAAATGAATTATGAACACGGCCAGAACATTGTGGCCGTGTTCATAATTCATTTGGAAATTTAGAAATATGTCTACTTTAAGCAACTCAAATACCTATCACATACGCATTATTCTTTGCAGTAGCAATAAAATATATGGGCTCATGGTTAGAAAGTTTGCTTTGCGACCATTAGACACGGGTTCAAATCTCATCATGGTCGATAAGTTAGGAGGTCACTTCTTAATGTTATCGGCTTGTAGAGTCGATCCAGGGTACGATATTTTAGAGAAGTGTCTTGACGCAAGCCTTATATGTAGTTAGAATTTTTTGTCGATGATTGTGCTTGCAGGATGTTACCAGTCATCGTGACTCAGGGTTTGAGCGCACAGGCTTTGTTGTAACTATTGATCACACCTGATGATGCGCGCTCTCCCTGAAAATAAATAACTATATTTCGCTCAGCATAATTTCAGCATAAGCCACAAGTGGGTTCTTTGGATGCAGAGGAAACACAAATATGCCTGAGTAGGCATCTGCAAGAAGGATTGGCTAGACGCCCTATCAGACAGGTTTACTTGGAGAGGCGCGGCCAGCTATTATATTATAACAAAATGAACCTTGGAAAATAGATAACAGCTTGGGTGAAAGCGCACCGAACTAACAAATATATTTACGCTTATTAAATCCGGAAAAAATCACTTGTACGCATTACATTATAATAAAAAAAAGAGTGACCTTGTCAGTCCTGTAAAATAAACATGTATTAAAGAAGTGTGTGTGTATGTGTGTAAAAATTCAGTAAGTATATATCTGCACGGTGGAGTAATGGACAGCGGCGCGGAAGGAGGAATCGCAGAGCCGAGATCGAATTCCAGTCGAATCCATTACATTCACTTACGTGCTAATACACTTGTGAAAGGCATGAATCCTCTTCTTCTCACCCCACCTTGGATAGCAACTGGTCTACCGCAGAAAGAAATGGCAACCTACTGCGGGAAAACATCTGCCTCGTCTGTTATGTATCAAAAGATACATGATCGCCTAAGCATGTATCACACATGGCACATAACTGACTGATATATCTGTAAAAAAACAGTGTGAAAAAAGGAAAACTTTTTGCTAAAGCGTTTCGTCCCTTGAGCGACTCTTATTTTCCTTTTGGTCTTTATCCAACCCCTCACCTTACACACACACACACACACACACACACACACACACACACATACATATATATATATATATATATATATATATATATATATATATATATTGTTATGGGAACTTACCTATAACGATAATGGACTATTCCTGACTCTATAAAAACTGCGCCTCTCTGAGAGAGAAGGGTGGAACGAGTCGAGACGCAGTCTCCGACTGTACGCGACTCCTGCCGAACTCTCTGCTTTGGCAGAGAGGAACCTGGACGAGGCTTTGCCGAAGGGCAAAGTGTCGTCCGGGGTGGTAGACAAGCCGTGAACCCGTTTATACGGGTTCTTAAGGGGGTATTTTTGGCCGAGCTTACGGGCTCGGAGAAACCCACGTTAAACTAGGCCTTGTGCCGCATACTTTCCTCGTGGGGGGGACTGTTAAATATCGGAACGAGTCGAGACGTAACGAGTCAAGACAATATTAGTTCACTCTAAACCAGACTGACAGTTAATACTAACACCTTCAACTTCTTGTATTATATTTCTGTTGTAATATATCTTTGATATTCTTACTCTTGTGTTCGTGTTGTTCTTCCTTGGTCCTAACCTTGGATCATAACCGTGGTGCGAGGATATTGGACCATAACAGTGGCGACGAGGACTGTAGAAACAAACTTTACGCGGAGTCATCTAAAAGAAACGAAACTCTACGCAGAGAAATTCTAAAAAAGAATTTTTAAAAAACAAGTTCTACGAGGAGAATCTAAAATAAATCATTTACTATCAGTCGTCCATAACAGAGGCGACGTTGGTAGTGAGAAAAAAAAAAAAAACAAGTTATACGCGAACATAAAAAAAAGGAGAAAATTTTTCTTTTTGGACACCAACTTTACAAATTCTACACAGGAATTTTTTTTCTCGTACTAAGGTTCCACAACAACAGGCAACAAAGACCTGAAGTCTAAACTAAAAGAAAAATAATTACACATAATTACGGTAAATATGGAAGACTTTAAGGCAACCATATTGGAACTTATGAAAATACAATTTGAGCAGCAACAGAAAAACGAACAGAAGCATCTTGAAGTAAAAGAATTATTGCTACGGGTAATAACAAATAAAAAAAAAATTCCGAAAATGAAACACTTCTCTCGTAAAATGCTATATGGAGCTCTATCGAAGACTTCACGTATGCACCGGACGAAGACAAAACCTTCGCAGCTTACTTCAGAAGGTACGAAGATTTATATGAGTTTGACTGCGGGAATTGGTCAGACGCGAAAAAAGTACGTCTACAACTAAGAAGACTGGGGTCAAGCGAATACACTAAATTCGTACACTACATCCTACCGAGGGAAACACATGAGTTAACTTTCAAGGAAGCCTTAAAACTGTTAACAGAACTATTTAGCCCAAATACCTCACTATTCCACTAAAGATGGAACTGTCTGAATCTAACAAAAAAGGACAGCGAAGACTATATAACATTCGCTTCCATTGTAAACAAACACTGTGATGACTTTAAGTTATCTGAACTCAGCCCGGACAATTTTAAATGTTTAATATTCGTTCAAGGCCTGGTTTCGATTAAAGACGCGGAGATCAGACACAGAATTCTTACAAAACTTGAGAGTGAACCAGAATTGAAGCTACAAAAATTGGCTGAAGACTGTCAGCGATGTACAAGCATAAAGAAGGACTCGAAAGATATAGAAGAGTCTGGTATCGCTCGCATACGTAAAGTACAACGTCAAACATGTTTTCCCGCCTCAAAAACAAACCAAACCAATTTTCCCTCATCAAAAACAGGTCAAACAAATTTTTCTACTTCAAAAAGTCAATATCAGAAAAAAACATCCAGTCCATGCTATCGCTGTGGGACTTTGCATTGGTATAAAGATTGTCCATACCGCTTTAATACATGTCTGTCGTGCAAAAAATGGGTCATAAAAGTTCTCATTGTTGGACTAGGAAAGAAAGCAAAAGCAGAGTAAGCGTCACTAGGACTGACCAAGCGGACGAGACAAACATACGAAAATGCGTGCAAGTAGAATGTTAAACAGAAAAGTCAGACTACAATTGGATTCCGGATCGGCTTTAACTATTATTAACGTAAAAACATTGAAAAAATTGAACAAACCGACCATGTTGAGAACCGATAAAATTGCTAGGTCGGTAACTGGGAGAAAAATCAAATTTGAGGGAGAAGTTATTACAAATGTGACATTCAATGGAATGACCAAAAAATTAAAAATTTATGTGCTAAGAAATACAGAAAATTTATTTGGAACGGAACAGTTTTTCGTCGTGTGACAATGTTCTACTATATAACGAAAGGGTAGTAATTCTGAAAACACTACAAAGGCGAATCCTAAAGGACTTCCATATGGGCTATCCAGGAAATAAAAGAATTAAATCGTTAATGCGAAGTTACGTATATTGGCAAAACATGGATCAAGACATTACACATATGGTGGGAAAATGCAAAGGTTGTTCCTTAGCAGCAAACCACCGCCGATCATCCATAAGCCATGACCAGAGACAAATCGACCGTGGTCAAGAACCCATGTAGACTTCGCAGGTCCAATAGATGGTTTCTACTATTTGATCATAGTAGACAGTTATAGCAAATGGCCAGAAGTGTTTCGTTGCAGAAAACCTACTTCTGAAACTACCATAAATTGCCTCCACGAGCTGTTTGCTCGTTTCGGAGTGGTTGATTGTCCAGTCACCGATAATGGGACACAATTCACATCTGCGGACCTTCAAGAATTTTGTGAAACTTTTCAAGTTAAACATATCAATTCCCTGCCATATCACCCAAAATAAAACGGACAAGCGGAGAGATTTGTAGACACACTCAAAAGAGCGGTAAGGAAAGCATATGACGTGCCAACAGAAAAAGGCGTTGCAACAATTTTTACAAGTATATCGAATTACACTAAACAGTGCTACGCCATCGGCATTATCACCCGCGGAAGTAATGTTCGCCCGGAAAATCAGATCAGTATTTGACAAATTTCTACCAAAACAAACAAAACAAATACCAATGTCGTGCGTACCAAAAAGAAAATTCTACCCAGGAGAGAAAGTTTTTTTCAAAACGTATAAAAACAATACATCCTACTGCGAGCAAGGTAAATTGAGAAAAGAATCGGGAACATGGTTTACATAATACAGGGCCCGAAAGGCTCACAAAAAAACATGTAAATCAAATAAGAAAGAGGCTGTTAGATGATGCTAACGGTCCACCTCAGGAAGAAGTGATGGATACAATATTCAACATATTTGATATGCAAAGGCTGCAAACAATGTCTGAACCACGAAAATTGACCAGGAAAAGAAAAGTCACAGAGCCTTTGATAATAAATCCAAAGAGAAAACAATACTAAAGACCCCTGCGACGCAAAAGCTTTGGAAGGGGAGTGTTATGGGAACTTACCAATAACGATAATGGGCTCTTCCTGACTCTATAAATACTGCGCCTCTCTGAGAGAGAGAAGGGAGGAACGAGTCGAGACGCAGCCTCCGACTGTGCGCGACTCTTGTCGAACTCTCTGCTTTGGCAGAGAGGAACCCGGACGAGGCTTTGCCGCAGGGCAAAGTGTCGTCCAGGAAGGTAGACAGTCCCTGAACCCGTTTATACGGATTCTAATGGGCATATTTTTAGCCGAGCCTACGGGCTCGGAGAACCCACATTAAGCCGGCTTTGTGCCACATGCAACCCACGTGGGAGGGTTGTTAAATATAGGAACGAGTCGAGACCTAACGAGTCAAGACAATATTAGTTCACTCTAAACCAAACTGACAGTTAATACTCACACCTTCAACTTCTTGTATTATATTTCTGTTGTAATATATCTTTGTTATTTATTACTCTTGTGTTCGTGTTGTTCTTCCTTGGTCCTAACCTTAGATCATAAAAATATACTTTATGGTATGCTATATTTATGGGTAAATGTGTTCATTATCAGAGCTAGAGCCTAACCGTTGCCTCTCGGCGTTGACCTCTGTGTCAACTTAACTGTGCTGAAATGTCCTTCTGATAAACTACGGCAGAATTCTGTACATAATGACAACAATAATTAAACATTGGGAACGACACAGAAAAGTACATTTGTTAGAGAAATTAGTCATCATCGGACCTACGGAAGTGCTTGGCAATCTCGAGAGAGCAAAAATGTGACAAGGTTATTTCTAAGTACATTAATTGTTGTAGGAAGAGTACTGACGATTTTACAAGCATAAAATATTTTAAATCTCCGATACTAATCACCTATCTTCATAAGCATATAAATAATATCTGCACATGTATTTGAGTTTGTACACGGTCAAATATAAGTAACGCAAGTGGGTAGGGAGAATAAAATATGTTATCAGATGAACAGCGAACTGAAAACTGAATGTCCTCTTTTAAATCGGAACCGTATAGACTCAAGTCTGACATCAGTGTCTGCTCACAACAAATGAGATTACTACCATGATTGATTGAATCATATTGGCGACTCAGCATTTACTTCGCGAGAAGGAATAAAATGCAGGACTTTTTTTTCCATGCATATATATATATATATATATATATATATATATATATATACATATATACATACGTATATATATATATATATATATATATATATATGTACATTTATATATATATATATGTATATATATATATATATTTAATATTAGATATATAATATATATTATATATATATATATATATATATATATATTTATATATGTATATATAGAGATATAGATATGCGTATATATTTATGTATTTATTTATGCATATTAATAGATAACATTGTTTGTCAAATAGTTTGAATTACTGATTTTTCCATTTCTTATATAGAATTAGTTCATTTCTCATAATATATATATATATATATATATATATATATATATATATATATATATATATATATATATATATATATATATATATACACGTGTGTGTGCGTGTATGTACGTCATTTCTCTCCAAGCAAGACAAGGCAATAAATACACAACGTGTTACCGAGTGTGAAAGAATCTGCGGAAAAGAAAATTATTATTTAATAATGACACAAAAAAAACTTGTCCGTGAATATGAAAGGATCCAATTGAACATATATAAACAAAACTTGTCTAAATTATGCAATGAAACATGTCTCTCTCCTTCTCTCTCTCTCCATATATATATATATATATATATATATATATATATATATATGTGTGTGTGTGTGTGTGTGTACAATCACAAAAAAGTTGGGGGTTTAGTATGCAAAAAATGTACACAAAAAGGTTCGGTAATCTGGATTATTTTAATGAATTTTTCCGACAATTCTTTTTAAATTTGATTTGAGGCCATTTACTTATCAGTCAGTCGTAAATCCTTTTAATGTGTGAATACATAATAAATAAGTGAGAATTAATGTTACATAATTACGATGTCTAGAAAGGTTGACCAAGAAACACTTCCGAAAATGTCTGATGTCTGGTGATTTCGAGAAGTCAATCGTGCCGAGAATTTTTCTTCACCCCCGCCTCGTAGATAACCTCAACGATCCTGCAGATCTATTTTACACAGCAGATATATTTACGCACCAATGTCAATGCACTTTATTCCGTTCTAGCTGATAGTGGCGTGCACTGCATATTAGGCAGTAATCATTTATGTAGGATAAATAGCTTCAAAAATATCTGATGAATGAACACTTGCGTGCTTGATATGCCTGCAACTGTGTGCAAACGCAACAGAATTAAGTGTGCATATTTGGTAAGAAAGAAGAATGGCCGACTGCGTTGATATGCAGTTCATTCATGTATGTAGCCGTCGAGTGCATTCTGTTAATGCAAGTCGTGCTCTGCATGCCCGCTTAAGATCGGCCTTTGATTTATTTTGTAACAAAGTAAAACATGTGCAGAACTCGTAACTCTTTAATTATGAGCATCGATCATTGAAAGTATGAAAATCGTTGATAGGAATGCAAAGAAAATAGCTGAATACTTAATTATAATGTAGTTTGAGCAATAGGCAAATACGGTGCACGCAGCTGACATTTAGTTGGGAGATAGGCACACTGTTTTTAAATCCATATTATAATCATATAAATGGCTCGGCTACAACAATAACTAAAGAAGCCAAATGCGAACACCAATGGATCAAGATAAAGCAAAAGATTTATAAGATATTTTTATCTATATTTATTTTCTCTACTTAAAGCCATCTGCTTGTATCTATGTCCATTTAATCTATTTATCTATCTACCTACATCTGTTTCAGTCTTAATTCTTTATTTCTTTCTTTCTGCTTTCTTTTCTTCTATCTATCTATCTATCTATCTATCTATCTATCTATCTATCTATCTATCTATCTTTTAACATCTGTTTCTTTCTGTTGACCTACCTACATATCTATCTACATTTGTTTCTATCGATCGGTCTATGTACAAATCTTTCTTTCGTTCTTTATTTCTTTCTCTCTCTCTCTCTCTCTCTCTCTCTATATATATATATATATATATATATATATATAGATAGATATAGATATATATATACATATATATATATAAAACGACATTATTTGTCTGCTCTTAATTCGTGTCTATTGATTTCTGTTTCTTGGTACAGCTATAAAGCTAAAGTAATTCATATCAGTTGTTAGATAGATATATTACGAGATAGATAAATGAATATATATATATATATATATATATATATATATATATATATATATATATATATATATATATATCTATGTATATGTATATATATATATATATATATACATACATATGTATATATATATATATATATATATATATATATATATATATATATATATATATATGAAGAAATATAGTCTTAAAGTGTCCTATATTTATGGGATAAAGTGCTCAATATCAGAGATAGAGCGTGTGTAAATATAAAAGTGAACATAGAAGTCAACACTTAGCGGCATAGCCTCTAATTGTTGACTTCTATGTTCACTTTTATTTATATATATATATATATATATATATATATATATATATATATATATATATATATATATATATATATATATATATATAGTAACGATACAATATGGTAATCCGTATGGAAATTCCAGGAGTCTATATACCCAGGGAGAGCTCTATGTCAAAAGACAGAGCAAAATTATTATTAATTAAAGAATATCAAACGTCATAAAATCCCATAGGTAATAAATTTTATTTCATGAGAGCTCTAAAAACGCACCTCTCAATCTTCAAGACCTACAGACAAAACTTTTGTTTTCATATATATATATATATATATATATATATATATATATATATATATATATATATATATATATGGAGAGAGAGAGAGAGAGAGAGAGAGAGAGAGAGAGAGAGAGAGAAATACATAGGTAGATACATAGATAGACAGCAGAGTCAATTCTTTAATAAATTTAATAATGCCAAAAGGAAAACTTTTTTTAGCTGACCCGTTTTGTCCTATGAAGGAGTTTATTAAGGCTAAACTAATTTAAATTAAATTAAAAAAAGTTAAATTAAAAAATTTCTCCTATTTAAAATATATAAGAGAAACATTTTATTGATATAAAGCAAAATTCATGTATAACTATCACATTTGATGCGAATAATTATTGAAACAGAGGAATGATTAATGTATTTTTTTTATTATTATGAGGAAAAGGTCACGTTAATGCTTTTTTATCGCGCGGAAATATTTTTTATAGCAAAAACATTAATCGGTGTCAGATGATAATTTCTCTGTTGTTTTTTGTTTAAAAAAAACTGATGCTACAGAACATTTTTCCCACAAACGCATTTTTTCTTTGCTTCAAATTTACCAAGAACAAATGAAACATATTCTGTTTTCTCTTTATGCCACTATTTCACATTTGTTGTAGACGACTGATGTCGCCGAAAAGGAACCGCGAAACAATGAATAATGATTTCACCAGTCTGGTAGGGTCGCCTATCAATCCTTGTAGCTCAAGCAGATTTGACTTTGTTCAACACCCACCGAGCCTACGTGTCGTTTATACTGCAACTACATTAACCAGACGTTAGTAATAGTTCATTATATCAAATTGTACAAATGAAGAGTTCTCTTCATCAAGTATCCGTTCAAACCAGTTGATGACAGCATTGGTACCGATCCATTGCAAAAGTCCGAGGCAGTCTTTAAATTGTTTGTTGATTTTTTCAAGGAAAAACCTTGCTAATTCTCCCCATTTCAGGCCTGGTGGCGTTGATCAGTCTAATCCAGGGCTGGGTTCAGAAATCGGGCTTATGACCCTTGAGTATTATGTTGGATTATCATGAAATGTGCTACCTTTAAACCATAAAAGGACTGTCTATTTTCCAGCTGAGGACCATC
Organism: Acanthosepion esculentum; assembly: GCA_964036315.1. NCBI lineage: Eukaryota > Metazoa > Mollusca > Cephalopoda > Sepiida > Sepiidae > Acanthosepion > Acanthosepion esculentum. Next base: position 53,935,249 of record OZ038494.1, read on the forward strand.
ACCTGAGGAGAGACACACAGTGTCGAAACATGATTGCATTTATATAGTAGTTTATGACATGATTTTAAGCACTTTTTAAAAATATAATGTCTGGACGCTGGTACTAACCTACCTCACACTTGAATATATATTTAGCTCTTGAAAATATATTTCAATGGAGGCCTGTTGAAAGATAGGCTGATTCTATAAACAACAGCCACCTGCGCTAATGCAAAGCTCTTCAGTAAAATAAATTGGAGCCCTCTGACTGATTGACGTTTGTTTACATTCATAAAAAACAACACGCTAGAATTAGCTTGGTCTCTGCCAAGTGAAGGGAGCTCAGTGGTAGGAACTCTAACTGACACCAAATCGGTCGGGTTTCGGTCCTGGCTTAAGGCATTCTGATGTCTAGTCGCACTTAGGAGCTGTGAAACAGTATTCCCTGCGGATGACGATATAAGCATATATATAAATATATATACCGTTGTGGAGGAGAACAAATATTCGTTAGCATGCACATTTTTTATTTATTGTATTTCCATCTAATGAATGAACATAATTTTCGTATAATTAACTGTACACAGATGCATAATAACTACATATGCATAGAAAAAAATAAATCCCATTTATCCATTTTAATAAGTGAAAAAAGTATACGTATAATAAATGTCTAGTCGCACTTAGGAGCTGTGAAACAGTATTCCCTGCGGATGACGATATAAACATATATATAAATATATATACAGTTGTGGAGGAGAACAAATATTCGTAAGCAGACAATTTTTTTATTTATTGTATTTCCATCTAATGAATGAACATAATTTTCGTATAATTAACTGTACACAGATGCATAATAACTAAATATGCATAGAAAAAAATAAATCTCATTTATCCATTTTAATAAGTGAAAAAAGTATACGTATAATACAAAAAGAATACATAATCTTCGTTTAATACTTTGTAAAATAGCCATTATTCACTTCTGCGGCAACCAACATTTTCTTCTTGTTCTCAATTAATGGTTTGCAAATTTTAGTTGGTATTTTCTCCCATTCTTCTTCGCATATGGTCTTCACATCCGGGATGTTTGTTGAAGCTCTCGATTGGATTTGAATTTTCAAATAACGTCAAAGATTTTCGACTGGGTTTAAATCTGGGGACTGATTTAGCCATTTCAGGATATTTACATTATTTTCAGCAAGCCATTTCTTCGTAGATTTTGCAGTGTGCTTTGGATCATTATCTTGTCGGAAGATCCAGACAGGATGAAGTTCAAGATTTTCAACCGAAACCATTAAATTTGCTTCCAAAATATTTTGATATGTTGCAGTATTCATTCTACCATCTTTTACTGATATGTTGCCAGTACCTTTTGAAGACAAAACATCCCCAAACCATGATTCTGCCACCACCAAATTTCACTGTTGGAACTGTGTTCGTTTGTTTGAAGGTATCGCCACCTTTTCTCCATACATGATTTCTAGAATAACTTCCAAACAATTCCATTTTGGTTCGTCTGTCCATTATGCTCTTTCCCAATACGATTTTTCCTTATCCTTATGTTCACGAACGAATTTCAACCTGGCATCTCTGTGTTTCTTCAATAGCAGTGACGTTTTACGAATAGTTGTCCCCCCCCATTGTATATATATATATATATATATGTGTGTGTGTGTGTGTGTGTGTGTGTGTGTGTGTGTGTGTGTGTTTGCCAAACAGAAAATATAATAGTAAAGAGCGGAGATTTGTTTTATTCAAACATAAAATAACCAATTTGTTAGTCATTGTTCTTGCTAACAAGAAGCAGTCTTGTTAGCCAACGCTGATGCCAAGCGTATCGCATTCAATTCACGCGAATTTGGCATTCAAATCCTCCGCCCAGCAAATGCGAAAACTTTTCAGAACCTGTACAATTCATTTTGGCCGTAGCGGACCTTTTTGAATCTGAAATGATTTGTGCAAATGTCTCTTGTGCGCGAAATTAAATTTTCCTCAGCGTCAATGCAATATAAATTTTCGCCGACTCGGCAGGCCGGTGTCAACAAACACTGACCACCAACGCAATGAATCTAATTGTTATGAATAAAATATCATTTGACCATTGATTTCATCAGCGAGTCAAAATCTTTTGCCAATAAACAGACTCGTGACGTTTCATGCATAATTTTAAATCGATTGCCGCCGACAGACGAATGAAACGCAGGAAAGTAGTAAGATAATCCTATTATAATGAATTGCAGAAGTAATCTATATATATATATATATATATATATATTATGAAAGAAGAGCTGATTGTTTGTCCGTCACATACCGTTTGCGTGTGACTTTGCATGCGTATGCGTATGACTAATATGTGAATGTGATATTCAATTTATACATGCACAGTTGAACGCGCACGCAATTTAAGCTTGAAATAAGATATTGAATAACACATTCCATCTCACTCAGTCTGAACAACTGCTACCTTGGGCTGAGTAATAAAATTATACTTTTTAACTCTAACAAAATAATAATCATTAGACTTTATTGATATTTTCGTAAATTATTCGGTAATAAATAGCATTGTTTTGAAAGTTTGTTTTGTTTTTTAATTGTTTTAAAATTTTTAATTTTATTTTCGTTTTTGGTGGACCGTTTGTCTTTATAAAAGGCTCGTATTGATATTTGAATGTTAAATCACGTGCATTGTGCGGATAATAATAATAATAATAATAATAATAATAATAATAATAATAATAATAGTAGTAGTAGTAGTAGTAGTAGTAGTAGTAGTAGTAGTAGTAGTAGTAGTAGTAGTAGTTTGATTTCTGTTGTATGCACACTTCCTTCCGGATCCCAACTAGAACCTAAGGTCAGCAATGGTATCATTTTTGTACTTCACCCCTCAAAAAAAAAAGAACACCTAAGAATACAGGCTTTTTACATAGATAAAGCTCTTCGTAATTTGTGGGCTGTCCTTGTGCGCACAATTTTTGTATTTCTTTGGGGTATGGAACATTTTCCAGTCAATCTGACGGTGCCAAATACAACTGGATTATTGATGACTATATTTTTTAGATTTCCAATTCAAGATCCTTATATTATGATACCTTTTGAAGATCTTTAAATGCACAATACGACCTCGAGGGACTGCATATTCCGTTTTTTGTGGTCTTTAATCACGATGTCTGGGCGATTAGCTTTGATTGTTCTGTCTGTGTGTATTGACAAGTCCTATAACATTGTTAGCCGGGTTTGGTTAGTTTTCCTGCCAATTTCTTGCCTTTTTCGAGTGTAGATATTGGCCCACGCTCCGATGCTGAGTTTTATATTCAGTGAGTGCTAACACCGTGCAACCTGATACAAGATGGTCAACTGTTTTTAGATATTTATCACAGAATCTGCATTTCGATTTAACACAATATTTCAGTATTTGTGCTTGGTAATTTCTAGTTAGTAAGCATTGGTCCTGTATAGCAAGAATAAAAACCTTCGATTTCAGTTTTAACGCTGCACTACGTAAACATTGGTAGATTTGTAGTTTGTCTATACCAGCACGGGCAGAGTATTTGACCATGAAGAGGCTTATCTTGCCTTCGCATTTGTGCCATTGTAGTTCTTTTTTGTTTTAGTTTCAGGTTCTTTGCCGCTGCAAAGGTGTATTATGGTTTACCTGCACTTCTACAGCCACTCGAAATACCTTTTGAATTTGTTGGTTTCGTTTATTACTGAATGATGTTTCTTTATTATTATCATTATTATTATTATTATTATTATTATTATTATTATTATTATTATTATTGAGAGTAAAAGCGGTACATCAACAAACTAGTAATCTAGTTTACAAATATACGAAGCTAAATATACTATCCACAGTAGAATAAGGGTATACCAAGCACATGCATCACAGCCAAATGTACGAAATATCTTTGCCGGTTTCCATAAAGTAGCACAGAATATTACAGGAACCCAGTTAGTTTAGACGACCTTTAACTGATTGTGTTAACAAATATCTAGATGTGACCCCTAAGTTGCTTTGGGTATCTCATGTTTCCAACTTAAAAAAGATAATACTCTGTTAATCCGGCTGTGTTGGTCCGGCATTACGCCCGCCTATGAACAGCGGTGTACAGTGTGTCAACCTCTAGTAGACATGCCCAACTGGTTAAGGGCAAGAAACTGACATACAAATCTATTGCAGTGATATCCTTTCCACTTTCTTCAGAACATTGGCTGACCCGAGTAAAGCTGTTTCCCGCGCACTACTAAAGATGCCAGGTATTCCCAGAATGCCTTGCGAGGCAGAAAGCTTCCTGGAAACTTGGGTTGATGCTCGGTATATTTCTTTGAATTGCCTTCACGCCTTGGCACTTCGGTTTTTTCACCGGTTCCGTCTTTCACGATGTTCTTATTCCCAGATAACACAACGTCTATCAAGATATATTTATGACGTCTTCTGTGCACACGTGGGACATCAAGGCGATTGCTTTCCAAGCACTTGTCAGTCAAGATGGTCATACCAGACATGAGTGTTACCTGTTTATTATTATTATTAATATTTCCAGTTTTCCAGATTTGTTTGATTCAATACTTTAACCTCTTTTTATCAGAGGTATGAGGTAAACGAATATTTCTCTAATAAAGTTAAGGACAATACCGGGGGATTTTCCGTGTAAGTCGGAACTTCTCGGCGATTTCCCGTGAATAAACACTTACGTCACTCACCTGAGCTAATGCAATAGTAAAGTAATAATCCAGTATATGATAAGATATTTCTATGACATGTTAACATAATTAGAACTTGAAAAAAAATACACGGAGGATATAAATACAATGCATATAATGAAATGAAGTGAAAATAATACATAAAAATGAGATGGAATTGTTCTAAGCTGCTTATGTATTTATTGCCAGTGATGTCATTCGCTCTCGGTAGATGAGATGACGAAGTATAAGATCTTGTCTCTCATGCAAGGAATCAGCAGCAAATCTGGGGAAGAAAGAAAAACAAGAAAATGTCCCTATCTCTTACAGTGAAACTCATTATGTTTATTCATACGTACGTGTTTTAAAGCAACACAAAATGCAACAACGACCTGGCGCTGTCTTCTTCGCCTTGGCGATGGATGTACGGTTAATCATGCGCTTCCAGAACAAGTGTCTTATCCAAATTAAACACTTGTCCAGCACAGTAATCCCCTCCCTAATTATCTCAACCAAGAGATATTGTGTCGTAACCACGAATCCTCGTAAGTCAAAATTGTCGGATGGATGGCTGTACGAGAGGAGGGATCCTTAGCTAAGGGAGAAAAACTGCTAAAAATGCGAGATACGAATTGTGGCGAAGCGCGATCGCATATGTCCCGAGGGGAAACGGTAAACGGAAGAAGAAGAACCTATTTGCGGAATGAAAACGGATTTTGTGTTTAGTCAGAATATATTGGAACATTTCGATACAATCAAACAGCGACCTATTTGCTGGAGAGTTCTTGCTTTATCGTCGTTATATGTTAGCAGACTATTGGAAATAAATATATGATTTTTTTTTATTATAGGCCTATCTGTTGAGGTGTAAGTGCAACAGAGGAAATTGTAAAATGGTATCTTGCTTCAATTGAAATGGATCGAAAGGAGGAAGAATTCGAAAAATTAATAGCGCCGTTTTTTTTCTATGGCTGTATCACTCAAAACAGTTCTCGTCTATGTCTTTTGACGAAAAGATTATTTAGCAGGCTTCACCAGTCCAAGAAATCCTATCAGACACGAAACACTAGAAACGTTTGAAGGAAATATGAATTAACTAAAAACTTACTGCATTACATTGCGGGGGTTTCTTTTTTTCTGAGTACATAGACGATGAACATGTGGGTATTTCGACGTGCTGCAAACTTGTCTCGCTAGATCCATTACGACTGAGTAGTGAGTTCTATCCTCAGTAGGTGCCCCGCACTTTCGGCCTTGTGCCACATCTAAGCTACGCTTTGAACATCGTTTGAGGGTACTTCGGCGTGGTGTAATGGTTAGCAAGCTTGTCTCGCTAGATCAATTAAAGACTGAGTGGTGAACTCGATCCTCACTGGGTTATCCCACCTTTCAGCCTGGTGCCACATCTAAGCTACACTGAGTAAATCGCTGGGCCCTTCGACGTGGTGTAATTGTTACCAAGTTTGTTTCGCTAGATCCATTACGACTGAGTGGTGAGTTCAATAATCACTGGATGCTCCACACCTTCGGACTTGTGTCACATCTAAGTTACGCTCAGAAAATCGCCACTGGATATTTCGAAGTGGTATAAACTTTAGCAAGGTTGTCTCGCTAGATCAATTACGACGGAATAGTGAGTTCAATCCTTTCCATTCTCTTCCTTTTTGTATCATATTTAAGTTACGCCTAGAAAATCATTTTGGACACTTCGACGTGGTGTCTTAGTAAGCAAACTTGTCTCGCTAGATCATTTAAGACTGAACAGTGAGATCAATTCTCACTGGGATCCTCATATTTTTCGCCTTCTACCACATCTAAGCTACGCTTAGAAATCACCATAGACGATGAACAGGAGTACAATCTGAAATAGGGAGGGGCTTTCTGAGGTTTTCTTAACGTGTAATCTTTTTAATCATTCCGGATATATAGTTATTTTTTATTATTACGGTTGTTTGTTTTTTAACCTAGTATTATATATTTTAAAAATAAACTTCATACTAGATAGTAGGTTGCTAGTCGTTGACTGAAACAGAAAATCTTTATATACATTTGGCGACGTTACCAGTATCCTCACAACTCATACATCGCCGTAGACTGGGCAAACTTGATTTTTTTTTTCAACGAAGATTTATTCCATTCATAATTAATTCTCGTATTTTTTAACATGTTCCAAATACTCATGATATCATAGGAACGACCTTAATCTTTATTTTCCACAGTTCTGTTATTATCTGAAGTCCTTCTCGTAACTCTCCACAACTTTGTCCCCCTTGTATCTGTAGACAACGTAGGACTATTTACCACCACTGTACAATTTCTGCCATCCATTCCCCAAATCTCGTTACGTATGTTAATTTCTGTTTTCCTTCTACCCCTACTTCAGTTCTTCCTGCGAGTATTACTTTTTCGGAGCCGTCCTTCCTCATAACATCACCCAGAAAACATAACTGTCTCTTTCCCGTTTTTACGTAAGGACGTTTTTCTAGTTCCCATTTCCTTCATAACTTCTTCGTTGCTCACATGTTCCGGCCATGTCATTCTCAGCATCCTTCTGTAGAACCATATCTCTATCACGTCGAATCTCTTCATAATCTATAAGTGGGTGGAGATCAATGAAACATATTTTGATATTTAGTTTTTCTACGGTTCGGAATTTTTTAAATAATTTCCAGGAAGAATTTGAACATAATTTGTCCAGAGTTTTATAATTGTTTTCGGTTTTAATGAGGCATTATCAAATATTTTTGTTACGTCATTAAATGTTTTTTTAAAGAAACCGTCTTTTAGAATTTCCTTTAACAGTGAAACTACTTTGTCGGTAGTGATTTTCCAGGAGTAGCTTAGACGTGGCAAAAAGGGCGAAAGTATCGAACTCACTAATCAGTCGTAATTGTTCTAGCGAGACAAGCTTACTAACCATTACACCGCTTCGAGGTGTCCAAGCCTTTATCGATATAAACACAATTCTATCGTGTGCATTTTTTTTATTGACTAATATTTTCATAAACTAGTATAAGAGAAAAAGAAACTAAACATAAAATACACTGCGCTAGAAGTATTTTCGACCAACATCGCAAATCACAACAAAACCGAACCCTTAACCTGAAAACAAGAGTCATATACTTAAATACAGTGTAACCCGGATATAAGAGAAGCCGCAGAAGGGGTCTCTTATATCCGGGTTTCTCTTATATCCGGGTTTGGTCTATTATATATAAATTAACACAGGCTCTAATTTGGGACCAGAGAAAATCTCTCTTATATCTGGGTTTCTCTTATATCCGGGTCGCTTATATCCGGGTTACACTGTAACGTCGTCAGATCGACTTTCATGTAAATGTTATGCATGGCGATCAAAATGTTCAGAAATAACTATCACCAGTATCCAACAGCTTTCACAGATCAATTGTTGAAAATGGCTTTGAGCGAGTGAACCCTATGTCTTGGAAAAGACTTCGCTCCTTCGGACTGTCTGAACTGGCGCTGCAGAATCACAAACTAACAGATCTACAATTAGCTTTTGTCATGCAGAGCGTTAAAATATATCTAAACTGTCAATGTATATAACCACATTGTAAGAATAATGCTTAAAAATGTCTTTGAGGGAGTGTGGGTCTTGGCGAAGAACAGCCATGTAGCATTAGTTGGAAACATTTCTGTATAATTTTTGAACGGCCGTTACTGTATTGTAGTCAACTGTAGCACATCTTGATAACTTTATGAAAAAAGGACTAATGATAAATCCAGCCGAGGAGTCGAGAGACTGAAACAATGATAATTAGGTGCTTGGAAATAGAGAATAATTATCTTGTTTTCTCGAGTTTCCAGTTGCCCATCACAGGCATTACTATATCGGTGTTATACTAACATCTTAACACAACAGAAAGAATGGCCTGAGTCGCTGAACTAAATGAATTACAAATAAGCATTGTACTCAAAAAGATTTTATATACTGATACCATAAATTAAGTACACATATGCATATCCCTGTCACACTATCTGACCCACCAAGAAAAAAAACACATGAATGAAAAAAGCAGGGTGAATGAGTGAAAATCAAGAGGGTCATACTTGAAATATTTACCGAGGGGATAACGGGCAGGCCCGTGGTGTCTTTTGTGTTCTTTCTAGGACCAAATGGCTTCTACTCGTTCGCGTAACCGCCGCGTGCAATGACGTCTTGATTTCTCCTGGTATACTCAGCAATTACTTTTCGTCGCCCCAGAAAATAACGTCATACAACGACCGTCACGTGACCCTACGTGAATTCGTTCTGCTCAAAGATAGATAGTCACCCTTTGCATCCCTACAAAGAGAAGAATAACGTCTCGCTTAGCAGAAGTGAAAGCAAGAGCGAATGTTGCAATTAATAAAGGTACAGATTCGCAAAGTAGTCCGGGGTATGACGATAAACTACATCCGGCAGCAAGGCCTCTGTTTAGGAGATTGGATTGGGGTGCTAGCATGTGTTTGGTTTCGGCTGTGGGCAAATAGTGTCCCCCAAACAAAAACAAAACATTATGATAGTATGAAAATACATTTTTATATAAAAAAAGGACCAATAAAACATATTTATAGTGACATTTCCAACAATACCTATTTAGAGTACATATATAGTTGAAGCTATAAAATTGTGTTCAGAATAGATTTCGGCATTAATGTTATGGTCCAGGTTCCTTGTACCACGGTGATGGTCCAAGGTAGAACCAATGAAGAATAACTCGAACACAGGTATGGATTAACACAGATATATTACAAACAGAATAGGTACAAAAGAAGTAGAAGTGTTAGTAATAACAATCAGGTTAGGTTAGAGAGAACTATGTTGTCTTGACCAGTATCACTATTCCAGTGTCTTACAGTAATCGTCTGACGCGACTCTGTCTCTGACGATGTTCAGCAACACGCCCACGTGTGTCGAATGTGACACAAGGCCGGTTTAATGTGGGCTCACTGAGCCTGTAGGCTCGACCAAAAAATGTCCGTAGAACCCGTATAAACGGGATCGGGTTGGTCAACCTCCCCGAACGAGGCTCTGCTTTTCGGTGGAGCCTCGTCCGGGTTCCTCTCTGCCCAGAGGCATAGAGTTCGACCGTCTACCCGAGTCGTCCAAAAAGGACAGACGCACACGATGTTCAGCAACACGCCCACGTGTGTCGAATGTAGCACAAGGCCGGTTTAATGTGGGCTCACCGAGCCCGTAGGCTCGGCCAAAAAATGCCCGTAGAACCCGTATAAACGGGATCGGGTTGGTCAACCTCCCCGAACGAGGCTCTGCCCTTCGGCGGAGCCTCGTCCGGGTTCCTCCCTGCCCAAAGGCAGAGAGTTCCCCTCTGCCTAGAGGCAGAGAGTTCGACCTGCTAGCTGAGTCGTCCAAAAAAGACGGAACTCGCACTACTGCTTCCTCTTGAGGCGCAGTATTTATGGTGTACGGGATAGTCCATTACTATTATGGGTAAGTTCCCATAACAATTAAATAACCCATAGAGGTGTTGATATGCCGCTAAACAAAAATCAACCAAACAAACAACATGAAAGAACATTTTCATGAGATTAATCCTTATAATATCCTAAAATTTCTCAAAAATCAGGCTGCATTACAAAATGTAATTTCAACAAAACTACAGCATAAAACACACATTACCTCATCGATTAATTATATCCATACAAGCCTGTATTTGCACAAAAGCTTAGTTTCATCACCTATGTATTCAATTCTATAAGCAATATAACATATATCATATTTTTATTTAAAGCTCCGAAGAAAAGAAAATATTGGCATTAAATGACCCATGAGGAGTTGATGTGTCGTTAAACAAACAAATCAAATAAAATCAGATGCACAACGAATTATCTGGATGTTTTACGGGCCTATGTTTCTGTCGGTGGAATGATATGTACGTATGCAGTTTTAGAAGAATGCCCAATTTCGCTATGTACCCAGTATCTTTGTCATTAACATCAATTAACAGCGAGAATTTAAAAAAATACTTAATCAATTCAAATTGATCTAGATTATTGCTAATCCTGTTTTCCACCTTAAAAAAACTTACACAGCGCATTATTTTAAAGTGTTTGTCTATGTTTTTCTTGATTGCCGGTAAGGCCATAACATTGCGAAAATGTTACTAACAAGATTATTCTGAATGATGCAGAGGCATAATCTTCTTAAATATCTTGCACTGTGTAAAAGATTCACGCCTACAGGCTTAGCGTTTCGAATCACTGCCAAGTAAAGAAAAAAAAGTAGGAGATTAGACGATACGAAAACTATATCCCCGAAGAGAACGATAGCAAGCAACAATAAGAACAGATTCCAAATTATGCCTGAATTCCTCAGAAAAGGAGTTATCATTATCTCTATTGTTTACATTCAGACTAATATCCCCATCTTTGTTTTTATTATCACTTGATCGCCATCTGTTTGAATTTGTGGGGTGATGAGCTGTCAGTATCTATCTTGTTGACATTGGGACTAATGTCGTCGTGTTTGTTCATGTTATCACCTGATCGCTTTCTGTATGAATGTTTTGAATGAGGAGTTATCAGTATTCATATTGTTTACATTCAGACAAATATCCTCATCTTTGTTGTTATTATCACCTGATCGCCTCCTATTTTTTTGTTTTGTCAGCATGCGTACATATGTGTATACTAATTCCTTATAATAAGACAGTATATATATATATATATATATATATATATATATATATATATATATATATATATACTCTCTTATTATAAGGAATTAGTATACACATATATATACACATATATATACACACACACACACACATATATATATATATAGTATACATATATATATATAGTATACATATATATATACATATATATATATATACTATACATATATATACATATATATATATATAGTATACAAACATATATATATACACACACACATATATATATATATATATATATATATATACTGTCTTATTATAAGGAATTAGTATACACATATATACACATACACGCACACATACATACACATACACACAGACACACATACACACACTTCCTATGTTGTGTAGGGTTCGCGTGCGTGTCCGTGACCAGTTTTGTTTTTGTCATATATATATATATATATATATATATATATATATATATAGTTTTCGCTTGAGAGACTGTTTTGAAGCCAAAATGGCTGATTTTCTTAGTGGTTTGCTGATAGAAAGGGATTTAATGCAAGTAGTGCTCAATATCAGAGATAGAGCGTTAATATAATTAATATGAAGATGTTTTTTCACTTTACTAGGCAGTATTTC
>OZ038494.1:53952202-54004031 GCA_964036315.1 Acanthosepion esculentum
TCACATGTGGCACAAGGCTGAATATAATGTGGGGTTCACAAACCCGTAGGGTCGGCAAAAAAATCCCCGTAGACCCCGCATAAACGAGATCGCGTCTGTCTACCTTCACGGACGAAACTCTGCCCTTCAGCATAGCCTTTTTCGGGTTCCTCTCTTTCCGGAAGCAGAGAGTTTGACCAGCACAGCTGGAAAAGATTCCAGGTAGAATATTTAGCCACCCCACACGAGGGTTGCATGTGGCACAAGGTCGGGTTTAACGTGGGTTCTCCGAGCCCGTAGGCTCGGCCAAACAATGCCCGTAGAGCCCGCAAAACGGGATCGGGTTGGTCAACCTTCCCGAACGAGAGACTGCTCTTTGGCTGAGCTTCGTCCGAGTTCCTCACTTCTCAGAAGCAGAGAGTTCGACCATCCAGCCGAAAAGATTTCGGGTAGACAATATCTACTAGCCCTCCCACAAGGGTAGATGTGGCACAAGGCCGAGTTTTACGTGAGTGTTCCAAGCCCGTAGGCTCGGCCAAAAAATGCCCGTAGAACCCGTACAACGGGATCGGGTTGGTCAACCTCCCCGAACGAGACTCGTCCGGGTTCCTCTCTGCTCAAAATCAGAGAGTTCGACCACCGATCCGAAAAGATTTCGAGTAGACTCTGTAGTCCTTTGATTTACACATACTTATAGATAGTTACTAACTATGATGTAGTCACTCACGGGGTGGCAGGTTATTCCATTACATCAAATTCCTAAACAAAATAGTAAAGAAAATTGGGAAGAAAAGACTAATGATCAATTCTAAGAAATGTATAGTTGTTAGGAAGAGGAAACACAGACGGTGTGTTCCTTAGGAACAGAAGAAGCAGAATGTATGGTCTCTAGAAAGGAGAGAAACAGAATAAGAGGAAGGAGAGAATGCATGTCGTTAGTAATAGAAAAGATAGAATGTATTGTCGTTATGAAGAGGAAAAACAGAATGTATGGCCGTTAAGAAGATGAAAGATGTGTGGTTGTTAGGATGAGGAAAGTGAGAATCTATGATATTTAGGAAGGAGAAATACAGAATGTAAGGTCATTAGCGAGCGGAAAGACAATGTGCAGTCGTCAGGAAGAGAAAAGACGGAATGTATGGTCTTTAGGAAGAAAAAAGATAGAATGTATGGCAGTTAGGAAGAAAAAAGATAGAATGTATGGCTGTTGGGAAGAGCAAAGACACTGTCTATGTCTTATTTATTTTAAAACAATGCGTGAATGATCGGGCGTGTTTGTGAGTAGATACGCGGGAAAACAAGAATACCTGGGGCGTTCAAAATGAATCGCCATAACCCAGCTTTCTATATTGTTAGACTGGAAACTTGGCTTCAAGTATGAGCTGCCTTTTCGAGAATAAAATGATTGATTCGAACTAGCACTGCACTTAAATGGACACGCACGAAGCAAACAATAAAAAGGCATTCAGAATTATTTCAAAGAAACAAGGTGATCTAATAGTAGATGACGTTTTACTTTGGCGGCAAAGGCAATTTTATAACTTTGGCGGCGGGGGGGGATTTTACTCCCCACTGTATTCACCAGATATAATTTCGAATTGTTATGTTTCTTGTCTTTACAGAATTCACATATTTCCTGTCTCGATAGAGTTCAAAAAGCGTCTACGCGCCCTTGTGGGTGATGAATTATTTCCACCCAGAGACAAAACGTTGCAAGCCTCTAGCGACACTATTTCTATTACCATGGCGAATGTTCTGACAAGTTACACTTCTCAGTTCCACCAGCTGTAAACTACACATCTAAGACCTACCATGTCACATACACCGCAACAAACCTATTCCGTTCTCTTCATATTCCGTTGGCATGTGTTCTGATGAGCAACATTCCTTACTCCTACCAGCAACTGGAACACACCATGCCACGTACAGAAGTGTGAATCATCCCCATTCCTTTCGTAATCGATTAGTAAGAAGTACGTTTCACTTCAGCCTCTTCCCAGAACTGCTACTTTGTGCAATCGGCTTCCAAAAGTATGTTTTCCCCGATCACAACCACCTTAACCAAGTCTAGGGTTAACTGTTACCTTTATTACATATTATCATAAGCTGCGCCTATTAATGCTTACTCTTTACACTCAAACACTCGCTGTATCCATCTACCTCGAGTGCTTCTTCAGCCTTGAAAAGGGTAAATATTAGTAAAAAAAAAAAAAGAATTACATCTCCCGAAGAGACTGCTAAAGGCATATTTTGCATAGTTCAATTTTGAGAAATATTTTTTGAATAAAAAAATAGGAGTAAATATGCTCACCTATCGATCTGTCCATACTCCCCAAACCCTTCTCTTGAAAAGGAGTAGAGGCTCATCCCTTGTTTCTTGTTTAGGAAGTGGTTTCCGGTTCCTTCCCTATTTTCAGGCCTTAATAGTGGTGCTTTTATAAATTTCTTGATACACGTGGATGTTGGCAACGTTTCTTCGTACTGAGGATACCGGATTGGCAGTTTTCTGGTTGCTGTTCCCGACTGGTAATTAAGAGCCCGAGCTCTTGCGTGGTGTCTTGAGAGGCTGCTCTGATCAATAGTTGCATAATATCGTGGTTCTTGCAGTGACATTTTGCGCATGGAAAGGTGTCCCTGCGAACACAACCGGTGGGCAACCCCGAGGCCACACTATATTGTAGATTGCGCCATTTCCCTTCTGCACATGTTACATTTGATGACTGATTGCTACTAGTACCCTGGGCATTTTCCTTACCAATATAACACATCATGACTATAAACAACCAAGGATAAAACTCTAAACTAGCTCAACAAAAACACTTAAACGCCTTGATCTTTCCTTCTCCAACATTCGGGGTATTCGTACCAATTTCTACAGTGTGGTAATCGTTCCTCTTTGAAAAGTCTCTAGACATCTGAGCTCTCTGCGAAACTAACCTTAACTCTTCAATCTCTTCCTCTGATCTCTCGATTCCTGGCTACCTTCCTCTTCTTAGAAAGGACGCTAAAGTCCACATGCATAGCCAGGGTGTTTATGCCCGTGAACATGTCCCGCTGTCTAATGAACACTCTTGAATCTCCAAACCATTTTTACATGTGTCTCCGTCTCTCTCTATTAAACTCAGTAAGCTGCCTCTTCTTTCTTTACCATTCCTCTTCATCTCAATACTGTTGCGTGCTAGATAATATTTCTGATAATATAGATATGGTCATCTCCCTACACCCGTCTGCAAACATATTCGTGTTCGGTGATTTTAATGCCCGCAATACCAGGTGCTTTAAACACGCTGTTATTGACCTCGCTGACATCCAACCCCTTAACTTTTCACACATTTAATCACACATTTAATCACACACGCAAATGGTTGACTTCCCTACGGGTTTCTCCAGTGACACTGACTCATACGCTTCTCTTCTCGATCTCTTCTTTTTACCTTTATCACTGCCTCTTTTCATACGACGCAGCTCCGCCTTCTTGGCAATTCTGAACATGCGTTAGTGTCCGTAAACATCTCCTTCCGCTCCCCCACCAGCCAACAACCTCCTATCAATAGATTATTCTGCTGTTTTCAAGGTGCGGATTGGGACTCTTTCTGTAATTTTCTTCGTGGCGTGCGATAGAAAGAAGTTTTTAATCATCCTTTTCAAATGTGCGCGTCTTAGGTCTCCTCCTGGCGGAAGGCCAGCACCGATGCTTTCATTGCAGCAAGGAAATACCAATTTAAAGCGCATTCATCTTTCTTGGTTCTCACCTGCATGTTCGCCCGCTATAGCCCACAGGAATCACTTTTCCGTTTGTACCTGAGTGACACGTCTGATTGCATCTAACGTCTCTTTGTCTCTCCTCGTAACGAGTGCAAGCGTGTCCTCGATGAAGCAAAGTTACTTTTTGCTGATAGTTCGGTTCCAGAGATTAGTGACGGCTCTGCAAATGTGTGCTGAACAACAGCAAATCCTCAATGCCCCCCCCCCATTCAATCAATTCGAAGTCCTGACGTCTACAGCAGATGAAGTCGAATGTTTTGTTCAGAAATTCTCTTCCAACTCACCACTCGAATCATCTGGATTACCCACACCTGATCCCCCACCCACCTTAGAACTGAAGCTGATCTCGGGCGTAATTTCTAAATTAGACTCCCATAAGTCAAGTGGAGGTGATGGGATACCATCCTTCGTCCTAAAGAATTGTGCACTCGAGCTGGCCCCAGTTTTCGCCAAACTCTCCAACTATTGCCTCGCTGCTCCCTGCTTTCCAGTTTGTTGGAAGTCCTCCTCTATAGTCTCCTGTTTTTATGAAATCTGGAGAATCTTCTGACCTCTGTAACTATCGCCCTATGAGTCTCCTACCGCTTTTCGGAAAAGTATTCGAAGCTTTAACCAATTCTGAAGGGGAAAGGCATCTTACCTCTCACAACCTACTCTTTGACAAACAAGACAGGTTGAGTCAAAATGATCTTAACACGAGTGTGAGATGAATCATTATTCAGGTTTTACTGAACAGTTTCCTCCAGCAGCACGATTGACGCACAAAAAACAGCGATCAACAGTACAATTTAGTGTCTTGACGCACATTTCACGGGGAATGTTTGATATTACACCTTTTATTCTGTCCTTGAGTTTTTTGATGTCTAACTTTTTGTTATACACGTGATCTTTTATCATACCCCATAACCCGAAGTCACAGGGTGTAACTGGCACATATTTCTTTACAACTCTAACGGTAACTGCAAATGCTTGCTTACAAATTCTGCAAGAGATTGCCTTTGGTATCATAACTCTACAAAACAGACAAACAGGGTATTTCTAGCAGGATAGTGCACCGCCTCATTTTTCCCGTAATGTTCATGCATGTCGCGATCAAAGTTTCCCAAATCGTTGGATAGGTCGCGGCGGACCGTTGGCATGGCCAACACACTCCTTTGATTTGACACCCTGTGATTTATGGTCATGGGGTATGATAAAGGATCGCGTGTATAGAAAAAGGTTAGAGACACCGAAGAACTGAAAAACAGAATAAAAGGTGCAATATCAAACATTCCCCGTGAAATGTGTATCAAAGCACTAAATTGCACTGTTGATCGCTGGTTTTTGTGCATCAGTCGCGCTGGTGAACAGGTGGAGACTGTTCAGTAAACTCTGAATAAATGATTCCTCTCATACTAGTGTTAACATAACTTTGACTCACCCTGTATATCAAGCTGTTGATAATAACGTCATGCTGTGGCTCTAGATATCTCAAACGCATTTGACAGGGTCTAGTCTATTAAGTAAGGTTCAGGGCTACGCAATTACAAGACAATAGTTTGATTTAATCCAATCCCTCCTCTCAAAGCTTGAAATGGACATCGTCCTGAACGAGCTCGCGTCTAGAGCCTTTCATACGAACTTGGGTGTCCCCCAAAGCCCTATCCTGGGTCCTACGCTGTTTCTAACCTTCATCAACGATCTTCCTGATGGCATCAGTTCCGAAGTAGGCATTTATGCAGATGACGCTACCATTTACTCCTGTCTCAGTAGTAAATCCGCCAGAGCTAACAAAGTTAAACTGGCCGCTGCTCTTGAGAGGGGCCTCCAATCAGTGGTTAACTGGGGCAAGAAATGGCTTGTAAATTTTAATGCCTCCAAAATTAAACTGTTCCCATTTAACCACCGTAAAGAAAGTTCACTGCACACCGTCAGCATGGCTGATGCTTGAATTCAGGAGGACGTCTCATTGCGCTTTCTTGGCCTCAAACTTTATCAACTGACTTGAAGTGGAATCATTAGCTGCATCTACTGCTAGGTACGTTGATTTATTGTGTGGCGACAGAAAACTTTTCTCGTCAGATTCCAGCTTGCACATTTACAAATCTACCGTTCGTCCGTGCATTGAATACTGTTGCCATATCTGGTCCGGTGCCGCTGCTATTCATCTCCAAATTCTTGACAAAATCCAAAAAAGGATCTGCAATATAATCGACCCTGACCTCGCATCTCGACTTCAGTCACTTTCTGAAGGACGTGATGTGGCCTACCTTTGCCTTTTCTACAAATATTTTCATGGCAACTGCCCTAACGAGCTTTTCCTTCCTGGTGTCCCGACTACAGGAATTTAAGCGTGCTACTAGATTGATATCCAGGTCCTATCCTTTTACTGTTGAATTAGTTAAATGTAACCATCAGTTCACTCCAACAGTTTTCTCACACTTCCAGCTTGTGGAACTCCTTTCCGTTTCCATGCTTCCCTGATAACTACAATGTTAAAAAATTTAAATACAACATCAATCGCCATCTTCTATCTTCTTGAAACCCGTTCAACTTATATCCTTTCCTCAGTCCCCTATACCCAGTCTTTTCTCTCACCTTCACTCTCTTTAACCCCCACCCCCGCGTATCAATGGAATTCACACCTTACTTGGAGTGAAATAAGTTTTTATATTTCACATACAACCAAGCAACGTTTATATATATATATATATATATATATATATATATATATATATATACCAAGAGTAATAGCAAAATTGTCCAAATCGTGTAAGAGCATAATTGTCCATCCGACGAAATGTTTAATATCTAAAAAATACTAAAGTAACTGGGTTTCTTTTTTCCAGGTTTTCAGATAAGACGTTTAGCCATCTTGATACCATTTGTTTTAAGAATCACTAAAAAACCCTTTGAGTTATTCAGCTAGAAAGCGAACAGGTTAAAATCGTTTTGTGTCAACCCCACTGTCTTCCCAACTGAGCAATTGTGAGAGGAAAAAGATCATTCAGGCCTTCAGTAATGGTATCAACATTCATACATTGGGACATCCAAGCTTACAGCATCTGTTACCGAGCGATCATCCATCTAGGTACTGATCAGGCTCGACGTTGCTTAATTTCGGTGATACGACGAGGACCGGTATTTCAACGTGATGTGTCCGCAAACCCCTCAAAGCACGAACACGTCTCATCATGAAAAATAGTTTGTTGAACGAGCGAAAATTTAAGAATGCTACCTCTTTTCAAAGAAAGTGGAAATAAATCATTTCACAATATTTAGCAAGTAAACAATCAGTTTTGAAGGGTGACTACCGTTCCATATACTCGAAACAACTTTCTTTTAATAATTAAAACATGAAAGACGTCTACAGATGTCTACGGTGCCAGTAGGAAATAATTATTTATGAGACAATTGATAAAACAGAAAACAGATTCAAACGATATTAGTTCAAAAACAATAAGAGTAAAAATGGAGAGTGTTGTAGAATTAATATGTTCCTACACGTTACGATGCCAGTGAATATGGTAATAACAATATTCTACGGTCGGTAAGTAGGAAAGTACTGTGACTAAACACAAGAGAGAAATCGACAAGATATAGTAAATATAAAGCCCCTTACCACTGTAAGTCAGTCAGTTATGTGCCATGCGTGATACACGCTTAGGCGGTCATGTATCTTTCGATGTATGACTGACAAGGCAGATCTTTTCCCGCAGTAGGTTGCCATTTTTTTTGCGGTAGACCAGTTGCCATCCAAGGCTATAGAACCCGATCTGTCCTGCTATTTACCCATAGCTGGGGAGGGGAGAAGAGGATTCATACCTATTCCCAATGGTATTAGCCGATTCCTCAATCTGAGCCGCTATCTCCACCGTACCTCTCTACGCCTGTAAGAGTTGACCAGAAAACGAATGAGGTAAGAAAATTTTCGTTCTCCGACAGGAATCGAACTTATATCCTATACGGAACCGTCATTTCGCGTGACGTGCCTTAACCGTTCGGCCACAGAGAAGCGTCTGGTTAGCAAGGTCGATTTTACTATCTTTAAACTTAAATTTTCCATGAATCTCAGCTATTCATATCTGCTCTTAGCGTATAAAATGTAAACAAATGACGTCATATATTTTGAATTGGACAGAGTCCGACAATTTATTTAAAGACATTTTTGATATATTTAACGTTCTTTTTATAGATACAAGTATTTAAGTAAATGCTCTGTTTATAATAAACAGTATTTTCTCTCAGGTCGGTAAATGTTATTTAAAACTGTTTATTATAAACAGAGCATTTACTTAAATACTTGTATCTATAAAAAGAAGGTTAAACATATCAAAAATGTCTTTAAATAATAAATTGTTGAACTCTGTACTATTCAATATATATATATATATATATATCTTTTATATTTGTTTATCATAGTTCATGTGGTAAGCATAATATATTGACACCGTGTATCCGTCCTGTACTCTAGTAAGTCACTCAATGATACACGAATCCGCAACGTACGGGTCTTGTCCACTAACCAATGAAGGTGGTTTCACACTAACGCCATATAAACATCGCTAAATACATAACCTATAATTATTATAATTTTAAATAATATAGAAGTTTGAAGCCTTTAATGAACCAAGGATTTTTTCTTCAACATGTATACTGTATTTTTTCTTCAACATGTATAATAAAATTAAACAAAAATAACTCAAAAATTCATTAGCCTATTCATCACTGTTTCTCGCGGAACCCCTAGCGACCTCTTATGGGACCCTAGGGTTCCGAAGAACACCGGTTGAGAATCACTGGCGTAGACGATAAAGTTTTTACAGCAGCCATTTGTCTCCTATCACAGAAAGAGTAGCGGTAGCATCGGAAGAAGAAGAAGCCACACAAATATACACGCCATTGTTGGGTACCACGGCGTGGTGTAATGGTTAGCAAGCTTGTTTTGCTAAAACTGTTACAACTGAATAGTGAGTTCGATCCTCACTGGGTGCCCTATACTTTCGGACTTGTGCCACATCTAAGCTACGCTTAGAAAATCAATATACACGCCATTGTTTGCGCTTGTGGAAGTGATCACTTTATTCAGACGAAAGGGCAAGATTTCTTTATCTTCAAACGTTTGGATCGAATAAGCGAGAAAGCTTCCTCATTTTCAAATCATTTGCTCGTTTTTAACAATTTTAGGTTACAGCCACATAGATTACGCTAGTTGCCGAAGCGGGAAGCACTGGAAAAAGAAAAAAATTTAGATAAATTAAAAGCGAATGCTCATTTGTTGCTTTATAGTGATTTTCCAAGCATAGCTTAGATGTCATTTATTGCTTTATAAATGAATTCTTTAGTCGAATCAACGATAGTAAGCACTTATTTGGTCACGTGATTCGCGACATGACGTATCTTTATTTAATACTGCTATGAAAGACGTGCTCTTTGGTTACGCAAATCGCATTGTTGAATGAATTGCCCTTTGCCAAAACAGATATACCGCAGCAATCTTCGAAACATAAAAGTTTTAACTCCAAATACCTTTTACAAAACAAATAATAAAAATATAACCAACTTTTAAATAAAAGGGTCAGCATTTACGGGAAAATATACTGAGATTGCATTAATACTTATATACGAGTTGTATTAATGGAAATTCTACGAGTATGATTCCCCACCAAGAAATAGGACTCAAGATCAACTAAGATCTGAAATTGTTATGAAAGCAGTGAACCCACCCTAAAATTTCGGGTTGTGGAATTAATAAATGTAATTTCTAACTCAAGCGGCGTAAAATAAACAGCTATTCCCTGAAATAAATTAAGATGAATAAAACCCAGTTATATATGTCTATTAAAATTAAACATTATTACAACGGGCAATGGTGGACTACGTAGCAAATACATGCTGAAAACACGGGGCTTTTGCTACTCCAACAATAGACATAAAAGATCAGTTGCTTTAGTGTCAACCTGCCGTTAACAAAGAATAAATAAACTCTGGCATTTCGACCATATTTACATATATTGCAGTACCAACGAAAACCTCATCTTGATAGACATTTATCCCAAATGACCAGTTGCACTGGTTGCAATGTATGCTGTTTCGAATGAGCCATTGTTTTGCTAACCAGCGCAGCATAGTTATAGGTTCCCTAAGAGGATTGACGAGTATCAATAAGTGCTGATTTTCTTTCAGAATATCTACTCGTAATAATAATTCATTCTAATCGTTGATTGACTGTCAGGGTACAAAGTGATATTGTTGCATGAAACTCTGAGTAGCGGGTTTTGGTATTGATAATGTTATTATATTATATTTAGGCTCTGTCGACTTTGGCATTGAGCCCTCAGTTTATTTTAGATTTTAAGCTTTTAGCACATTTCACCCTTTAGCTTTTATTCTTACTATATATATATACATATATATATATATATATATATATATATATATATATATATATATATATATATATATGATTACGTTCATTAATTCCACAACCAGAATTTTTATGATGGATTCGCTGCTTTCATACCTATATATATATATATATATATATATATAATGAGGCGGGGAAAGAATGGTAAGAAAAAGGAGTGGAAGGAAAACAAAAAGAAAACACTGTTTGAAGGAAAAATATATATAAGAATAAAATAATATAAAAATACTAGAAAAAATATACCTCAAAATATACAATTTAACCTATATCAAATGTTTTAGAACCTCTGCCAGCAATGTGTTCAAAATAAAACTAGAGCTATAATTGTTGTTGTTGTCGTTATTATTATTATTATTATTATTATTATTATTATTATTATTATTATTATTTCCTTTGGTTTCTGGTGCATAGTCATTACTTTCCGTGTCCCGGCCAGAGACCTAAGGTCAGAAACGGCATCATGACATTTTCCACTGAGCTATTAAAAACAAATTACATATTGTACATAGATAAAGCTCTTCGTAACGTATCGGCTATACTCATGAGAACAATTTTTTGTGTTTCTTTAAGACATGGGCTATCAGGAATCTCTTCAATGAGTCTATTGGAATCTTTTCCAATCAATCTGAGGGCTCCAACTACAACAGGAATTGTTGATGTTCTCATGTGCAACATTTCTGAAATGTCGATTTCAAGGTCCTTGTATTTTGATAGCTTTTTGAAGATCTTGAAAGATACATTGCAGTCTGCAGGGACTGCCATATGAATAAAGGAAGATTTTTTTGTTTGCGGTTTTCTTTTTTATTATTAGTCCTAGTAGTATAGTAGTAGTAGTATTAGTACTATTGAGATATGAGTAAAAACATTAAAATACTTATCGAATGTCAATACAGTGGTAATATTTGAATAACTCATATGATAAAAATATAGATTTAAGTTATGGTATATTTATGGGTAAAAGTTTTCAATATCAAGGATAGAGTGTATGTAAAGATAAAGTGGGTACTAAGTCTTTAAATATAAAGTGGACACCAGTTCACGAGGTTCGAAAAAGAGTAGTCCCCATTAAGACCCACAGGATTCATTCCCTTGAAGAATGTGCTGTCTTAATCGAATGTACTATGAGTCCATCATTGACCACCTATAAATTTATGCTAAAATTTCGTACAACTTCCACCTTGATGGCATCTCAACCCATGAGTGCGATTTGCCTTAGTATCCATCCGTCTGAATCATTAAGGGTAACTTGGCATTTTTCGGAGAAGTCTCGTTGAAAAATAGGTCTTCATGCATTCTTTTAGCCATTTTATTCAGTTTGCTTACAGGTGTCTTTTGAAGGAAGACTAGTGTTGGATCTCACATATATCCTGACATAATTTAGAATATTTTGTACTTTTCAAAACTTACGTGCTGCCACAACGCCTAAAAGTTAAATAGTTTTGTTAAATTATAGCTTAGCAGACTATTATTTTCGGGGGGGATGGTATCTCTACTCGGACGTCCAGAAGTTGAACATCGAGGTCAGATGGAAGACAAAACAAGGAAGTCGATTTTGATTGGCTGAACGAGCGTGAAAATGATAGGTATAGAGAAAAGCATTTCGGCGAGTTAGTTCCTACAAGCAACGTGTTTTCTTTCGTGTCTGAAATGTCTCCTCAGTGGAAGGGGAGCGACCCCACTGGATAGTTACAAAATGCAAACGTCGATGTGATTAATAAAATAGTTAAGTTTAAAATTCCCTGTGTTGAAGTTCTTTTTATCTCTGGACTCAAAGCAACTATCGATCACCGGCCACGAGAGAAGAATGCAACTTTATTATCGAATTGTCGCCGACGCCCAAGAGCTCTCTAGCAGGAGGGGGTTATCCAACAGTTTGACATGAAGGGATGTTTAAAAACTTCTACCCTGATATGGAACAGATTGGCGACATAAATTCCTCAACTTCAATTTATCGAAACTGCACAGGAATCGTCCAAGTTGTTCAAAGAAATATTTTAATTTCCAGCATTGTTTTAGCTTTTCAAACGTATAAAGTTATTAAACATTTGTCTTTACCCGTTGATGACCTATTTTAAAAAGTGACCTTTAAATTGAATTCATTATATTCAATATAAATGAGCACTATTTATTTACATTTTTTTTAAAGTCAATTCACTCTAAACAAGGCAATAATGCCACTAAAACGCAAGGGGCTACTGAAAGGAAAAAAAACTTTAGGAGTCGAAATCCAATCCTAATCAGGAAACAAGGAATAAACCTCTATTCCTGTTTAAAAAAAGCATCTGCGCAGAATGAACCAGCTTTCATTCTAACTGCGCAGATAGATGCTACCTTCATTCAGCAAACAACTTTCAGATCTCAATAAGTATTTATTTTATATATCGATATGAATCAAGATATGAGATGCACTGCATATGTGCATCAATATAAACGTATACTATATAAGATTTAGTAACAGTAAATAATATTGTTACTTTCCAGATTTTACTGACTTTAAATCAAGCAAATAATGACAGGTTATTCTCATTTTTTAATGTCATTTTATTTATTTTTTTTCTGCCTTTGATTTTTATTCTTTCCGATTTATCAGTTGTGCAATCATCGAGTTTCTTTCTTTAAGTATAATTGTCCAATATGGACATCACCCCCAACCCACCAAAAGCAAAAACAATTACGAAAAAAAAAAAAAAATCAAAAAAATCAAGGAAAATTAAAGCGAATTGAAATTAAGACGAAATGAAAGACGTTATCGAGCCAAATCAAATAGCATTAAAGGCAATTCACTGATCCAGCCGATTTGCCGCTTTTGATGCTTTATCTCACATTTCAATTTCACTGTTGCTTTTAGATAATTCATAAAATATAAAGATAGAGTTTTCCTTTTGAGAAATGTCATCGCTTGAGTTTATTTCAAGCTGTTTCGTTTTACCGGATTTCTGAAAATATTCTCCCCCCTCTCTCTCTTTGCGTCTCTCTCTCTCTCTATTTTACTCTTGTCTCACTTTCTTTCTTGCTCTGTCTCACTCACATCTTCCATACACACGGACGTCACAGGAAAATACACACACACATACACACATTGCAAACATACGAGCACAATCGTCGATACTTGCAAATGAGAACGCGTTTATAGGCACGCACATTTACGCACACATAAATACGCAAAGACACATAAGCAAATACAAATATACACGCACACGTAACCAAAGAACAGGCACATTCGGAAGCACCTATATACACACACACTATCATATATTGTCAGACAGACACAGGAACATATTAACAAATTAACAGACACACATATATCTATATATTGCTTATATTTTTTCAGTATTTTTTCATTGAGACAGGTTTCATTGAATAATTTAGACAAGTTTTGTCTACTTATTTTCAATTGGAAGAGATAGAATTCCTTTAATAACGACACCAAGAAACTTGTCCGTGAATATGAAGGGATCCGATTGAAAATAGGGGAACAAAACTTGTCTGAATTATGCAATGAAACGTGTCTTCATATATATATGTATATATATATATATATATATATATATATATATATATATATATATGGGAGAAAATGACAAATTTTATATATATAAAATATAGCTTAGCATAGGAGAAAAACCTTTATATATGTATAAACACTGAGTGTTGACTAGCAGTTTCATGCCTGATGATCGCTTAAGATATGAAATATAGTCAGCATACAATGTTATTTTCTAAGTTAAAATTGTATATATATTGAGTTAGAACAAAAGTTCATAGCCTTTTACAATAGGTGGCCTTTGAACACGTGACAGAAAATCGATCACTGAAGTTAAGCAACATCGAGTCTTGATAATGCATAGATGGGTGACAGTTTGGGAATAACAGGTACTGGAAGCATCGATGTGCAGGTGGTGTAAAGGTTAACAGCTCGGAATTGTTAATCAGAGAGTTGAGTTCAAATTCCCATCGTGTTCATTATATTCACTTACACATAAATACCCCCTGGAAAGGTATATATCCACCTCTTCTTTCCCCCAGCTATGGGTTAATTATTAATACTTGTATCACTAAAGCATTATTATCTAAGAAAACAAAAACATTCTGACAATCTAAAAATACTTCCTGGCTTTAAATAACCCACAAAGGGTTGATAATCTATAAAAAATGAATGAATGACTTAATTGAAGTATGACATTACACCAGGTCTTTTTATGTAATCCATGTGTGGATTGTGAATTTTATGTTTTTTTATGTTAATAGTGAAATGGATGAAAATGTGAAGCATTTTCATCAAAGTGGATCAGCTCTTTTATTTCCAGAAAAGAAAAAAAAAATTATAAAAACACAAAAAAAAACCCCCAAAAAACATGACGTCCATGGAGATAGTGCCATAGTTGAAAGTACTGTTCATGAGTAGAAAATTTTGATCTGAGAGACCGAGAAAATTCCTACGGTTATGCAGTCATTAATGAAAGGAAATTAAAAATGCTGATAAAAAAATGATCCAGCTCACATGACACAGGACATTACACAGATATACTCCAGATATTTCATACGGGTGCTATAAGGTATTTGAACACACTTGGAAACATGAGTCGTTACAATCTCTGAGTGGATCATGATGTAACTGCGAAAAAATTAAAGAGCTGAAACTCCATCTGTGATTCTCTGCAAGAAGAGAATGCAAAACAACTCATAAGGGATGGAAAAGGAATGGTTTAAAACAATGTGTAGCAGAAATGAGACACCATTAACCATTCCAAAAACTCATCTGCATCCGAAGATGCTGTGTATCTGGTAAAACTGGAAGAGCAGTCTGCATTATGACCTCTTTCCACCTAATTGGACAGTCTAATGGTAGCCATCAATGAAAACTGTCCGGAAGTAGCAAATTGGATGGGTGTCCTCTTCCATCAAGACAATGTCAGATCTCATGTTTATTTGCAGTCTTGGCAGAAATTGGTACAGCTTGTTTGCAATGCTCTACCACACTTGCTGTAATCTCCTAAACTTGTACTTTCAGATTACCACTTATTTCAGTCACTACACTGTTCTCTTAATAACTTCAGTTCTTTGGAAGATTCTAAAATCCACTTAAACTGGTTCATCACCCAGGAAGATGACAAGTTCTGTGAGAATGGAACTAGGAGTCTTCCTCAAAGATAGCCAGTATAGTGAAACTTAATCGTATATATATGGTGGAAATTTAAGTAAAAATATGGAGCACGGTGGACTAATAGTAGGCAGACTAAGGAATCAGAGAGCCGAGTTTGAATACCAGTTGAATTTATTACATTAACTTACTATTACTTGCTAATACCTTTGAGAAAGGTATGAATCCATCTCCTCCCCTAGCTATAGATAAATAGCAAGGCAGATTGGGCCCTATAAACTTGGTTGCCAACAAGTCTAGGAGAAGGAAGACTCTGAATTCAACCAGCCGGGAGAGGGTTGTGCTCTTCCAGGCTGTCTTAGCCATAAAACACCACTTATGGAGTACATGCAGTGCACCTATGACCATAAAGGATTATGAGATTTATGATCATGAAAAATATCTAAATATTGCTGTTATTATGTCATTCACAGACAGTACTGTTTCGCTGTATCACAGCTCCTCAGTGCAACTAGACTTCCGAATGCCCCTCAAGCCAGGATTGAAACACAACTAATTTGGTGTCAGTCACAGCTATCTTCACTCGGTAGAGTTACATAACTAAATCTAGCGTATTGTTTTTACAAATGTAAACAAATGCCCATCAGCCAAAGTGCTCCATTCATTTTACTGAAGAGCTTTGCATTAGTGCAGGTGGCTGTTGTTTATAGAAGTAGCTTATCACTCAACAGTGCTCAATTGAAATGCATTTTCAAGAGCTAAATTATGTCATTCACAGACAGTACTCTTTCGCTGTATCACAGCTCCTCAGTGCGACTAGACTTCCGAATGCCTCAAGCCAGGATTGAAACACAACTAATTTGGTGTCAGTCAGAGCTATCTTCAGTCGGTAGAGTTATACATATACATATATAAATGAGAGAGAGATAGAGAAGGAGTGAGAATGGGTAAATTGTTGCCATTTTATATTTTTAATTTCGTGCATGTGTGTTGTTTTTGATTTTGTCAACTGCACAGTATATTAGGATCACTTGGGAACAGTCTGTGGGAAAAAGAGTACCATGATGCAAGGAACTACACTAGAAATTTGCAAATGACATACTCTACTGCTTTGTATTTGGGCCAGAAGCTCCAATACGAACATTTCAGAGTGCTTGGGTGTCAATCTGAAGACAGTACTAAAGATTTAGAAAGAATTGGATGAGTCTAATGGTGATTATGAAGGTACGGATACTCAGAAAGCTCACTCTGATTGTTCCAATATGAAAAGAAATACCAATTTCTTTTGTGAGGGCCTCAAACACAATACAGAGTCCTACATCAAGTGCCTTGAGGAGGTAGTGCTGACTTGAGTCAAGAGAGTGACTACTGGAAGACCCTATATCAGACAACAGGACTCTGCACCATGCCACACAAGCAAGAGAACACAGTCATGGAGGTCAGACAATTTTTATGACCACATCACCTCTCACATCTGGTCACCTAACTGTACAGACTGCAACCCCTTTGATTATTGTGTGTGGAGTGCAGTTGAATGGGAGACCAATAAAACTCTTCATAACACCAAAGATGAACAGAAGGCAAGGATTAGGGTAGCATTCACAAACTTATACAAGGAGACCAGACAGAAGAGATGCAGGAGATTCCAAATCCATCTAGAGGTCATAGTTGAAGGCATTGGTGATTTTTTTAAATAAATTTACACCTTAGTATTTTAAGATATTTTTGTGTAATTTTGGTATAAATATATATCTGTTAAAATGAGGTGTCAGTATTATTTTCATTTCTGTGTAACTTAGACGAAAATTTATTCATCGCACTCTGTATATATATATATATATATATATATATATATATATATATATATATATATATGCATGTCTGTGTATATGTGCACACACACACACACACACATATATGAAGAAATATAGTTTTAAGGTGTGCTATATTTATGGGATAAAGTGAACAATATGAGAGCATATGTATAAATATAAATATAAAAGTAAACATTGAAGTCAACACTCAGAGGTGACAGGCTGTTTCATGCTGGATGCAATCATCAGGCCTGACAATTGCGTCCTGTATGAAACAGCCTGTCGTCTCTGAGTGTTGACTTCAATGTTCACTTATATATATATATATATATATATATATATATATATATATATATATATATATATATATTAATTTATGAAGAATATTTTCTTACTGAATCTTATTCTTTCATTAACATGTAAATAAATGCAAATTTCAAATGAAACAGTTCCATGATTATTTCATATTTGGTTTTTATTTCCAATAAAATCAATTTCACTTCTAATTTGCACATTAGAATAATCTGCGTGGAACATGATTGAATGAAGTAGATGATAAATGAATATAAATATTTATTTTTTTCATCAACTGATTACTTTGTGTATTTCACATTTTCACTGATATAATCAGTGGTAACACATTTCTGAAGTATGCTTTCTTTTCATTTTATTCCTAAGCCCTGATTGTAACTTACACAGCTGATACAGTATTAGTATTTTCAGTAATTTCTTTTCTTTTAAAAGATAAAATGGTACCATTAATAATAATAGTAATTCTGTTTTTTTCTTCATTCCTTAATTAGTATCTACATTATGCCCTGTCTTGCCTGTTTCCTGCTCACAAATTTCAAATAAACAGTGAATCATTCATATTTTATCATGATTATAGACAGAAGAAAAGATATATCATAAGTACTGATCGGTTGTATGCAAAATAAAAAGAAAGAAAGGTAAAATAGTGGCTGTGATAACACTTTCATGTTTTTAATGTCTACTACAGTGAAATGAAAACCTTGACTATTTTGAATCTTTTCATTTGGACCCTCTTCTTTAAAGTATGACCTGTATTCATAATTATATTATTATTGCAATATTTGTTTAAAAGTATTAAGATCAAACATTTAATGAGGCAATTGGGAATTTCTCATTTTTATCGAACTTGCAAGGAGTTTATTCAACTATTTACTTAAGAATTAGAATTCACCAGAAAATTAAAATAGGGAAACCATGAAATTTTCACAGGTATGTCTAATAATAATAATAATAATAATAATAATAATAAATAACAATAATTAAATAATGCTGTGATATTGGTAATAAATGATAAATTAGAATTAATGTTTTTAAGCTGAGTATTATATCAGTTCTTGGCTCAAAAAAAAAAAAAGAACCATTTTGTTATGTGTAGAGAATTTGTATTTGTTAGATAATAAACAGTCTTGTTCAACCATATTAAACAACAACTAGAACTGAATTCTAATCCGAACCAAGAAAAGGGATCAAATGCAGCAAAATAAAAAAAATCAGATAAAAGACATCTAAAGCAATTTTGTCCCTAACTTTGACAAGAATCATTAATGTACCCAACATCGTTCAGAAGCTCAAATCTTTTCTTTGTATATTTCCTATATCAGAAACCAGTTTCAAGCTAAGTGTGTTTTACGACTGGGCCACAGGAAGCCATCACAGAAAAACAAAAGCTTAATCCCTCTATTTAGCAAAGTCACACCTCAACTAGCTTTATTTTTGTACACAAGTGTAAACAAAGCAATTTCTTAGCAATGAATGGACCCTTTTCTAATTTGATATTATAAGAAATAATTTCAGATAAAAAAAAGTCCATTAATTTTTTAGAAAATGTTTTGTTTTGAGGACAAAAATAAAGTTAGAAGATATAAATTTCAAAAGATCCTAAATATCTGATGTGCCTTTCTTAAATAGGGTAATCAAGGTTTTCTTTGCTGTGATGGCTTCCCATGACTCACTTGTAAAGAACACATGGCTGGAAACTGGTTTCTTAACTAGGGTAATTGAATCTTGCATTGTTGTGATGGCTTACCATCGCTCAAGTTTCATATTGTTAATACAACATCTTAGATAAGTTGTTCCTCAGCTCATGTTTCTAGAAATAAAAGGTTTCTTTTCTTCTCATGGATGACACCTGATGAAGGCTGAGGTATGGACTGGCCGAAACATTGTGCTAACAACAGAAAATAGAAGGAGACCTGGAGAAAAGATCTAAGCTCCCAACCAATGTTGGAAGTTATAAAACTGTACTTTATGATGAGCCTATGAAAAATAGTGTAAAAACCAACAACAAAATAATCCATAAATTCAAAACAGGAATAAAATTTTCCAAAAAATAAATTATCAAAATCAACATAATTTCAGATTCAAGAGGTTCTTATCGGAATGGCTTACTTATCTTTAGTGTACTTGTGCAATTTTTATCTGTTCTCTCAGCTCTCAGTGTCCTTCCTGATTGATCGACTATTGCAAGCAAACAGAGAAACTAAAAGAGACAGAAACGTCCTGATGACAATATGACAGCTGATGAAAACGTGAATTCAAGAAAAGAAAAGGATCATTTTCAACCAAACCCATCAACATCTATGTGACCATAAAAGCATCAGTTACAACAGGGGTAGGCACAACAAAACAATATGTCCATTAGTAGGTTTTGGTATTTCTTTGGTTACTCGTTGCACAAAATAGTAATCTATTCAAAACAGGAACAAAGTTAGAAACTATATAGCAAACTCCAGTTATAAGGAAACTTGTTTTTTACAAAATCAACATCTCAAATTATATACTACTAAAGGTACCTAAATCACTACAAACCACACACTGCAATACTCAATCAAAAGCTAACATAGTGGTCTAGGTATCTGTGGGTAGATAGGACTTCATTTTTGGGCTTTGCTATAAATGTATCATGAGATTTATTGAGAATTTCTTATTATTGAAAAATATTTTTCTCAGATGTGCAAGTTTTAATAATAGTAGCAAATGTATTAAATATTAAACTAATTTCTGGAACATTTGTGTAGTATGCTCATAGATTTATTTCTAAAAACAAATAAATGTACCAATAACATCTGAGTATACAACTGCTATTTATATTCTCATAGTGAAACCCGAGTTGTTATTGTGATATGACCCTCTTTCCACATGTCCGAAAAGGTGGGACCATCATGAAAAAAAAGTTTGCCCATCCCGGAGTTAGATTTTATGAGCTGTGTCAATAATTCCGTACATGGTTTAGTGGGTCAGAAACAAACCCATCTAAATCATAGATGAGTAGACCAAACCAATAAGAAAAAACAAGAACAAAACAAAAAATGTTAAAACAAACATGTCTTATTTTCTTAAGGTCACATATGATGTATTTTCATATTTTCCATTTATAATCTCAGACAGTTTTTGGCATTTTTTAATGTTTTTAAAACAAATATTTTGGACACTGTTTTGGACAGACATGGAAAAACTAAGAAAATCTTTACCAAACATAAGACTACTAAATCAGGCATGCTAGAGCATGTATGGGGAGAGAAAGAGAGCAAAACATGTTTTAAGCAGATTGAATGAAATAAATCTAATACACACAAAATTATAATGGAAGTCAAATATGTCTTTCAAAATCCAATTTTTCAACAAACTGTGTAATGTTTTAATCCTATATAAAAAAAGATTGTGCTAGGAAAAAATAGTTTTAACAGTTAAAGTCTTTCATATCAGGGTAACCAAAAACCATTTGAAAGATTTTATACTGCTGCTGAGAATAGTTGTCAAAGAAAGAACAATTTCTTGATAGGAACATGCTAAGTGCTTTTAGCCAGATTTTTTTTTTCTAATTTTAACACTAATGAAATGAGATCTTGACATTCTCAGGAATTTGTTACATGATGGTGAACAAGTTGAATTAAAGAAAAGAGTAAAGTAAAAAGAAATAAATGACTTCTACCAACAAAACCACATTCAATATACACCCAATGATGGTCAGAGAATGTATTGTCCAACAAATTGTATTAAAAACAACAAAATAAAAAAGGAGACAACGGTTCAAAGATATATGGAATAAGAACTCGGTCAGTTCTATGATCCTCCAAGAGGCAGTCACTGTTTGACCAAATGCATTCCTTCATCTTCCATGTCTTCATAAAACTCCTTCTCTTTCATTTTCATTCTTTGCCTTATTTTTGGCTTTTTCTCTTCACTACACAGATTCATATTCAGTTTGCCATGCAGCATATTTTCCAGTCAAGTTTCGTGCGGATGGTTTTGTTCTTTCAAGAGCAACCAACACATCTGCTGTCGTTAGGGTGTCGAGTTTAATATGAAGGTCTTCCCCTGAAATGGAAAATATAGATCTACAACAAAGTGTTCTAACCATGAATGTTTAATAAAATTGGATTTTAATTTTCTCAGCTATTTTTCTTAATCAAACATATCAATAAATATGTAAAAATATTTTGTCAAAGAAAATCAAAACATTCTTAAATTACAGAGATGATATCATAACTTTGCTTTAGGTTGATAAATAAAAAGCACAAAGCAATGGCAGAGAGAGCCAAGCTTGACAGCAGCAGCAGCAGGGATAAGAAGGAGTTTTGGTCATCAAAAGTGGTCAAGCATAACAACAAGGCAGAGCAGCAGGCAAGTAATAAGAATGTTAGTTTTAAAGATCCTAGTTCCAGATATAGGATTGTTTTATGGAACCATAGTCTAGAAGGTTAAAGTATTGGTTCATATGCACTTATGTTTTATAGATTATGGAAAAGAATTTGACAAGATATGGCACAGTGATCTATTTGAACGGCTAGGAAAACTAGATCTTAGAATAATTTAAAAAATTATATGAGGAGCAAACTGCCTAAATACAGATAGAAAATTGAGTAGCTATACAAAAATAGAAAGGTTCATAAGGCAAAGATGTGTTTTCTCCCCAGATTTATTCAACGTCTACAGCAATGATATCCTATGGAAACTGGAGAACCTACTAAGATTTATCATTGTTGGGTGTAATCTTAACAATATAAGATTTACAGATTACACTGCATTGATGATCCTATGCAGCATGGTAGAAGAAAGTGGGCAAAAAGGATTAACCATCAAGCGCAAAATGACAGAAAGTATGATCATCAGTTAGAGAAATAGCCCAAGATGTGAGTTACAATTTGGAGATATAGACGTCAAGCAAGTGAAAAAGTTTAAATATATGGGAAAATGTTATGGTAATTTACCCAAGCATGCATGGACTCTCCCAGCTATAAATAGGAGCAGGTACTGCTTTTTGGAGAGGGATGTTTCCAGCAGTCAGCTCTGACAGTCAGACTGTACATTCTTGCTGTAACAGTCTCGTTTCTATATGTTTGTAATTACTGTTTCTGTTAATATGTTTGTTTAACTCGATTCCTCTCTTGTGTCTTTATTTCTGGCTCTAACAAGGCCACAACAGAATGTTTTCACAAAGTTTGGCAAATGCAGCACCAAGATCCAAACATGCATTGGACTAGTGAAAGAATTATTCCAAAACCTAAGCAACGTGTTGAGAAATGGAAAAATTTCATTAAAGACAAAATAAAGAGTCATGAATTTTGACATGATATTCAATCTCTTATATCTCCCCACTGATGAGGAAAACACTAGAGGCAACATAGATGTGGTTCTATAGAATGATATTGAAAATTTCATGGAGAGCAAGTAAGCATGAAGGAAGTCTTAAAGAAAATGGCAAGAGAAAGAAAACTTCTACTCAGAATCAGGAAATGATAGCTGAAATTCCTTGGACGCCTAATGAAGAAGGATAGCTGGAAAACTTAATCCTTCTTTCTTTTTATGTCCTTTCAGGACGTAGGCGATCATGGCTCTCCACCTCCCTCTATCCCTTGCAGTTCCTTCCCTCAGCTTCCTTCCCCAGACCATGTTTTGTCATCCACTTGCTTAAGCCTGCCAGATATGTCACGTATTGTTTTCTCTTGTCTCTCTTTCCCTCTATTCGACCCATTAGTATCAGATTCTCCAGAAACTTCAGCTCCTCTTCCTGATGTTAAGTATAAGCCTCCTCTTTGTTTGCAATCTCTCTAAGATCTCATTGTTGCTCACACATTCAGTCCATGATATCCTTAGCATCCTTCTGTAGAACCACATTTCCATCGCCTTGAGTCTCTTCTTCATCTTTGAGGAAATCTGCTACCGTAAAGAAGGACAGATTTCATGTAATAGTTCAGTATTCTTTTCTATGTTACCAAAGAAATCCTCCTGTCCTTACAGAGCATATTAAGGGAAAAAAGATAGGGGAAGGCAGTGTGCCATTTACCTGAAGAGCATGTGTGAATGGATGGCAGAATGAGTGGGTGTAGTCTTTGCAAAATGAGAAAAACTGCTAAAAACCACATGAGATAGGAAATTTTAGTGGGCCACGATTACCTATGTCCTGAAGGGGAGTGGCACATAGATAAAAAAGTTCTACAATTTCTCCTCTGGAAGAAAGCAGTGTCCTCACCACACCAACATTTAGTCTTTTTATGGGTTCAGCAGATATATAAATATAGAAAGGGGTGTAAGACCAGGATGTGTCTTTTCACTGGACTTATTCAAACTATAAAGTGAGGTGATTCTGAGAGAATTAAAAGTCCTACAATATTGATGGCTACAATCTTAACAACATAAGATATGCAGATGGCACATGTTGATAACAGACATGGAAAGAAAACTACAAAAACTCCTACATAAGGTAGTGAAGGAAAGCAAGAAAAAAGGATTACATATCAACTGCAAGAAGACAGAATGAATGGTTGTTAGCAAAAGGATGAGCCCAAAGTGCAAATTACAAATTGGGGATACCAAAATCAAGCCAGTACAATAATTTAAATATTTGGGAAGTATTTTAACAGAGTACAGAAAGTATGACACTGACAGCCGAAGGTAGATTGGGATACCAAAAGCTACCTTCCAAAAGCTAAGCAGAGTATTAAGAAACAGAAAAACTTTACTAGTAATAAGGAAAACTGTACTGAAATGTTATGTGATATATGTCTTCCTGTATGGCAGTCTCTTCAAAGATGAAGAGAAGACTTGAAGCAACAGAAATGTGGTTCTACAGAAAGATGCTGAGTATATTATGGACAGCTTATGTGAGCAACGACAAAGTTTTAGAGAAAATGGAAACAAAATGGACATTTATAGTTAACATCAGGTAGAGACAGTTGAAATTTCTAGAGCACATAATGAGGGAAGAGGACTTGGAAAATCTGAAACTCACAGGACAGATTGAAGACAAGAGGGACAGGAAAACAACACAACATACTAAGCGTGCTTGAGTAAATAAATGGCAGAACAGGGTTTAAGTGAGATAACAAAGACAACATTTATTGAGAGCTACAAAGTTACAGGAAAGTGTGGAGAGTCAAAATCATTTCATCCCGAGGGGACACATCATATAAAGAAGAAGAAAACTGAGATGATTTGAAATAAACAATGCCATTAATGCTTAATCTGATCCACTTAATCCTTCATTGCACAGTTAGTGTTGTATTTATTCAAGCTATCAACCTTCTAGTTTGTTTTCTGTGAAACATTTCATGTGCAACTGTGACCTCTCAAACAGATAATTTTGCATAAAATCAATTATTATTTTACTTAGTAAAACTTCTAAAACAGTGTTGGATTGACTAATATTAAAAAGTATATTTATTTATTTTCGTCTGTCAGCTTGATTATTTGAGAAATTTTATTAAAGAAAAATATGCGCTCTCCAGCAGGATTTGAAACTGGTGTCCCCCTAGGCAGAGGGAATCTGTTGTTAGGTCTAATTTGCCTTAACCAACTGTGCCATGAAGAAGCTTTGTTGATCATGCAAAGTCTGAACAGTGCCTTTAAGCAAAATACTTCTTGTCATAGATTCCTCAAAATGATATCTACTCAATTTTGTATCCAAAATTTAAACAAAGTAATTTTCTAAAGAATGGCTTTTTTATTTATTAATCTCACAGATTTTTATATATTTTTTATTAATCTGAAATATATATATATATATGTGTGTGTGTGTCTGACTGAATTAATTACAAACATTATGTCTAGTTATTTTTATCATAATCCTTTTATATTCACAAATATTTTTCTGTATATTACAATTAAATAAGGCAAGAAATGCATTGTAACAGTTATTTAGTTGTAATATACAGAAAAATATTTGTGAATATAAAAGGATTATGATAAAAATAAGCACACATAAGGTTTGTAATTTATTCAGACATGCCTAAAAGAGAATTTGCTGCCTAAATATACAAATGTATATATATATAGATATATATACAAATGAAATGAGAACGAATTAAATATATTAAATATATATATATATATATCTTCATAGAAAGTTCCATCTATCTAATTTTTTATTAACTCTTTCAACTTTCTGAATTATATATATATATATATATATATACATACATATATATATATATATATATATATATATGCAATGTTATAAGTCCTGACATGGCATCTTGGTTTCAGTTACTTTCTCACTGCCATAATGTAGCTTCCTTTCATATAAATATTTTCATGGTAATTGTTCTGATAAACTTTCCTCTCTGGTTCCGATACTTTACGAATTTAAGTAAGTACAAGATTGACAGCAAGGTCTCATCATTTTATAGCTGAAATGGCTAGATGTCCCTGTAAGTTCTATGTTAACAGTTCCTTCTGTTGCACTTCTTGCTCGTGGAACTATCTTTTGGCTTCTTGTTTTGCTGTCAACATAGATCGTCAAAAATCTGAATGTTATGTTAATCATTATTTTATCTTCTTAATTTCTGTTGTTATTTTTACTGTTCTCTCTCCCTAAAAGTGCTTTCTTTCTCTTGTATTTTATCGCACTGAGTAACCCCTTGTGTCCAAGTGGCTTTATTGCCTTGATTGGGGTGAAATGATTTAATATATATAAAACTTTTGGATTTGATTAAGCCTTGGATGGCAAAATGCATAATGAAATCTATTTTCAATCAAATATATTTCAGAAAATGTTTCCAGTTGTTAAAATTTAAAAATTCTGTTGGGATTTCTATATCTTCATATTTAAAAATATTGTCAACATGAAAAATTCATGGAGAGACCAAAAACAAATCTTTTACATTCAATCCATTCTGAAGGATTGTATTTTTGCTTTGGATTAATTTCAGAAAAGGCAAAATGAATTTCTTGCTTTCAAGTCATTCTGATAAGGAAAAGAACATTTGCCTTTAATTTGATAAAAAAGCTGGGAAAATACTTTAACAACTTTCAAAATGAACTAAGAATTGTAAAGAAAGGATACCAGAATAAATATTAACACTTTTTTAAATGTCATTCATTTTCTTTCTATAATCACAAGAAACACCAGCTTAGGGGAAAAGTACTAATATTCATTATTTAGGCATACACACAAATACACATACACACATTTCCTTGTTTCGTTTTCAGATCTGATGAAGCCTTAAATGATGAAATGCATTACCAAATCTATTTTCAATCAAATCTATTTCATGAAATGTTTCCATTTGTCAAAATTTAAAAACTCTGTCTGTATTTCTATATTCTAATTTAAAACCACACACACACACACACACACACATATATATATATTTTTGTCATCCACAGACAGACTGTTTCACTGTTTCACAGCTCATCAGTGTGGCTAGACATTCGGTTGCCTCTAGCTAGGATCGAAACCCAATTGAATTTGCGTCAGTCGGAACTTCTCCCACTAAGCCGTCAGCGCATGGCAGGAATGAAGGTGAATTTTAGCATGTTTATTTTTAGATTTAGATAAACACACAGTGACTCAATTCTGCCAAAGAGTCATGCTATATTAGCTTAAATAGTCACTGTTTACAAATTCACACCTCAAACCAAAGAGCTCAACCGAAATTAATTTTTCAGGAGCCAATATGAAAAAATGCTGCCTAAATACACACAATTTAAATATATATATATATATATATATATATATATATATATATATATATATATATATATATATTTAAATTGTGTGTATCTAGGCAGCATTTTTTCATTTATACATGTTTCATTAAATAATATAGACAAGTGTTGTCTATTTATTTTATGTAAGTTCTTTTCATATCGGCTAATAAGCTTAATAACATTATCATTAAACGAAGAAAGAAAATCATATTTTTGTCATTTTCTTTCTTCGTTTAATGAAAATGTTATTAAGCTTATCAGCCGATATGAAAACAACTTATATAAAATAGACAACACTTGTCTATATTATTTAATGAAACATGTATGAATATATATATATATATATATATATATATATATATATATATATATTCCACTTCTGCTTTTTATTTTCATCTGCATTAATTCCTAAGCATTGAAAATTCATTTATTCTTGTTTTTACGAAACACACCATGCAGATTCTGTACCTTAATTTGCTGAAAAAATTCAAGATAACGAAGTACATAATCAATAGTGAAATTACCAAATTCTACTAAGAAGTGCTTCTGTTACCATGTGGTTTCCATACCCAGCTCTCTAAATAACACTTCATCTTTTGTATTGATTTTTTTCATAAGTGGGAAAAAACATTGGAAAGCCAATTTTCTTTTTTTCCCCAGGCCATAATACACTGCTTTTGTATATAACATATGTAAAGAAGTATATGTAGTTTTCATTGTTTCCTATTCTTCTTCTTCTTCATATACCCTGTCCCTTCAGGACTTTGACGATCATAGCTCTCCACAACTTCCTATCCTTCATAGCTCTAACTAATATTTATCCCCTTACTGTTCATCCCAGTCCATGTGCTGCCATTGATTTACATGGTAGGTTAAGTAATGTGATCAGTGTTTCCCTTTTCCCTCTTGACTTCTGTATGTCCTGTGAGTGTCCAATCAAAATATTTCATCATTAGAAATGTCAACTGTCTCTTTCTGAATCTAAGTACAAGTGGTCTTTTTGTTCATTTTACTTAAAACTTCCTAGCTGCTTACATGTTCTGCCCATGTCATTCTCAACATCCTTCTCTATAACCAGATCTTTGTTGCTTCAAGTCTCCCCTTCATCTGTGAGGAAAATGTCCAATATTCATTTTTATTATAGAAGGATTGATATTATATTGCACTTCAGCACTCTTTTTCTCTCTTATGAAATTTTCCTGTTTCTTAATACTTTGTTTAGATTTTAAAAGGCATATTTCACTGTTCTAATGCACCTTCAATTTTCTGCATCACATTTTCCGTTGTCTGTTAAGAACACTTCCCTAAGATTTAAGTTTCTGTACTTTCTTGATTCTGACATCTCAAATTCATAGCACATATCATGGGCTTTCCCACTTGCTAACAACTACAGATTCTGCTTTCTTACAGTTGATAGTTAGTCCTTTCTTCTCACTTTTCTTAACTACATTATTTCCCTAATATTACGGATTGTATTTGTTGTTTTTACACATATGCATGACGACACACATAGGATTTGCAAATGCCTTCTTCTTCTTCCTGTTATTGATCTATTTTTTATCTTATAATAATATTTAATCAAAATATAATATTATAATAATATCAGCCATATCTGAGTTGGCCAAATCAGGTATGAATGATAAATGTTAATGGTTTTAAGCACTCTACAATATAGTTTTAGTGCAGACAGTCATTTACTGGAAGATTAAATAAATTCTATAATTTGACTATGTGCTTGTAAATTTTATATATATATATATATATATATATATATATATATATATATATATATACATATTAATGCCATGAGAGTTGCTCTGAGGAGAAAAGGGTCACAGTTCCACCATGCTAGCACCCTTAGTGTCATTAGAGACTACTGTGGAGAATAGGCTTTCAACCTCAAGACACCAGCCTCTTTACTGCCATTAGAGTCTTTTGTGTACAAGAAAGCCATTGGCGAACCCTGAGGAGAATATGATGTAACCTCACCATTCTAGCCTTGTTAGTGATATTAGAGAGTCCTGGAGAGAACAGTACTGCAACCTCACCATGTTAGCCTCGTAGGGCGATCAGAAACCTCTAAATAGAAGACAGCCAAAGCCTTATCATCCTAGCCTCCTTAGCACTATCAGATACACCTGTGGAGAACAGGGCCACATCCTTAGGACACCAGCCCCTTTAGTGCCATTAGAGTCCTTCATGTAAAAGAAAGTCACAACCTCACCCAGCTAACCTTCTTAGTGCCACTGTGGAGAACAGACTCACCATATTCACTCTCTAAAGTAGTTTCTGTATCAAGTAGGTTTTTATGAAGTGCGGTTGCCTGCCCCACATGCATTTGGTTTTAAATTCAGAGTTTTCCTTATCCTAGCCTGGTTTTCAACCAAGGCTAGGAAAAGCCCTGTTTTTTCAGTCACAGCTGACTAGATAAAAGATGGCTTAAAATTTTTTCCAAGAGTATTTCTGCAAAAGTAAGCTCAACCATCTTGGTCGGGATTCCAACTTGGCTTGCTGATTACACTTTCCGTGTTGATAACTGCTATGACATGCTCGTATCTGCATGACCTGTCAATAAATGTTGTGGGAAACTGAGCAAGACAGGTGCCTACAAATGGTAGGCTGATACAAAAATTTCCAGTGGCATCTATCATACAAGGTTAGCAAAACCTCAGCTCCACAAGATATTGCCTTGAATATTGCTTCACTAAATGTATATTTAATGTCCTTTTTTTTTCTTACACCCAATAGAAGGCCCAAGAGACACTCAGGGTAAAGTTGTTGAGAACAGATAATAGTTGACACAAGACTTGAATAGTTTAAGATTGTAGTCTCTGGGGAAGCATCCTCCCAGGAGTATATTCCACATAGTAGTGGTTCTGTGGAATAAGCTTAAAGAAGGGAACTCCTTTATTAACAATCGAATCTGAAGAGAATGAGGATGATTTGACCCTGTACATGTGACATGGCATTTCTTAGCTGTAAAGGTCTGAACTGGTGGAAGTAAGGATTGTAGATCAACAGATCATATATCATGGAAATAGGGAAAGCAGAGAAAGGCTTGCAATGTTTTGTCTGTGGGAAAGGTGTTGTAGGGTGGGAAATAACTAATCAGCCTCAAGGCCATGCAGACATTTTTAAACTCAAAGCTGGAAAGTGAGGATTGAGCATCTCTAACCCAGCGATGACATCACTACTCCATTTTTACTTTCTGTTGACTTCTATTTTCCTTATACATTTTTATGTTAAAATTTGCTGAATTAGTCACCTTCTTCTTCCCCCATCTAAAGCTAAAGTTAAATTATCACCAATACTTGATAACACCATGCACTTACCAATAATAATAATAAAAATGATCAGATATGAATATATAAAT
Organism: Acanthosepion esculentum; assembly: GCA_964036315.1. Taxonomy (NCBI): domain Eukaryota; kingdom Metazoa; phylum Mollusca; class Cephalopoda; order Sepiida; family Sepiidae; genus Acanthosepion; species Acanthosepion esculentum. Next base: position 53,982,604 of record OZ038494.1, read on the forward strand.
GCTTTTTAAGTGAATACTACACAAATTCTAAAGATGATTTTACCACACTCATATGGGCAGATTTAAATGAAAATTCAGTTGCACAAATAAAGGCTACATTTCTTATAAAAAACTGCTTCATTGACCACCATAACATTTGTAAAGGCACCTTGTCATGGTGTAATATTTAACAAGTTGGGTTCGCACACCTCACAGAGTGCTTAGTAATTGTGTCCTTGTGCCAAGACTAATCTATGCTTAGGAAATAGCAACCTACCTTCTGTATGATTCTCAAGAATGTTGAATATTTTTCTCACTGGCCTCATTGCTGCTTCTTTACATACAAGTTTTATATCCGAACCTGAATAGCCTTCAGTTTTCTGAAAATAAAATAGTTACAAACTAAAGGCTTTTATAAAGAGCAGATATTTACATTACATTTATAGTTAAATCTATTCATAAAATAAATCATTAGCAAAAATAACAAAAATCTCACTGTCAGCCTAAGTCTTTTTATACCTTGTCAGGTTTGGTTGATTAATTGAATGACATATCAACTTGAATTATTTAATATTAAATCTAGTTCATGCAAAAGAAAAGTCATCATTAATTAATAATTAATTAATAGATAGGTAGACACAAGTTCAGTTTTATAAAAGAATCAAAATGATAAAAAGAAGTTTGGTTTTACATGAGAGTGAAAAAGTTAGGCATAGGTTCAAGTTTACACTCAAATAAGAAAGGTAGACACAGGTCTGGTTCACACTAGAATTAAAAAACGGTAGACATATGTCTGTTTTACACTATAATAAGAAGTTTACATATGTCTGGTTTACACTAGACCAAAATCTGGGCATATGTCTGTTTTACACTAGAATAAAAAAAGCAGATATATGCCTGTTTTACACTGAAACGAAAAAAGTAGATATATATGCCTGTTTTACATTAGAATAAAAAAGTAGACATATGCCTGTTTTACACTAGAATGAAAAAATGCACATATGTCTGTTTTACACTAGAATACAAAAAGTAGATATATATGTCTGTTTTACAGTAGAATAAAAAAAAGTAGACATATGTCCATTTTTCACTAGAATGAGAAAAGTAGATATATATGTCTGTTTTACACTAAAATCATAAAAGTATACATATGTCCGCTTTGTATTAGAATTATTAGACATATATCTGGTTTACACTATAATAAAAACTAGATATGTGTCTGGTTTACAAAAAAAAAAGTAGACATTTGTTTAGCTTACACTAGAGTTAAAAAGGAAGACATAGGCCTGGTGTATACCTGATCCAGCAATCATCCCACAAGAAGGTGGCATCCTTTGTGGAGAGGTGGTCTTACCCCTCTGTAAGGAATATAGTTGGTATCTTGTAAACCCCACAGCCAGGTAATCCTTGTTAAACTAATTGTATTTCTTGAGCAGAAATTCTATACTGACCTCTAAAACAGAAGTACACACGCTGCAAGGTGCCGGGTGAGTAGTCAGTACCCTTCCGCCACAACCAAAACAGTGGGCCGAGGTAGGATTTTATGTAGGAGAAAGTTCAAATCAAACTGGCACCTACAAGACAATAGTCTCTGACCAGAGACTTTTCGAGTCGGCAAGTTTCAATGGAGGCAGTTGACGATAGAAATAAACTGAAAATCTCAAACATTGGCTATTAAGTGGACTAACAGATTATATTCCCAGAGGTCTATATTAAAAACAAAATTGAAGAAAAAAAAAAATGAGGTTAACAGGCATTAGTTTTTAGCAAGAACCAGGTAAAATAAAAAATAAAAAAATAAAAAAAAAAAAAAAATTAAAAATAATTATTAATAAAGTGTTTACTCACTGGAATTCAGTTTTAATTTCGACGACATACTTCGCAAAAAATACAAGCGAAAGTGAACGGCATGCTCGACTCCCCAAGCATCAAGTTACAAAGAACGCAGTGTTGGTGGCAGTGGGGGGGGGGGTCGTATGACCCTTCCGCCACAACCAAAACAGTGGGCCAGGGTAGGATTTTATGTAGGAGAAAGTTCAAATCAAACTGGCACCTACAAGACAATAGTCTCTGACCAGAGACTTTTCGAGCCGGCAAGTTTCAATGGAGGCAGTTGACGATAGAAATAAACTGAAAATCTCAAACATTGGCTATTAATCGAGCATGCCGTTCACTGTCGCTTGTGTTTTTTGCGAAGTATGTCGTCGATATTAAAACTGAATTCCAGTGAGTAAATACTTTATTAATAATTATTTTTAATTTTATTTTTTTTTTTTTTTTTTTTGTGTTGGTGTTTTGTCCCCAAAAACTGACATATTTTCTATTGATCCAAAGCAACATTGTATGAGAAATATCAGCATGCATTTTTTCGATTGACTTGTTTTTCGCAGCTTATAATCCCTTTGCGTTATTTTAAGATTGTAAGAATAATTCCTTCTTTAGCAAGTAATTTTGCATTAAGAATTAAAATAAAAATAACAATGACTTTTCCAGATACAAATGCCACTAATCAACCCATAGCGAGAAGGAGAAAATGGAGTCATACCTATCCCAAGGGAATTTGTGCATGTGGATATCATGAACATGACTGAAATTTGAACTCAGCTCTCTGATTTCACATTCCACAAGGCTATTCACTAGACCAGTGGCTACCAAATAGTGCAGTGCACCTTATAGATGCAGCAGGAGAGGATAGCAGGTGAGGTGGAATGATTGAAAGTCAATCAAAGATTTAGAAGCAGGTTTAAAAAATTCATATACAAAAAATAAATATGATTTCAAAATTTACAATATTATTATGGATTACTTGTAATTGCATGCATGAGTTCCAGTATAAATAGATATAAATGATTATTGACCAATTTTATCATTGTGATATTTTTGTATTATATCTAGTATTAAGAATATAGTAACTAGGGTCCACAAATTGGAGGAGAGAGTTATCAATGATAGTGTTCTGACTTTGAATCCAGTGTTATCTCCCTTTAACCCTCTCTGTTTTTTTTTAATTTTTAAACGTACTTTTTATCACATAAAATTTGGTGAGGTCCAAGCAAATTTTCATTTCAAAAATGTGGCCCAGAAAAAAGAATTTTGGAAACCACTGCATTAGACACATCCACACAGTAAAAATAATGTTGTTTTCTCACATGAAGTTGAACGTCAAAAAATGACATTATTTTTGCACCAACCTAATAGAAACCTGTGAAAGCTAGAGTTGTTCATTATACAAACTAACAAAGAACATTTTTTCTATAGATATTTTCATAGTAACTATTCTGATGGGCTTTCCTCTTTGGTACATCAATTTCATGATTTAAGTCCTGTGTGAGATTGGCATCTAGGTTTCATCAGTATACAGTTGAGATTGCTAAGTGTAAGTTCTGGACTGTTTCTTCTCGCTTGTAGAACTGTCTTCCAGCTTCTTGCCAACTACGATCTTCAAAAATATAAATGCAGTGTCAATCATCATTTTTTTGTCTCCTTGAATCCTTCTCATTTATTGCCCTCTCTGTTTCTTTTATTCTCAGTAATCCCTTGCAGTTTAGCGGATTCATCACCTTTCTTGGGTTGAAATGGTTAAAAAGAAAAAAAAAAAATTCAAGAAAGGTTAATAATTGTTTTGATTCTGAGTAGGCATTAGCTGAAAAATATTTGATTTGTTTTTTTACTCATGCATAAACACTTTTAAAAATCTAAAAAAATCAGGTCTTCACTTTGATTTTAATATCAAAAACAAGTTGTGAACTTTTATTCCCATGCTTATATTTATTCACAAACTCAGTTTCTTTATGGATCAATTCAGAAGAACTGAAACAGCCATAATGAATATCTCATTGTAATTATATTAATTACAATTAATTAATAAACTAGAATTATATTAATTACAATTAATTAATAAAATACCTTTGCTAGAAGGTCATAGTCCAAATCTGTTAAAAGTTCTAGTCCTCCTTCTTTGGGTATGACCACTTTGGGTAAATGCAGGTTGAACATAGCCTTCCGAGCTTTGGTAGTTGGTAGGTCGACAAGAATCCGTTTCTCAAGGCGACGAAGCATTGCATGATCCAGTTCCCTGTAAATCAAATAATGCTCATCATTTGGAAATCTATCATAAAATATTTTTTTAAAAAAATTAATGTTTCATTCAATACAATTTTATAAAAAAATTATTTTTACTACTTTAAATAAGTTAGTCTTGAATAAATGTTTAACTGCTGAAGTTGTATTTTTTTAACTTGCAACTTTGAGAAAAGTGTATTTTTAAGCCAGATGGGTTATAAAAAGAAATTTTTACAAAATCTATTTTAGTATTAGTGGTTAATGAACTGCCAAAATTATTTCTTTATGAATTGTTGTGGATTCATTTTTTGAATTTATGGAAAAATGAGTTTTCATATTTACTGGCCAATGAAAGATGCGCTCTAAAGCCCTTGTGAAAAAACCTGGATGGAGCCTGGTGTGTACTTTCTTCCTTGAATAAAAGGACTGTGGTTGATGGATGGTCTCAGAAAGCAATTAATCATCAAGAAGAACCCACACAAGGCTGGAGGATTAGTCCAGTCAAAGGGGTCATAAATCATAATGGGGAAAGAAAGAATAGCAGATAGTTAAATCTCAAGTACCTGGTAAGAAAATGCTTTTCAGCATCTTCCAAAGAATTTAAAGAAAAGAAACGCTGAAGATGAACTTTCCAGTAAAGGTCGACATAAAGTCCTCAAGACAATAAACTTTTGAAAACGCAAAACTGCTGAGACATTACTATTTAGTATTCACTTGAAGAAATTAGGTGGGTATGCTTTTATATTTTCTGCCTTGTGCAATTTTTACTTCCTCGAAGATTTTGCCTTTTTTCATTTTTAAAAGCTGTAATGGTTTTTGTCAATGAATCAGTGTCTTTTCCTAAACTCTAACCTTATTTTTCCATTTTTCAATGGTAATTCATTTTTGAAACAGCAGAAATTTTTTTATCCTGCCATAATTAGGTGAACAAAAGAAAATTTTTGAGAAAATTATGTATTTGCACCTTTTCTGTCTTTACTTGTGCAATAAATGTTTTTCCTTTAAAATTTTATGCTGTGGTTAAGTCTTATTTTGGTATTTGCACCTATTTTGACCCCAAGGGGAAGAGAAGAACATATTCTTTTTTTCCTTTCTATTCCTACTCACAAGGTTTTTGTAGTTGGCACAAGAATATTTAGCTTTTGGTAGGGAGTCAAAATGTTTATAGTATAGCCTTGACAGGATATGTACATATGATAGGTTATGATTCAAAAACAATTTCATGAATACTTTATTCTAAATCTTTATATCCATGTAGTTTGTTTAGGTTTCCACATTTTCTTGAATACGAGCTCTTTTGCTTGGATTAGATCTTTCTTGGATTTTGATAGGACAGGACATAAAATTGAAGTTGGTAGACCTAGTCTATAGATATTGAAACTCCAATAGGAATATCAATACTAGCTGCTTGCTTATAATAAAATTCCACTTTCAGTTGAAATTTATAAAATCAATCTCTTAAACATTTTTTCAGGAAATTGACTGTTTTAATGTTTAAGAGAATGATTACAACCAAAAATGTTTCCAGTTTGTCTCTTCTTTTTAATATATACACTTTCTCTCATTAGAACAACTATAACCTATTCCCTTTATATATATATATATATATATATATTTTTTTTTTTTAACATACAACGTGTAATGACACGTGCGATACCCAGTCTTCATCAGCCGCCGACCAGGGGTGATATCACGGTTTCGGTGGCTATGGCGGGACCGCCACCCCTAGCGCCACCAGCAGCGTTTGCCACCAGGCAGGGTATGAAGATAAGTAATTAATCGTTCCTATTTGTAGGAATAAATAAATAGAGGATTGTTCTTTGCTGCAGCTTCTATCTGTAATGAAAGTTCCTGAACGTGTTTGCCGTTATTGATGCGCTCGTACAAAACCGTTATAAACGACCATGCAAATATTTCACTCACGCATGTTAATATATACACATATATATATATATATATATATATACACACAAGCCTATAAAGCACAAATTTGATCTACATTTGATATTTAACTCAAACCCACATGTACATATATATATATATATATGTGTGTGTGTGTGTGTGTCTGTGTCTGTGTGTGTGTCTGTGTCTGTGTGTGTGTATATATATATATATATATATATATATATATATATAGATATTGATAATATTAGTAGTCAATATATATATATATATATATATATATATATATATATATATATATATATATATATATATATATACATAATTCCCAAGATGATAGAATCCATATATATATAAACACATGTATATACTAATTTGAAACAAAGGTTTGGAGCAATATGTGATTTCATTTCATGTGTGATTGAAATTTATGACATATGTACATATCCTGAAAGGTAGTATCTGAATGCATCTTTCTATACAATTTGTTTATGGATTGCAAATTTTAAATGTTTTTACATTAAAGGCGAACATCAAGGAAAAGGAGATTTTCATCATTTTATAGTCTTTTATTTACAGAAAGGAAAAAGAAATTCTGCATGAAGAGCTAAAACGCGGTGTGCCATTCATGAAGAAGGTGCCATAATAGAAAGTGGCATTATAATTTGTTTGCTTCTTTCAGAAATGTAAATTTTGATCTGGCATATATCTGAAATATTTCAGCAGGTATGCAGTTATTGATGAAAGACAAATAAAAACCCTGATAAAAAAATAATCAGGCTCACAACACAGTCCATCTCATATGGCTGTTATAAGATATCTGGAAATACTCGAATACACTTATTATTATGATATTTCGGTGCATTGTGATTTAATGGAAATCATTTCAGAAACTGAATATCCATCCATGATTCTGTGCTCAAATGCAACAAAAATGACCTCTTTTTGAAAAGAACAATCACAGTTGACAAAATATGAATTATTTACATCAATGCGGAGCAAAATGTCCCGGTGAAAACAAAATAAGCCACTTTTAATTTTCACTTAATTTCAATAATGTGATGCTGTGTATCTAATTGGAGTGGAAGAGCATCATGCATTACAAGCAGCTTCCACAAAATCATTCATTGGATTCAGTCAAGTAATGTTTCTATTTGTAATTGATTAAAGGTAGCAATTGATACAAAGTGTCAGAAATTGGTCAGTTGGAAGGTATCATCTTCTATCATTACAATGTCAGGACCACACATCTCTTTGTAGACTCGGCTTACAGCCACATACCATTGAAACACCAGTACCTGTACGATCACTGAAGTTCATTGCCAGGTGCAGACTGAAAACTGACGGTTGTAAAATTTAAATATTAATATTGGTAGCCAGACATAAGATAGTGGAGAAGTCTATTTATTTATAGGGAAAAATACACTTACATTCAAATACAAACATATAAATATATAGCCACACAACAAATGTGGGCAAGGAAACAAATGTTTACTTTGTCATTACAATCTTAACCTGCTCAAGGCTAGGATTAACCATAATCTTTCACTTCTATATACACCAATATCCTCCTGATGTAACCCTCTACCTCAAGTGGTGCCCGAGCCTTGTAAAGGGTGAAAATTACTGTAAAAATAAAAGATACAAATGCATACTTGGATAAGTATGTGTTTGTATCTTTTATTTTCAAAATATTTTTTAAAAATGCATACATAATTTCAATATCTATACACATATGCTCCTCAATACAGTGTAACCCGGATATAAGAGAGTTGTCGGGACTGGAGAAGAAGTATCTTATATCCGGGTTTCTCTTATATCCGGGTTTGGTCTATTTTGTTTTATTAACACAGGCTCTAATTTGGGACCAGATAAAACCTCTCTTATATCCGGGTTTCTCTTATATCCGGGTTACACTGAATATCCCATAAATATAATGTGGATACAAATATCTTATACATATTTTCAAATATAATACAGTGTAACCCGGATATAAGAGAGTTGTCGGGACCGGAGAATAAGTCTCTTATATCCGGGTTTATCTTATATCCGGGTTTGGTCTATTTTGTTTTATTAACACAGTCTCTAATTTGGGAACAGAGAAAATCTATCTTATATCCGGGTTTCTCTTATATCCGGGTCTCTTATATCCGAGTTACACTGTATATATGTATAAACAAATACAATTCATATGTCCACATGTACAGATATATAAGTATATTTTGGCAGCATGTTTTCATTAAGAAGATAAAGAACAATAAAAAAAACAGGAATTAAGAAGACAGAAGATAACGATTGACATAGCATTTAAATATTTGGAAGATCAAAATTGACTTGAAATCAAGAACGCAGAAGAAATTTCCACAAGCCAGAAGTGTGAGAGAAGAAACTGTTAGCAGAACTCATAATTACATCTTGCCATTTCAACAGTAAGATGCTGAAACTAGGATACCTATTATTATTATTATTATTGTAATTCTTGTAGCATACCTATGGACAAAAATGGATATGTCCTCATTCACATAAATATGGTAGTAAATACTGTATGTTGGTCTGCAGTTGGAGTTTCATTGTGGAATTCACTTTTTTTTTTTTTTTTTTAAGCGTATCACCCCAAGCAAGGCTGGTGGCCACTATCATGCATGGGGTTACAGAAGGGTTGGAGGAAGAGCAGATAGGAGTGGTAAAGGAAGGGATGTGGAGAAAGAGAAGGATGGAGGGTCGATCAAGGCAGGGGGGTTACGGAAGATATAGAGCGAGAGCAGATAGGAATGAAAGATGACAGGAAGTGGAGAAGGGAAGTGGATAGATCAAGGCAATTGGAGATGACGATTGACGCTACACACTTGACTCACTTATAGCAGTTGACTACTTCTTCTACACACCGCTGGTGAATCTTATATGTGTTGTTCTTGTCCTAAGTATTATTGTTCATTACCAACCCTCGTTTGATTATTCTATTCAGTAACCTTCCCTAAGTTAAAACAGTAATAATAATGATATATAATAATAATATTATTTAATAATATGTAATTATTTTCATTATAATAAGATTATATTTTATTATGATAAGAACTAAATTTTATTTATAAAATCCATGATTGATATCAAGAATAATATAAATAGCGATTTATTAAATTAAAGAAATCACATACCAAGGCATGTTGGAAGCAGCCAAGAGGAAGACCAGATCATCGGTTTTAGCTAGGCCATCCATCTGAACAAGAAGTTCTGTTTTCATCCTTCTACTTCCTTCATGTTCACTAAAAGAAAAAGCATTCAGTTGTAAGCAATAAAAGATTCAGAAATTTTAATGCTGCTGCCATTCACTGCATATAGATACCATTTAAAAACAAAAAAGAAAATGTAATGGATAAAAAATGAATTATGTGTAAAGATAGTTACTGTTTGAGCCACATTTTGGAAAGAACAGATGTTAATGTAAGCTGGAAAATGGAAACATTGTTTATGTGCATCTAATTACCTAGTGCATGCGGGTTCAGTCTCTGGACTATACGGTAAAAGGTATATATATATTGTTTTAGTCCAAAAATTAAAAGCAGCATTATATGGCTTGTTTTATACTTTTCTACCGTCATTGAGAAACAAAAATATACCAATTTGATAATTTCTGTCCAAAATTCTGGAATGAAGAGTTTTCATTGTTTACAGGTCGATTATTGTTCTCATCATTGCTGTTGTTATCACAATGTTACAGCAATTGTGCCCTCCAGCCTTCATCAGTTGTATATTGATCCGTATAACTTACCGGGAATTCCAAACCGAATCCATTTATTTAATTTATGAAGGAATGAGAACAGTCTACTTCTGCAAATTAAATAAAAGGTTCAGCTTGAAAGTCCCTGTAGGTTCCCCAGATCGATATGCCACTGATGAATGCCAGAGGGGATAATGGGTGAAACGTTGTTATCACAACAACAAAGATGAGGACAATACTCCATATATAAATAGTGTAAATAAAACTATACCAATTTTTTCAAATGCATATCCACAAGACTGCTAATACTTTAAAATCAAAACAACTTTGTTGAATGATATTTCTGTATGCGCAGGATGTAGGCCATTGTGACACTCCACAATTTCCTATACCGTCTAGAAGCAATTTTTGCCCCTGTTCTGCTATCCATTCACACCAGTTCTTTAGGTAGGTTACTCGACATTTCCCTCGGACCCTCTTCCCTACAGTATGTCCTATGAATGTCAAATTTTCCTCATTAGGTGTAGTTCAAGATGAATTCTTTTAATGTCATCTAACAACAAAAACAATATCCTTTTGGAATAACACAAGAGCAGAAATTATCTTCATTTGTTTCATATCAAGGAAGAAACAAGGAATCAGAATAAAGAAACAGCTTCCTACGAGACATGAGTGACAGGTTAATTTTAACATCTTGCAAATGAAATGGCTCTCTTTTAATCATCTAACAAAACACTTTCTGCCTTCCATCAGCATGGCTGATGCTAACCTCCAGGAGAGTGACTCATTGCACCTTCTTGGGCTAATGTTTTCCACTGACATGAAGAGAAAAGATTATATTGAATTAGGAAACAGTATTTACATTATTCGGACTATTGTCCTCATCTTTGTCGCCATATTTGTCACAACGTTTTGGCCGTTGTACGCTCCGGCCTTCTTCAGGTGGTTGGAATTTTGAACCGAACCCTTTATTTCGATCACTGGGGTAGACTGTTCTAGTTCCACGAGCCATGTTTGATGGATGTCAGTTATCAGTTATCTCCTGGTAATTTTTCCCTCTGAAAGTTCTCCACTGCCTGAACCGGGTATTGAACTCACACTCTTTGGGTCTGTTACTGGATCTAACCAACGCCTTTACCTCATCTCAGAAATATAGACAGACTCTTAATTAGGAAAGTTGGTTCACTGTGTCATGCCACCTAGTTTTTATCACCAGAATCTATTTTACATATTTATAAGTCAACCATTCATCCATACTTTGAATATTGCTGTCACATTATCTGGTGCTCCTGTTATATATTTAAAGATTCTTGATAAAATAAAAAGAAGAATCTGCAATGTTATTAGTCTTGACTTGGCATCTTGACTTCAGTCACTTTTCCACTGCTGTAATGTTGCTACCCTATGCCTTTTCAATAAATTGTTCTGATGAACTTTCTGCTATGGTACCTACACTTTACAAATTTAAGCACAGTACTAGATCGTCTGTAAGGTTTCAACAGTTGAAATGGCTACATATAACTGTATGTTTTGAGCTAAGAATTTCTTCTCTTGCACTTTTTCACTTGTGGAACTCTGTTCCAGCTTCTTGCTTCCCGGTCAACTTTGATCTTCAAAAATCTAAATGCAATGACAATCATTATCTGCTTCTCAGGCTGACATGAACTGGAAAGATTATATTAAATAAACTGCTTGGTCTGCTGCTCAAAAAGTTAGTTCACTGTGTCATGCTAGATAATAATAATATTTCTCTCCAGAATCTATCTTACAGATTCATAAGTCTACCATTCATCCATGTTTTGAACATTGCTGCCACATATGGTCTGGTGCTATATATTTAGAGATTTTTGATAAAATACAAAGAAGAATCATATCATGATATTGGTCCTGACCTGGCGTCTTGGCTTCAGTCACTTTCCCAATGCTGTAATGTAATTTCCCAGTCAGTCAGTTACATGCCATGCATGATACACATGTAGGCGATCATGTATCTTTCAATACATGACTGACAAGCCAGATTTTCTCCTGCAGTAGGTTGCCATTTCTTTCTGCAGTAGACCAGTTGTCATCCAAGCCCATAGAACCTGGTCTGTCCTGCTATTTACCCATAGCTGGGGGGTGAGAAGAAAAGGATTCATACCTTTCTCAAGGGTATTAGCATATAAGTGAATGTAAGGGATTTGACTGGAATTTGAATTCGGCTCTCTGATTCCTCAATCCGAGCTGCTATCAATTACTCCACCATACTTCTCAGTGCCTTTTCTATAAATACTTTTATTGTTCGGATGAATTTTCCACTATGATACATAGACTTTATGAATTTAAACACAGTACTAGATTAGTAACAAGGTTTCATCAGTTTACAGTTAAATTCACGAGACGCAACCATAAGTCATTTACTAAGAGCAGTTTCTTCTCTTACACTTCTCGCTTGTGGAATTCACTTCTGGCTTTTTTGGTTCGCAGTCAAGTCTGCTCTTCAAAAATTTAAATGCAATGTCAATCATTATCTACTGTCATCCTGATTACTCTATTGTTCTCTCTCCTAAATAATGTTTCTCTTTTTTCTTATTCTTTCACACTCAGTAATCTCCTTGTGCTTTACTGTCTTACTTGGGGGTGAAGTGAGCAAAAAAAAAAAAAAAAAACTAAATGAAGTATGGATGATTGAAAGTGACAAAACACAATGGAAACAGTATATTCCCAACATTAAATAGCATCTAGATGATGGGCAACTCTCTCATATATTAAGAAGTATCACCATGAATGAAGTCATCCTTCCATACAACAACTTGCATGAGTAATCACACAATTCCTTTGACAGAAGAATTCCTAGTAGATGAAAAAACAAAAGCAATAATGCAACTCACATTCCCTGACCATTTGATCCTCTCTGACTCATCACAGAATCAAGTTCATCCAAGAAGATGGTGGATGGGGCATGGAACCTTGCAAGTTCAAACAAAACCTGAAAGTGAGAAGAAAAATTGAATTAACAGAAAAAAATTGTCAAATATTTTCTCAAAATTACAAGTAGTCCGAGTGTTACTAGTATCATATAGCTCAATATTACCTGCTGCATAGTAGGATCATTGGTTACTAAATTTGTTCCCTCACCAAGCATTACTGGTGAGGTGGGTGGTTAAGCACACTGCAGAATAAAAACAAGACCTGTCAAATGGCAGGTGGACCTTCTTGTAAGGTCAGTGGCCATCTAGTGCAATCGGGTAGACTGGACTTCATAGCTATGGATGCAGCCAGTGTGACAATGACACAGCATCACTAGACAGTGGGCATCTTAGACTAATATTAACAACCAGGGATTATTAACAAATGCAATCAATGGCCATAATTTTTAATTTTATCTTAATACTTGCCTCAGCTTGTAAGGTGCTACTACATTATTTAGTGTTAATTCTCAATACTAAATTTTAATGGGAGTTTATCCTGAGTGGGAAACTGAGTGGGGAAATTCAGCTTAAAGGTTTCCCAGCAAAGTGGATATTTGGACTTATACTAAATTAAAACTTAAAAAACTCAAACTTGAATTTTAATTCCCTTCATTCAATTGGGTATCCATATATATATATATATATATATATATATATATATATATATATATATATATATATATATATCATCTCCAGTAGCACTCGTTTGTGGTTGACTGGTTGTTCTTGGTATCCCAAGAACTTGAATTCCTTTGATAGAAGTCAAAAGGAAAGTAGGTTGATTAAGTAAAGCAGTCCTTCACCCGACTGACCATCATCTCCTGTCACAAGTGAGAGATAGTCGTATGCTTTCGGCCATGGAAATCAGAAAAATTAACTTCAAAGTCACTGTAATTGTATCAAAGCACCATTGAAATGATGTCAGTCTACTCTGTCCATATAGAGTCAAATCTAATTTTTGGAAGAAGCAACTGATGTGTTGCCCGAAAGATTCTATAGACAGACCCCTACCTATTATTACCTCCTCTCCCACTTAATATCCTAGAATGTCAGTTAAACAGCGCATGGTCAAATGTTCTGACTCTCCAAATTAGTTATCTGAATGTTCATTTCTTGAAATAATTAAACTGGAAATCAGAATCAGGACTGTTTTTTTTGTTTATTTCTTTTGGTATTTTTAGTTTGTTGCTTTTTTTGTGTATGTGGTCTTTTTTAATAGGAGTAGATAGGCTGTCCTATCACCTGATCCATATTCCTCCCACTTTTCTTGAACAGAAATAGAGGCTGATACCTTGTTTCCTTTTTAAGAAGGGGTTCTCGATTCCTTTCCATTTTTCGAGCTTTAATAGTGGTGCTGTCATGAATTTTCCTGATATATGTGAATGGTGGCAACATCTCTTCATGCTGAGGGTACCAGATTGGTAGTTTTCTGGTTGCTGTTTTCAACTGGTAGTTAGGAGTCTGAACTCTTGCATAGCATCTTGTGAAGCTGCTTTGATCAATATTGGGGTTCTTGCAGTGTCATGTTGCACATGGAAGGGTGTCCCTGCAAGCACCATTGGCGGTTCAACCCGAGGTCACACTATGCTGCAGTCTACACCAATTCCATTCCTGCACATGATACATTAGATGACCGATTGCTACTACTACCCTAGCCCTTACCTAACAAAACAACACACCATGACTATAAAATACCAAAGATATAAATTGAAGCCAGCTCAATAAAAATCACCTAAACTTTCAACCTTTCTTTCTCTGACATTCATGGTATTCATACCAACTTCTGCAGTGTGGAATTGGTCCTCTTCAAAAACTCTCCAGACATCCTAGCTCTCTGTGAAACTAATCTTAACTCTTCATTCCCCTCCTCTAATTTTTTCAATTCCTGGCTAACTTCTCCTTAAGAAAGACCTCAAAGTCTACATGCATGGCCTGGGAGTTTATATCCATGAACGTCTCTTGCGGGCTCGGGAACTCTCTCTTGAATCTTACATATGTCTCCTTCTCTCTGTACTAGTCAGCTATCTCTTCTTTCTCTACTGTTCTCCTTCCTCTCATGACTGTTACGTGCTCGGTTGTATGTCTCATAATATAGACAAGGTCATCTTTTTACATGCGTTTACAAATATATTTGTGTTTGGTGACTTTAATGCCTACCATACTGTCGGAGTTAGCTCCTCCTCAGTTCCTTAATCCTTCAACAGGGGTCTCTCTCCCCTGATTATAAATACTGGCTGACCCTTCTCTCTCTCTCTCTTTTTCGACTCAGGCCTTGGGCCGCAACCTCGCACGGAGGCGAGGTAAAACTTTCTATTTTCTGACTTAGGCCTTGGGCGGCCATCTCGCATGGAGATGAGGTAAAATCTCTTTTTCGACCATATCCTGGGAACACGCTAAGGACAATACACGTACGTACGGACACTCAACACAACACACACACATAACTTCTCCGTACAAACACTATGTAACTTTTCATGTCTTCGTGTATTAATATATTTGTTTACCCATAATATATATTTGTTTACCCATGTATATCAGTCTTGTTTGTTTTCTTTGTCTTCTTTATAGTCCAACATTCCTATGTAGCTGGACCGGCTAGCAGGAAATCTTAACCTTCTGATATCTCTTCACATCTTCACCCCACGGTCCACTACAATACCATGTGGCTTAAACACTCTGTCACTGACCATGCTGGCATCCAAACCCTTAACTTCTCAATGACTCAATCTCTCACACAAGTAGTGGACTTCTTCATGCATTTCCCCAGTAACCCTGATGGACATGCTTCTCTTCTAGATCTCTTTTTTACCTCTATCCCAGAATCATGTCGTACAATGCAGCTCTGATCACTTGGCAATTCTGATCATGCACCAGTGTCTGTAAACATCTCCTTCTGCTCTCCCACCAGCCAATAACCTGCTACCAATAGAATATCCTTCTGATATCAACAAGCAGATTGGGACTTGCTCCATAATTTCCTTCATGACATCCAATGGAGAGAAGTTTTTAATCATCTTGTTCAAAAATGCACACCCGAGATCTCATCCTGGTTGAAAGCTTGAATTGATGCTTTCATTCTAGCAGGGAAATACTAAATTAAACCGCATTCATCTCCTGCATGCTTGGGCACTATAGCCCACAGGAATCACTTCTGTCTGTACCAAAGTGACATATCTGATTGGAGGATATTGGCTGTGGTTTAACCTCGAGTGGGATGAGCTCTGCCAGGTCTACTTATCAGAAACACACAATGCATGAATAAATACCTCTCCAGCTATCAACTCGGATATGTGTTCAGGTGCTCAGTTGTAAAGCAACCCTATGACCCACAGTCTCATGACTGTGGGGATGATTCTCAAAATTTAATTTCTATCTGCTTGTGATGGTTGATTGGTGCCCAACAGTTGATGGAAGCCATGTTAGAATTTTGCTCTTTGTGACAACTCAGAGGAAAGAGAAGTTATTTGGCAGTGTCCATTTCCTCTCCACATATCATGTCACAGGTACTAAATGGTTACATGTGCTACAGAACTGTCTTCTCTCTTTAGTGTATCAGGAAAGGTGAGACTACATTTTCTTGGTGCATAGCAGAGATGACAGGAAAAGTTAATTTGCAGTGGCAGATGACAGATAAAAATGTACAGAAGAGATGGAGAGACTCAATTAACTGCCCAGTGAGAAGTAAGTTTTATTCCAATTTTCTGGCAAGTGTGGTGGTCTCATATGTATGCATACACATATGACTGACCTACCTTTCTCTCTCTACAAATATATTTTCTGCTTCCAGAAATGATCTGTATTTTGAAATAAGAGTTACCAATTTACACAGAGAATAGAACAAAAGCCACATCAAAGAAAATAATTAACACTGACAGGTGATAGATAAAAAGACAATATAAAAAAGGAATATTTAGTAAGTGTCCATTTGAGAGTGAGGTTTATCCCATTTATCTGGAAGGTGGCACTGTAGTTGTCAGACACACAAACAGGTACACAAAAAATATTAATCTACCTTTCTCTCCAGACAACTACATTTTCTGGTCCCAGAAATTATATGTATTTTGAAATAATAATTTCTAATTTAGACAGAATAGAAAAAAATCCACATCAAGAATTCTAATACTGACAGGTGACAGATAAAGAGAGATACAATAAATTGTCTGTTTTGGATAGAGGTTTATTCCATTTATCAGAAAAGTGATACTGTAGCTGTCTCACATGCATACAAAAAGACTTACCATTTTGTCTTTACCGACGAATGTTTTCTGAGCCCAGGAACAATCCATATTTTGAGAAAAGAGTTTTGCTGTTGGAAAACAATAAAACAAAGATCTCCAATGTTTTTCTTCCATATGTCCTGTTTGCATTTTTATTTCAGTTGATATCAAGAAGTGAATTTAATACAAGTAGAGTAAAGCAGTAGATAAACCACTCGACCAATGGATGTAGGATCAAAAGTACCACAAAGAGAGGGCTACAGAAAACGATCATAAAACAGAAAGTATTCCTGTGAAAAATTTGGATCCCTAACATCCTGAAAAATCATAATCTCTCACTTCCTGAAAAAATTTGGATCCCTAACATCCTGAAAAATCATAATCTCTCACTTCCTGAAAAAATCTTGATTCCTCACATCCTGAAAAAATCCTGATCTCTCACATCCTGAAAAAATCTTGATTCCTCACATCCTGAAAAATCATGATCTCTCACATCCTGAAAAAATCTTGATCCCTCACAACCTGAAAACTCTTGATCCTTCACTTCCTGAAGTGAGACTGTGGCAGACGTGATGAGGCAGAACCTGGGACGAGCACAACTGGTTGCGACTTGCCTTGTAACCGCCAAAAAAGAGCCCGTATTTGCTTAGCATGTAAAGCTACTGCAGTTGAAATGAAGGAGAAAAAAAAAGCACTTACCGCTCTGCCGTAATCTGTCCTTGGCCAGATAACGTAAAAGAATAAGGGGGGACTTGCATCGCATTTTTATGCAATGAAGATGCAATGCATTATGGGGCAGGGACGCAATGAATTATGGGATCGCATGAAGACGCAAGGGATTATGGGTATATGGACAGATATAAAAGCAACTAATTTTTCCCAGTGCGGGGTTCTTGGAGTGACGTTCACGGTTGGCAGCTGGAAAATTCTGTTAGTGCGATTTTGAGACAGAACTCAAGAAGGAACGACTCGAGGTTGGAATACCAGTTGGGAGAGCTTGAATTTACTCACTGGTTGCTGTTTTCTTTTTATTTCACCACAGAGACAAAATATAATATGAGATAGGGATCAATAATTTGTCACTACTATGGTGCACAATAGTTCTTTCACTCTCCTTTGTCTCTCCTAGATATCTACATTCTCAGGAAGTGACCCACTGATGCATGTTCATTGAACATAATGAATTTCTTATCTCATCTTTGACAACCAGAACAGAAAATCACTTAGCAATCAAAGCGCTTTCTATATATTTTCATGGTAGATGTATTATCACAATGTAGAACTTGGATCACATGATCATAAAATAAAAGTTCTAACCACTTGGCTGAGTGCCCATATACTCAATCTCTTGGTGGCATGGGAGTAATGAGTGATGTTATTATTGGTCAATCTCATTAATCATGGTAGTCGTAAAAGGTAGATTTGGAGAGAAAGACTGAGAAAGGCAAATCATGTGAAATGGGATGCAACTAGTAATTAAGACTGAACCATTTAGTGTGTCATACATAGAAAAGCATTTATAACAAATAAATAATAAGGAAGAAATGTACATGTATAGTTGGTATATAAAATATCTGTGCCTGAAATGGACGATTCTTAGGATGTTGAAATGTGTCCTGACTATGAGAGTTTAATTTTGGCAGACATCAACACATGCATCTATCTAAGTGATGATACAATGAGAAAAAAGCCAAGCCGAGCCCAGTGACCAATGTCCAGAGAGAGAAAATAGAGGAAGAAAGGATATTGAGGGGACTCAAAAATGGTAGGAGTCTTATTCTGTGGTGGGAGAGGATCACAAAAATAATCGGGGGTTCTATTTTGTTGTTCAGTACTGAAAAATAGTAGCAGTTCTTATTCTTTTAGTGGTGACTCGAAAAATAGTAGGAGTTCTAATTTGGCAGCAGAAACCCAAAAGCAGAGTAGAGGCTCAAAATCAATAGGAGTTTTATTTTGTTACTGAGTTCTTAAAAAGCAGGATACTAACCAATCACCCAACACGGTCAAAGGTGGCACAAGGCCAAATTTAATGTGGGTTATCTGAGCCCATAGGTTCAGCCAAAAATTTCCCATAGACCCCGTATAAAACGGGGTCAGATAGCTGTTTTCCAAGATGAGATTTTGCCCTTCAACATAGCCTCATCTGTGGATCTTCTCTGCCCAAGAGTTTGACCAGTACAGATGGAGACGAATCTCCAACTGCAGACTGAGTTCTCAAAAAGCAATATGAAACCTATTTTGTTATGGAGCACTTAAAAACAATGAATTCTATTTTGTTAGTGGGGCTCACAAAATGAAAGACATCCATAGATGATAATATTTATTTAAAAACAAATACAGTTTTATATTAATCTCAAAAACATAATCTGAATAATAATATAAGATTAAACTCATTTTAAGAGATGTCAGACCTTGAAGATTAATGTAAGACTGGATTTTTTATGGGTCACCCTGTAATGACTGAACTACACAGTATTGCTATCCAACTGGACTAACCTCATTATCCATTACTCAACACTGAAGTGCCTTCTTAATATTAATCACTCTCATTGTCACACTGACAGGCAGCTTTTGAAAAATTCAAATCTGGCTTTAAAAATCCCAACACTGGTGCTTTGTGACTGTCAATTCTTGGTCTTTGTCAAAGACTGTGATAAGTGGAATCAGATACACAATTTGTCTTGTTTCACAGTTGTCTGGATCACAAACTTTCATTAGATAACTAACATTTTGAAAATACTGATGGTTTTTAAATGAAAACTGCATGATTTCCATTTTTTGGGGGAACCATGATGGGTTTATTTAAATAGGAAAAGAGGATCGCAAATTCATTTTAACAATTATCGCTAATGTGGAAATTGTATGTATTTTCAAACTTAACAGAAGACATTAACAAAAAGAAACATTGCAAAATATATCTGAGTGAAAGAAGTGATTCTTACTCGAACCAGCTTTTCTGAGTCGCCTCTCCATTTGCTTACAATGCTAGAAGCTGATATATTGAAGAATGTTGTCTTGCAAACAGTAGCCACAGCTTTGGCTAAAAGCGTCTTGCCAGTTCCTGCAAATAAGTTAGCAGAATATAGTCATGATACAGTTAGCCATAAAATCATTCTATTCAATATCAAAGTTAAAACAATCTATTTTCTGTGTTATTTTGAGGACGATTGGCTCAGAGGTGCCCAGCTATGGTTATCTAGTGGATTGGGCTATGTATTTGTAGTGGATGGTTGTTTATAAATTGCGATGGAGAGATGAGAACATTCAAAAGAAATGAATACAAAGCTGTGGAGGATTTTTATACATCTATTTATCAAGAGTAACATAGCTCATAAAAGAAGAGGAAAAGAAAATTATATTCATGTATGCAGCTAAATACACATGCAGCTATTCATGTGAATGCAGCAAAAAAGGAAGAGAACAGTTATGTACTCAGCAATTGGTGTGCATGAGTGGACCATGTGGTTGGTTGAAATTAAGCAGTTGGCCTACCCAGAAATTTCCCCCAGTGCAGAAAAATCCCATTGTTGCTTCTACTACATCCTGGTGCAAAAAGAGAGTGAGAATGTTGATGTCTCTTTCTTTTATAGTTCTGAATAGAATGCCACCTGACAGGCTACCCAGCAGACAAGGTGGGATTAAATTGCTGTTTGGAGTGTGTGAATGCACCATGTGGTTGGGTTGAAATTAAACAGTTGGCCTGCTTCCAAATCTCTCCCCCAGTAGAGAAAAGACTTGTTGTTGTTTCTATGATATCCCTGCGCAAAAAGTGATCAAGAGTGTTTATATCTCTTTCTTTTATAGTTCCAAATAGAAAGCCACCTGAAAAGCATCCCAGCAGTAAATTGCACATCCAATTGGTAACCACTCTAGGAGAATGAAAACTCTGAATTCAAAAGCAGCATGTAGAGGGATGGACTCTGTCAGGCTATCTAGTCCTAGATACACCACTGTTGCTGTGGCTGCAGTGCATGCAGTGCTCCTACAACACTGATGTTTACAAAAGCAATTTGAAGAGAGTTCATTACATGCAATGTGTATCATGGCTGTGGCCTGGAGCTTAAAGTTCTTCTTTTTTTCATGGAAAATATCTAAATTACTTCCTGAAGCAGATTTACCTTTGCTGTTAGATTATTTTGTTATGTTGTTTAAATTTTGTTTACCGTGCATGTTTACTTAAGCTGAAATCGTGTGTTTGATGTCTGAACACATTTACCATAAAAAGTTGGATTCTGCAACATCTATTATTGACACAAGTTAAGTTTGAGTTTTAATTTGGATTTTCAATGTGAGCATCACCTCACATTCCAAACATTACTGTAATGCAATCTTTTGACTCATCGCCCAATTTGGCCTTCTGATGGATAAAAGATTAGACTATATATATATATATATATATATATATATATATATATATATATATATATATATATATATATGTATGTATATATATATATATATATATATATATATATATATATATATATATATTACATCAATCATTCATACAAAAAACAGATATTGAAGTTAATGATATAAATGGCGAGAATACATCTTCGCAAACAATAATAAATGACATTAACCCTGAACCTGTAGATG